>JAQOOD010000068.1:24699-111477 GCA_029633175.1 Citrus glauca | reverse complement strand
GGGCTATAGCCTTGGGGCGTGGGGCGGGCGAACTTCGTCTGCCGGAGTCGGACTGGGCCGAGACTGTGCCCAACCCATCCCCGCGACAAAAATAGGCCGCGGCCCACTGCCGTGCCCAAAAAAGAGCAGCCGAAACCCCTTGGCGATAAGTTCGTCCTGCGGAAAAATGCCCAAAAAAGGGGTGTGCTAAAGCCTTGGGGCGTGGGTAGGGGCGCACTTCGTCCGCCGGACTCGGAATGGGCCGAGACTTTGCCCTACCCCCTCCACGCGACAAAAATAGGACCGCGGGCACAGCCGCACCCAAAAAAGAGCAGCCGAAACCCTTGGTGCCAAGTTCGTCCTGCGGAAAAATGCACAAAAAATAGGGTGTTGCCATAGCCTTTGGGCGTGGGGCCGGCGCACTTCGTCCGCCTTCCTCGGAATGGGCCCGAGACTTTGGCCACCCCCTCCCCACGACAAAAATAGGCCACGGCCAAAAAAGAGCAGCTGAACCCCTTGGCGCCAAGTTCGTCCTGCGGAATAATGCCCAAAAAAGGGGTGTGCTATAGCCTTTGGGCGTGGGGGCCGGCAAAGTTCATCCCCCTTCCTCGGAATGAGCCGAGACTTGTCCCACCCCCTCCCCGTGCCAAAAATAGGGCCGCGGGCACAGCCGCGCCCAAAAAAGAGCAGCCGAACCCCTTGGCGCCAAGTTCGTCCTGCGGAAAAATGCCCAAAATGGGGGGTGGGCTATAGCCCTTGGGTCGTGGGGCTGGTTCACTTTGTCTGCCAGGCTCGGAATGGGCCGAGACTTTTTCCCCACCCCCTCCCCGTGACAAAACTAGGACCGCGGGCACAGCCACACCCAAAAAAAGAGCAGCCGATCCCATGGCGCCAAGTTCGTCCTGCGGAAAAAATGCCCAAAATGGGGGTGGGCTATAGCCTCGGGGCGTGGGGCTGGTTTACTTCGTCCGCCGGGTTCGGAATGGGGCCGAGACTTTTCCCACCCCTCCCCCGTGACAAAAATAGGCCGCGGGGCACGGCCGTACCCAAAAAAACAGCAGCCGAACCCCTTGGCGCCAAGTTCGTCCTGCGGAACAATGCCGAAAAAAATGGGGGGGGGGGGGGCTATAGCCATCGGGCGTGGGGCTGGCGAACTTCATCCGCCGGACTCGGAATGGGCCGAGACTTTGCCCACCCCCTCCCCGCAACAAAAAATAGGCCGCGGGCATAGCCGCAACCAAAAAAAGAGCAGCCGAACCCCTTGGCGCCTAGTTCGTCCTGCGGAAAAAATCCCCAAAAAGGGGGGTGGGCTATAGCCCTTAGGGCGTGGGGCTGGCGAACTTCGTCCGCGTTCCTCGGAATGGGCTGAGACTTTGGCCACCCCCTCCCCGCGACAACAATAGGCCGCGGGCATAGCCGCAACCAAAAAAGAGCAGCCGAACCCCTTGGCGCCTAGTTCGTCCTGCGGAAAAATCCCCAAAAAGGGGGGTGGGCTATAGCCTTAGGGCGTGGGGCTGGCGAACTTCGTCCGCCTTTCTCGGAATGGGCTGAGACTTTGGCCACCCCCGCCCCGAGACAAAAATAGGCTACGGGCACAGCCGCGCCCAAAAGAGAGCTGCCAAACCCCTTGGGCGCCAAGTTCGTCCTGCGGAATAATGCCCAGAAAAGGGGGTGTGCTATAGCCGTGGGGCGTGGGGCGGGCCGCACTTCGGGCCGCCCTTCCTCGGAATGGGCCGAGACTTTGCCCACCCGCTCCTCGTGACAAAAATAGGGCCGCGGGCACAGCCCGCGCCCAAAAAAAGAGCAGCGGAACCCCTTGGCGCCAAGTTCGTCCTGCGGAATAATGCCCAAAAAACGGGGTGTGCTATAGCCGTGGGGCGTGGGGGCGGGGCGCACTTCGTCCGCCTTCCTCGGAATGGGCCGAGGACTTTGCCTAAAAGGGCGTGGGCTATAGCCTTGGGGCGTGGGGCTGGCGCACTTCGTCCGTCGGACCTCGGAAAGGGCCTAGACTTTTACCACCGCCTCCCCGCGACCAAAAATAGGCCGCGGGCACAGCCGCGCCCGAAATAGAGCGGCCGAACCCCTTAGCGCCAAGTTTCGTCCTGCGGAAAAACGCCTAAAAGTGCCGTGGGCTATAGCCTTGGGGCGTGGGGCTGCCGAAGTTCGTCCCGCCAGACACGGAATGTGCCGAGACATTTCCCACCCCCTCCCCGCGACAAAAAGAGTCCGCGGCACAGCCTCGCCCAAAAAAGAGCAGGCGAACCCCATGGCACCAAATTCGTCCGGCGGAGAAATGCCTAAAAGGGCGTGGGCTATAGCCTTGGGGCGTGGGGCTGGCGAATTTCGTCTGCCGGACTCGGAATGGGCCTAGACGTTTACCACCGCCTCCCCGCGACAAAAATAGGCCGCGGGCACAGCCGCGCCCAAAAAAGAGCAGCCGAACCCCTTGGCGCCCAGTTTGTCCTGCGGGAAAATGCCCAAAAAAGGGCCGTGCTATAGTCTTGGGGTGTGGGGCTGGCGAACTTTGTCCGCCGGACTCGGAATAGGCCTAGACTTTTACCCACGCCTCCCAACGACAAAAATAGGCCGCGGGCACAGCCGTGCCCAAAAATGAGCGGGCGAACCCCATGGCACCAAGTTCGTCCTGCGGAAAAATGCCTAAAAGGGCGTGGGCTATAGCCTTGGGGCGTGGGGCTGGCGCACTTCGTCCGCCGGACTCGGAATAGGCCAAGACTTTTACCACCGCCTCCCCGCGACAACAATAGGCCGTGGGCACAGCCGCGCCCAAAAAAGAGTGGCCGAACCCCTTAGCGCCAAGTTCGTCCAACGGAAAAAATGCCCAAAAAAGGGGCGTGCTATAGCCTTGGGGCGTGGGGCTGGCGAACTTCGTCCGCCGGACTTGGAATGTGCCGAGACTTTGCCCACCCCCTCCCCGCAATAAAAATAGGCCGCGGGCACAGCCGCGCCCAAAAAAGAGCAGCCGAACCAATTGGCGCCAAGTTCGTCCGCCGGACTCGGAATGTGCCGAGACTTTTCCCACCCCCCTCCCCGTGACAACAATAGGCCGTGGGCACAACCGCACCCAAAAACGAGCAGCAGAACCCCTTGGCGCCAAGTTCGTCCTGCGGAAAAATGCCCAAAAAAGGGGTGGGCTATAGCCTTGGGTGTGGGGCTGGCGAACTTCGTCCGCCGGACTCGGAATGTGCCGAGACTTTTCCCACCCCCTCCCCGCGCCAAAAATAGGCCGCGGGCACACCTGCTTCCAAAAATGTGTTGCCGAAAACCCTTGGCGCCAAGTTCGACCTGCGGAAAAAATGCCCAAAAAAGGGGTAGGCTATAGCCTTGGGGCATGGGGCTGGCGAACTTCGTCCGCCGGACTCGGAATGGACTGAGACTTTGCCCACCGCCTCGCCGTGACAAAAATAGGCCACGGGCACAGCCGCGCCCAAAAAAGAGGAGCCGAACCCCTCGGCGCCAAGTTCGTGCTGCGGAAAAATGCCGAAAAAAGGGGTTGGCTATAACCTTGGGGCGTGGGGCTGGCGAACTTCGTCCGCCGGACTAAGAATGGGCCGAAACTTTGCCCATCCCCTCCCCACAACAAAAATAGGCCGCGGGCACACCCGCGCCCAAAAAAGAGCAACGGAACCCCTTGGCGCCAAGTTCGTCCTACGGAAAAAATGACCAAAAAAGGGGTCTGCTATAGCCTTGGGGCGTGGGGCTGCCGAAGTTTGTCCGCCGGACTTGGAATGGGCCGAGACTTTGCTCACCCCCTCCCCGCGACAAAAATAGGCCGCGGGCACAGCTGCGCCGAAAAAAGAGCGGGCGAACCCCTTGGCACCAAGTTCGTCATGCGGAAAAATGCCTAAAAGGGCGTGGGCTATAGCCTTGGGGCGTGGGGCTGGCGAACTTCGTCCGCCGGACTCGGAATGTGGCGACACTTTGCCCACCCCCTACCCGCGACATAAATAGGCGGCGGGCACGGCCGCGCCCAAAAAAGAGCAGCCGAACCCCCTGGCGCCAAGTTCCTCCTGCGGAAAAATGCCCAAAAAAGGGGTGGGCTATAGCCTTGGGGCATGGGGCTGGCAAACTTCGTCCGCCGGGCTCGGAATGGGCCGATACTTTTCCCACCCCCTGCCCGCGACAAAAATAGGCCGCGGGCACCGCCGCGCCCAAAAAAGAGCAGCCGAACCCCTTGGCGCGAATTTCGTCCAGCGGAAAAATGTCCAAAAAAGGGGTGGGCTATAGCCTTGGGGCGTGGGGCTGGCGAACTTCGTCCGCCGCACTCGGAACGGGCCGAGACTTTGCCCACCCCCTCCCCGCGAAAAAAATAGGCTGCGGGCACAGCCGTGCCCAAAAAAGAGCAGCCGAACCCCTTGGCGCCAAGTTCGTCCTGCGGAAAAATGCCCGAAAAAGGGGTGGCCTAGAGCCTTGGTGCGTGCGGCGGGCGAACTTCGTCCGCCGGACGCGGAATGGGCCGAGACTTGGCCCACCCCCTCCCCGTGACAAAAATAGGCCGCGGGCACAGCGGCGCCCTAAAAAGAGCAGCCGAACCCCTTGGCGTCCAGTTCATCCTGCGGAAAAATGCCCAAAAAAGGGGTGCGCTATAGCCTTTGGGCGTGGGGCCGGCAAAGCTCATCCGCCTTCCTCGGAATGGGCCGAGACTTTGGCCACCCCCTCCCCGCGCTAAAAATAGGCCGCGGGCACAGGCTCGCCCAAAAAAGAGCAGCCCAACCCCTTGGCGCACAGTTCGTCCTGCGGAAAAATGCCCAAAAAAGGGGTGGGCTATAGCCTTGGGGCGTGGGGCTGGCGAACTTCGTCCGCCTTCCACGGAATGGGCCGAGACTTTCCCCACCCCCTCCCCGAGACAAAAATAGACCGCGGGCACAGACGCGTCCAAAAAAGAGCAGCCGAACCCCTTGGCGCCAAGTTCGTCCTGCGGAAAAAATTCCCAAAAAAGGGGTGTGCTATAGCCTTTGGGCGTGGGGCCGGTAAATTTATTCCGCCTTCCTCGGAATGGGCCGAAACTTTGTCCACACCATCCCCGCGCCAAATATAGGGCGCGGACACAGCCGCGCCCAAAAAAAAGCAGTCGAACCCCGTGGCGCCAATTTCGTCCTGCGGAAAAATGCCCAAAAAAGGGGTGTGCTATAGCCTTTGGGCGTGGGGCCGGCAAAGTTCATCCGCCTTCCTCGGAATGGGCCGAGACTTTGGCCACCCCCTCCCCATGCCAAAAATAGGCCGCGGGCACAGCCGCGCCCACAGAAGAGCAGCCGAACCCGTTGGCGCCAAGTTCATCCTGCGGAAAAATGCCCAAGAAAGGGGTGGGCTACAGCCTTGGGGCGTGGGGCTGGCGAACTTCGTCCGCCGGACTCAGAATGGGCCAAGACTTTGCCCACCCCCTCCCCGCGAGAAAAATAGGCCGCGGGCACAACTGCGCCCAAAAAAGAGCAGCCGAACCCCTTGGCGCCAAGTTCGTCCTGCGAAAAAATGCCCAAAAAAGGGGTGTGCTATAGCCTTTGGGCGTGGCCCGGCAAAGTTCATCCGCCTTCCTCGGAATGGGCTGAGACTTTTCCCACCCCCTCCCTGCGACAGAAATAGACCGCGGGCACAGACGCGCCCAAAAAAGAGCAGCCGAACCCCTTGGCGCCAAGTTCGTCCTGCGGAAAAATGCCCAAAAAAGGGGTGTGCTATAGCCTTTGGGCGTGGGGCCGGCAAAGTTCATCCGCCTCCCTCGGAATGGGCCGACACTTTGGCCACCCCCTCCCCATGCCAAAAATAGGCCGCGGGCACAGCCGCGCCCACAGAAGAGCAGCCGAACCCGTTGGCGCCAAGTTCATCCTGCGGAAAAATGCCCAAAAAAGTGGTGGGCTACAGCCTTGGGGCGTGGGGCTGGCAAACTTCGTCCGCCGGACTCAGAATGGGCCGACACTATGGCCACCCCCTCCCCACGCCAAAAATAGGCCGCGGGCACAGCCGCGCGCAAAAAAGAGCAGCCGAACCCGTTGGCGCCAAGTTCATCCCGCGGAAAAATGCCCAAAAAAGGGGTGGGCTACAGCCTTGGGGCGTGGGGCGGGCGAACTTCGTCCGCCAGACTCAGAATGGGCCGAGAGTTTTGCCACCCCGTCCCCGTGAATAAAATAGGCCGCGGGCATAGCCGCGCCCAAAAAAGAGCAGCCGAACCCCTTGGCGCCAAGTTCGTCCTGCGGAAAATTGCCCAAAAAAGGGGTGGGCTATAGCCTTGGGGCGTGGGGCGGGCGAACTTCGTCCGCCGGACTAGGAATGGGCCGAGACTTTGCCCACTCCCTCCACGCGGCAAAAATAGGCCGCGGGCATAGCCGCACCCAAAAAAGAGCAGCCGAACCCCTTGGCGCCAAGTTCGTCCTGCGGAAAAATTCCGGACTCGGAATGGGCCGAGACTTGTCCCACCCCCTCCCCGCGACAGATATAGGCCGCGGGCACATCCGCGCCCAAAAACGAGCTGCCGAACCCCCTGGCGCCAAGTTCGTCCTGTGGAAAAATGCCCACAAAAGGGGTGGGCTATAGCCTTCGGGCGTGGGGCTGGTGCACTTTGTCCGCCAGACTCGGAATGGGCCGAGACTTTGCCCACCCCCTCCCCGCGAAAAAAATAGGCCGCAGGCACAGTCGCGCCCAAAAAAGAGCAGCCGAACCCCTTGTCACCAAGTTCGTCATGAGGAAAAATGCCCAAAAAGGGGGAGGGCTATAGCCTTGGGGCGTGGGGCTGGTTTACTTCGTCCGCCGGGTTCGGAATGGGCCGAGACTTTTCCCACCCCTCCCCCGTGACAAAAATAGGCCGCGGGCACGGCCGTACCCAAAAAACAGCAGCCGAACCCCTTGGCGCCAAGTTCGTCCTGCGGAACAATGCCGAAAAAATGGGGGGGGGGGGCTATAGCCATCGGGCGTGGGGCTGGCGAACTTCATCCGCCGGACTCGGAATGGGCCGAGACTTTGCCCACCCCCTCCCCGCGAAAAAAATAGGCCGCAGGCACAGTCGCGCCCAAAAAAGAGCAGCCGAACCCCTTGTCACCAAGTTCGTCATGAGGAAAAATGCCCAAAAAGGGGGAGGGCTATAGCCTTGGGGCGTGGGGCCGGCGAACTTCGTCCGCCGGACTCGGAATGGGTCGAGAGTTTTGCCACCCCCTCCCCGCAAATAAAATAGGCCGCTGGCACAGCCGCGCCCAAAAAAGAGCAGCCGAACCCCTTGGCGCCAAGTTCGTCCTGCAGAAAAATGCCCAAAAAAGGGGTGGGCTATAGCCTTGGGGCGTGGGGCTGGCGAACTTCATCCGCCTCCCACGGAATGGGCCGAGAATTTGCCCACCCCCTTCCCGGGATAAAAATAGGCCGCGAGCACAGCCGCGCACAAAAAAGAGCGGCTGATCCCCTTGGCGCCAAGTTGGTCCTGCGGAAAAATGCCCAAAAAGGGGGTGGGCTATAGCCTTGGGGCGTGGGGCTGGCGAACTTTGTCCGCCGGACTTGGAATGGGCCGAGACGTTGACTACCACCTCCCCGCGACAAAAAAATGCCGCGCGCTCAGCCACTCCCAAAAAAGGGCAGCCGAGCCCCTTGGCGCCAAGTTTGTCCTGCATAAAAATGCCCAAAAAGGGGGTGGGCTATAGCCTTGGGGCGTGGGGCGGCGGAACTTCGTCCGCCGGACTCGGAAAGGGCCGAGACTTTGCCCACCCTCTCCCCGCGACAAAAATAGGCCGCGGGAACAGCCACGCCCAAAAAAGAGCAGCGGAACCCCTTGGCGCCAAGTTCGTCCTGCGGAACAATGCCCAAAAAGGGGGTGGGCTATAGCCTTGGGGCGTGGGGAAGGCGAACTTCGTCCGCCGGACTCGGAATGCGCCGAGACTTTTCCCACCCCCTCCCCGTGACAAAAATAGGCCGCGGGCACAGCCGCGCCCAAAAAAGAGCAGCCGAACCCCTTGGCGCCAAGTTCGACCTGCGGAAAAATGCCCAAAGAAGGGGGTGGGCTATAGCCTTGGGGCGTGGGGCGGGCGAACTTCGTCTGCCGGAGTCGGACTGGGCCGAGACTGTGCCCAACCCATCCCCGCGACAAAAATAGGCCGCGGCCACTGCCGTGCCCAAAAAAGAGCAGCCGAACCCCTTGGCGATAAGTTCGTCCTGCGGAAAAATGCCCAAAAAAGGGGTGTGCTAAAGCCTTGGGGCGTGGGTAGGGCGCACTTCGTCCGCCGGACTCGGAATGGGCCGAGACTTTGCCTACCCCCTCCACGCGACAAAAATAGACCGCGGGCACAGCCGCACCCAAAAAAGAGCAGCCGAAACCCTTGGTGCCAAGTTCGTCCTGCGGAAAAATGCACAAAAATGGGGTGTGCCATAGCCTTTGGGCGTGGGGCCGGCGCACTTCGTCCGCCTTCCTCGGAATGGGCCGAGACTTTGGCCACCCCCTCCCCACGACAAAAATAGGCCACGGCCAAAAAAGAGCAGCTGAACCCCTTGGCGCCAAGTTCGTCCTGCGGAATAATGCCCAAAAAAGGGGTGTGCTATAGCCTTTGGGCGTGGGGCCGGCAAAGTTCATCCCCCTTCCTCGGAATGAGCCGAGACTTGTCCCACCCCCTCCCCGTGCCAAAAATAGGCCGCGGGCACAGCCGCGCCCAAAAAAGAGCAGCCGAACCCCTTGGCGCCAAGTTCGTCCTGCGGAAAAATGCCCAAAATGGGGGTGGGCTATAGCCTTGGGTCGTGGGGCTGGTTCACTTTGTCTGCCAGGCTCGGAATGGGCCGAGACTTTTCCCACCCCCTCCCCGTGACAAAACTAGACCGCGGGCACAGCCACACCCAAAAAAGAGCAGCCGATCCCTTGGCGCCAAGTTCGTCCTGCGGAAAAATGCCCAAAATGGGGGTGGGCTATAGCCTCGGGGCGTGGGGCTGGTTTACTTCGTCCGCCGGGTTCGGAATGGGCCGAGACTTTTCCCACCCCTCCCCCGTGACAAAAATAGGCCGCGGGCACGGCCGTACCCAAAAAACAGCAGCCGAACCCCTTGGCGCCAAGTTCGTCCTGCGGAACAATGCCGAAAAAATGGGGGGGGGGGGGCTATAGCCATCGGGCGTGGGGCTGGCGAACTTCATCCGCCGGACTCGGAATGGGCCGAGACTTTGCCCACCCCCTCCCCGCAACAAAAATAGGCCGCGGGCATAGCCGCAACCAAAAAAGAGCAGCCGAACCCCTTGGCGCCTAGTTCGTCCTGCGGAAAAATCCCCAAAAAGGGGGTGGGCTATAGCCTTAGGGCGTGGGGCTGGCGAACTTCGTCCGCGTTCCTCGGAATGGGCTGAGACTTTGGCCACCCCCTCCCCGCGACAACAATAGGCCGCGGGCATAGCCGCAACCAAAAAAGAGCAGCCGAACCCCTTGGCGCCTAGTTCGTCCTGCGGAAAAATCCCCAAAAAGGGGGTGGGCTATAGCCTTAGGGCGTGGGGCTGGCGAACTTCGTCCGCCTTTCTCGGAATGGGCTGAGACTTTGGCCACCCCCGCCCCGAGACAAAAATAGGCTACGGGCACAGCCGCGCCCAAAAGAGAGCTGCCAAACCCCTTGGCGCCAAGTTCGTCCTGCGGAATAATGCCCAGAAAAGGGGTGTGCTATAGCCGTGGGGCGTGGGGCGGGCGCACTTCGGCCGCCTTCCTCGGAATGGGCCGAGACTTTGCCCACCCGCTCCTCGTGACAAAAATAGGCCGCGGGCACAGCCGCGCCCAAAAAAGAGCAGCGGAACCCCTTGGCGCCAAGTTCGTCCTGCGGAATAATGCCCAAAAAACGGGTGTGCTATAGCCGTGGGGCGTGGGGCGGGCGCACTTCGTCCGCCTTCCTCGGAATGGGCCGAGACTTTGCCTAAAAGGGCGTGGGCTATAGCCTTGGGGCGTGGGGCTGGCGCACTTCGTCCGTCGGACTCGGAAAGGGCCTAGACTTTTACCACCGCCTCCCCGCGACAAAAATAGGCCGCGGGCACAGCCGCGCCCGAAATAGAGCGGCCGAACCCCTTAGCGCCAAGTTCGTCCTGCGGAAAAACGCCTAAAAGTGCGTGGGCTATAGCCTTGGGGCGTGGGGCTGCCGAAGTTCGTCCGCCAGACACGGAATGTGCCGAGACATTTCCCACCCCCTCCCCGCGACAAAAAGAGTCCGCGGCACAGCCTCGCCCAAAAAAGAGCGGGCGAACCCCATGGCACCAAATTCGTCCGGCGGAGAAATGCCTAAAAGGGCGTGGGCTATAGCCTTGGGGCGTGGGGCTGGCGAATTTCGTCTGCCGGACTCGGAATGGGCCTAGACGTTTACCACCGCCTCCCCGCGACAAAAATAGGCCGCGGGCACAGCCGCGCCCAAAAAAGAGCAGCCGAACCCCTTGGCGCCCAGTTTGTCCTGCGGGAAAATGCCCAAAAAAGGGCCGTGCTATAGTCTTGGGGTGTGGGGCTGGCGAACTTTGTCCGCCGGACTCGGAATAGGCCTAGACTTTTACCCACGCCTCCCAACGACAAAAATAGGCCGCGGGCACAGCCGTGCCCAAAAATGAGCGGGCGAACCCCATGGCACCAAGTTCGTCCTGCGGAAAAATGCCTAAAAGGGCGTGGGCTATAGCCTTGGGGCGTGGGGCTGGCGCACTTCGTCCGCCGGACTCGGAATAGGCCAAGACTTTTACCACCGCCTCCCTGCGACAACAATAGGCCGTGGGCACAGCCGCGCCCAAAAAAGAGCGGCCGAACCCCTTAGCGCCAAGTTCGTCCAACGGAAAAATGCCCAAAAAAGGGGCGTGCTATAGCCTTGGGGCGTGGGGCTGGCGAACTTCGTCCGCCGGACTTGGAATGTGCCGAGACTTTGCCCACCCCCTCCCCGCGATAAAAATAGGCCGCGGGCACAGCCGCGCCCAAAAAAGAGCAGCCGAACCAATTGGCGCCAAGTTCGTCCGCCGGACTCGGAATGTGCCGAGACTTTTCCCACCCCCTCCCCGTGACAACAATAGGCCGTGGGCACAACCGCACCCAAAAACGAGCAGCAGAACCCCTTGGCGCCAAGTTCGTCCTGCGGAAAAATGCCCAAAAAAGGGGTGGGCTATAGCCTTGGGTGTGGGGCTGGCGAACTTCGTCCGCCGGACTCGGAATGTGCCGAGACTTTTCCCACCCCCTCCCCGCGCCAAAAATAGGCCGCGGGCACACCTGCTTCCAAAAATGTGTTGCCGAAACCCTTGGCGCCAAGTTCGACCTGCGGAAAAATGCCCAAAAAAGGGGTAGGCTATAGCCTTGGGGCATGGGGCTGGCGAACTTCGTCCGCCGGACTCGGAATGGACTGAGACTTTGCCCACCGCCTCGCCGCGACAAAAATAGGCCACGGGCACAGCCGCGCCCAAAAAAGAGGAGCCGAACCCCTCGGCGCCAAGTTCGTGCTGCGGAAAAATGCCGAAAAAAGGGGTTGGCTATAACCTTGGGGCGTGGGGCTGGCGAACTTCGTCCGCCGGACTAAGAATGGGCCGAAACTTTGCCCATCCCCTCCCCACAACAAAAATAGGCCGCGGGCACACCCGCGCCCAAAAAAGAGCAACGGAACCCCTTGGCGCCAAGTTCGTCCTGCGGAAAAATGACCAAAAAAGGGGTCTGCTATAGCCTTGGGGCGTGGGGCTGCCGAAGTTTGTCCGCCGGACTTGGAATGGGCCGAGACTTTGCTCACCCCCTCCCCGCGACAAAAATAGGCCGCGGGCACAGCTGCGCCGAAAAAAGAGCGGGCGAACCCCTTGGCACCAAGTTCGTCATGCGGAAAAATGCCTAAAAGGGCGTGGGCTATAGCCTTGGGGCGTGGGGCTGGCGAACTTCGTCCGCCGGACTCGGAATGTGGCGACACTTTGCCCACCCCCTACCCGCGACATAAATAGGCGGCGGGCACGGCCGCGCCCAAAAAAGAGCAGCCGAACCCCCTGGCGCCAAGTTCCTCCTGCGGAAAAATGCCCAAAAAAGGGGTGGGCTATAGCCTTGGGGCATGGGGCTGGCAAACTTCGTCCGCCGGGCTCGGAATGGGCCTAGACTTTTACCACCACCTCCCCGCGACAAAAATAGTCAGCGGGCGCAGCCGCGCCCAAAAAAGAGCAGCCAAAACCCGTTGGCGCCAAGTTCGTCTTGGGGAAAAATGACCAAAAAGGGGGGTGCTATAGCCTTGGGACGTGGGGCTGGCGAACTTCATCCGCCGGACTCGGAATGGGCTGAGACTTTTCCCACCCCCTCTCTGCAACAAAAATAGGCCGCCCGCGCGAAAAAAAGAGCACCCGAACCCCTTGGTGCCAAGTTCATCCTGCGAAAAAATGAACAAAAAGGGGGTGGGCTATAGCCTTGGGGCATGGGGCGGGCGAACTTCGTCCGCCGGACTTGGAATGGCCCGAGACTTTTCCCACGCCCTCCCCACGACAAAAATAGGCCGCGGGTGCAGCCGCGCCCAGAAAAGAGCAGCCGAACCCCTTTTCGCCAAGTTCGTCCCGCGGAAAAATGCCCAAAAAAGGGGTGGGCTATAGCCTTGGGGCGTGGGGCTGGCGAACTTCGTCCGCCGGACTCGGAATGGGCCGAGACTTTGCCCACCCCCTCGCTGCGACAAAAATAGGCCGTGGGCACAGCCGCGCCCAAAAAAGAGCAGCCGAACCCCTTGGCGCCAAGTTCGTCCTGCGGAAAAATGCCGAAAAAAGGGGTGGGCTATAACCTTGGGGCGTCGGCTGGCGAACTTCGTCCGCCGGACTAGGAATGGGCCGAGACATTGCCCACCCCCTCCCCGCAACAAAAATAGGACGCGGGCACGCCCGCACCCAAAAAAGAGCAGCCAAACTCCTTGACGCCAAGTTCGTCCTGCGGAAAAATGACCAAAAAAGGGGTCTGCTATAGCCTTGGGGCGTGGGGCAGCCGAAGTTCGTCCGCCGGACACGGAATGGGCCGAGACTTTTCCCACCCCCTCCCCGCGACAAAATTAGGCCACGGGCATTGTCGCGCCCAAAAAAGAGCAGCCAAACCCCTTGGCGCCAAGTTCGTCCTACGGAAAAATGCCCAAAAAAGGGGTGGGCTATAGCCTTGGGGAGTGGGGCAGGCGAACGTCGTCCGCCGGACTCGAAATGTGATGAGACTTTGCCCACCCCTCCCCGTGACAAAAATAGGCCGCGGGCACAGCCGCGCCCAAAAAAGAGCGGCCAAAGCCCTTGGCGCCAAGTTCGTCCTGCGGAAAAATGCCTTAAAAGGGGGTGGGCTATAGCCTTGGGCCACGGGGCTGGGGAACTTCGTCCCCCAGACTCGAAATGGGCCGAAACTTTTCCCACCCCCTTCCCGCGATAAAAATATTCCGCGGGCGCAGCCACTCCCAAAAAAAAGCAGCCGAACCGCTTGGCGCCAATTTCGTCCTGCGGAAAAATGCCCAAAAAAGGGGTGAGATATAGCCTTGGGGCGTGGGGCTGGCAAACTTCGTCCGCCGGACTCGGAATAGGCCTAGTCTTTTACCACCGCCTCCCCGCGACAACAATAGGCCGCGGGCACAGAAGCGCCCAAAAAAGAGCAGCCGAACCTATTGGCGCCAAGTTCGTCCTGCGGAAAAATGCCCAAAAAAGGAGCGTGCTATAGCCTTGGGGCGTGGGGCTGGCGAACTTCGTCCGCCGGACTCGGAATGTGCCGAGGCTTTTCCCACCCCCTCCCCGCGCCACAAAAAGGCCGCGGGCACACCTGCTTCCAAAAATGTGTTGCCGAAACCCTTGGCGCCAACTTCGACCTGCGGAAAAATGCCCAAAAAAGGGGTGGGCTATAGCCTTGGGGCATGCGGCTGGCGAACTTCGTCCCCCGGACTCGAAATGGGCCGAGACTTTTCCCTCCCCCTTCCCGCGATAAAAATAGGCCGCGGGCACAGCCGCGCCCAAAAAAGAGCAGCCGAACGCCTTGGCGCCAATTTCGTCCTGCAGAAAAATGTCCAAAAAAGAGGTGGGCTATAGCCTTGGGGCGTGGGGCTGGCGAACTTCGTCCGCCGGACTTGGAATGTGCCGAGACTTTGCCCACACCGTCCCCGTGACAAAAATAGGCCGCGGGCACAGCAGCGCCCAAAAAAGAGCAGCCGAACCTATTGGCGCCAAGTTCGTCCTGCGGAAAAATGCCCAAAAACGGAGCGTGCTATAGCCTTGGGGCGTGGGGCTGGCGAAGTTCGTCCGCCGGACTCGGAATGTGCCGAGGCTTTTCCCACCCCCTCCCCGCGCCTAAAATAGGCCGCGGGCACACCTGCTTCCAAAAATGTGTTGCCGAAACCCTTGGCGCCAAGTTCGACCTGCGGAAAAATGCCCAAAAAAGGGGTGGGCTATAGCCTTGGGGCATGGGGCTGGCGAACTTCATCCGCCGGACTCGGAATGGACCGAGACTTTGCCCACCCCCTCGCCGTGACAAAAATAGGCCACGGGCACAGCCGCGCCCAAAAAAGAGCCGCCGAACCTATTGGCGCCAAGTTCGTCCTGCGGAAAAATGCCCAAAAAAGGAGCGTGCTATAGCCTTGGGGCGTGGGGCTGGCGAACTTCATCCGCCGGACTCGGAATGGGCTGAGACTTTTCCCACCCCCTCTTTGCAACAAAAATAGGCCGCGGGCACAGCCGCACTAAAAAAAGAGCACCCAAACCCCATGGTGCCAAGTTCATCCTGCAAAAAAATGAACAAAAAGGGGGTGGGCTATAGCCTTGGGGCGTGGGGCGGGCGAACTTCGTCCGCCGGACTCGGAATGGCCCGAGACTTTTCCCACGCCCTCCCCATGACAAAAATAGGCCGCGGGTGCAGCCGTGCCCAAAAAAGAGCAGCCGAACCCCTTGGCGCCTAGTTCGTCCCGCGGAAAAATGCCCAAAAAAGGGGTGGGCTATAGCCTTGGGGCGTGGGGCTGGCGAATTTCGTCCGCCGGACTCGGAATGGGCCGATACTTTGCCCACCCCCTCGCTGCGACAAAAATAGGCCGCGGGCACAGCCGCGCCCAAAAAAGAGCAGCCGAACCCCTTGGCGCCAAGTTTGTCCTGCGGAAAAATGCCGAAAAAAGGGGTGGGCTATAACCTTGGGGCGTCGGCTGGCGAACTTCGTCCGTCGGACTAGGAATGGGCCGAGACTTTGCCCACCCCCTCCCCGCAAAACAAATAGGACGCGGGCACGCCCGCGCCCAAAAAAGAGCAGCCAAACCCCTTGGCGCCAAGTTCGTCCTGCGGAAAAATGCCCAAAAAAGGGGTGGGCTACAGCCTTGGCGCGTGGGGCTGGCGAACTTCGTCCGCCGGACTCGGAATTCCCGAGACTTTTCCCACCCCCTCCCCGCGCCAAAAATAGGCCGCGGGCACACCTGCTTCCAAAAATGTGTTGCCGAAACCCTTGGCGCCAAGTTCAACCTGCGGAAAAATGCCCAAAAAAGGGGTGGGCTATAGCCTTGGGGCATGGGGCTGGCGAACTTCGTCCCCCGGACTCGAAATGGGCCGAGACTTTTCCCACCCCCTTCCCGCGATTAAAATAGGCCGCAGGCGCAGCCGCTCCCAAAAAAAAGCAGCCGAACCGCTTGGCGCCAATTTCGTCCTGCGGAAAAATGCCCAAAAAAGGGGTGAGCTATAGCCTTGGGGCGTGGGGCGGGCGAACTTCGTCCGCCGGACTCGGAATGTGCCGACACTTTGCCCACCCACTCCCCGTGACAAAAATATGCCGCTGGCACGCCAGCTTCCAAAAAAGAGTAGCCGAAACCCTTGGCGCCAAGTTCGCCCTCGAAAAAATGCCCAAAAAAGGGGTGCGCTATAGCCTTGGGGCGTGGGGCGGGCGAACTTCGTCCGCCGGACTAGGAATGGGCCGAGACTTTGCCCACCCCCTCCCCGCGACAAAAATAGGCCGCGGGCACAGCCGCGCCCAAAAAAGAGCAGCCGAACCCCTTGGCGCCAATTTCGTCCTGCAGAAAAATGTCCAAAAAAGAGGTGGGCTATAGCCTTGGGGCGTGGGGCTGGCGAACTTCGTCCGCCGGACTTGGAATGTGCCGAGACTTTGCCCACCCCCACCCCGTGACAAAAATAGGCTGCGGGCACAGCCGCGCCCAAAAAAGAGCAGCCGAACGCCTTGGCGCCAATTTCGTCCTGCAGAAAAATGTCCAAAAAAGAGGTGGGCTATAGCCTTGGGGCGTGGGGCTGGCGAACTTCGTCCGCCGGACTTGGAATGTGCCGAGACTTTGCCCACCCCCTCCCCATGAAAAAAATAGGCCGCGGGCACAGCAGCGCCCAAAAAAGAGCAGCCGAACCTATTGGCGCGAAGTTCGTCCTGCGGAAAAATGCCCAAAAAAGGAGCGTGCTATAGCCTTGGGGCGTGGGGCGGGCGAACTTCGCCCGCCGGACTAGGAATGGGCCGAGACTTTGCCCACCCCCTCCCCGCGACAAAAATAGGCCGCGGGCACACCTGCTTCCAAAAATGTGTTGCCGAAACCCTTGGCGCCAAGTTCGACCTGCGGAAAAATGCCCAAAAATGGGGTGGGCTATAGCCTTGGGGCATGGGGCTGGCGAACTTCATCCGCCGGAATCGGAATGGACCGAGACTTTGCCCACCCCCTCGCCGCGACAAAAATAGGCCACGGGCACAGCCGCGCCCAAAAAAGAGCCGCCGAACCTATTGGCGCCAAGTTCGTCCTGCGGAAAAATGCCCAAAAAAGGAGCGTGCTATAGCCTTGGGGCGCGGGGCTGGCGAACTTCATCCGCCGGACTCGGAATGGGCTGAGACTTTTCCCACCCCCTCTCTGCAACAAAAATAGGCCGCGGGCACAGCCGCGCCAAAAAAAGAGCACCCGAACCCCATGGTGCCAAGTTCATCCTGCAAAAAAATGAACAAAAAGGGGGTGGGCTATAGCCTTGGGGCGTGGGGCGGGCGAACTTCGTCCGCCGGACTCGGAACGGCCCGAGACTTTTCCCACGCCCTCCCCATGACAAAAATAGGCCGCGGGTGCAGCCGCGCCCAAAAAAGAGCAGCCGATCCCCTTGGTGCCAAGTTCGTCCTGCGGAAAAATGCCCAAAAAGGGGGTGGGCTATCGCCTTGGGGCGTGGGGCGGGCGAACTTTGTCCGCCAGACTTGGAACGGGCCGAGACTTTTCCCACCCCCTTCCCGCGATTAAAATAGGCCGCAGGCGCAGCCGCTCCCAAAAAAAAGCAGCCGAACCGCTTGGCGCCAAGTTCGTCCTGCGGAAAAATGCGCAAAAAAGGGGCGGGCTATAGCCTTGGGGCGTGGGGCCGGCGAACTTCGTCCGCCGGACTCGGAATGTGCCGAGACTTTTCCCACCCCCTCCCCACGCCAAAAATAGGATGCGGGCACACCTGCTTCCAAAAATGTGTTGCCGAAACCCTTGGCGCCAAGTTCAACCTGCGGAAAAATGCCCAAAAAAGGGGTGGGCTATAGCCTTGGGGCATGGGGCTGGCGAACTTCATCCCCCGGACTCGAAATGGGCCGAGACTTATCCCACCCCCTTCCCGCGATTAAAATAGGCCGCAGGCGCAGCCGCTCCCAAAAAAAAGCAGCCGAACCGCTTGGCGCCAAGTTTGTCCTGCGGAAAAATACCCAAAAAAGGGGTGGGCCATAGCCTTGGGGCGTGGGGCGGGCGAACTTCGTCCGCCGGACTCGGAATGGGCCGAGACTTTTCCCACCCCCTCCCCACGACAAAAATAGGCCGCGGGCACAGCCGTGCCCAAAAAAGAGCAGCCGAACCCCTTGGCGCCAAATTCGTCCTGCGGAAAAATGCCAAAAAAGGGAGTGGGCTATAGCCTCGGGGCGTGGGGCTGGCGAACTTCGTCCGCCGGACTCGGAACGGGCCGAGACTTATCCCACCCCCTCCCCGCGACAAAATAGCCCGTGGGCACAGCCGCGCCCAAAAAAGAGCAGCCGATCCCCTTGGCGCCAAGTTCGTCCTGCGGAAAAATGCCCAAAAAAGGGGTGTGCTATAGCCTTGGGGCGTGGGGCTGGCGCACTTCGTCCGCCGGACTCAGAATGGGCCGAGGCTTTGCCCGCCCCCTCCCCGCGACAAAAATAGGCCGCGGGCACAGCCGCGCCCAAAAAAGAGCAGCCGATCCCGTTGCCGCCTAGTTCGTCCTGCGGAAAAATGTCAAAAAAGGGAGTGGGCTATAGCCTTGGGGCGTGGGGCTGGTGAACTTCGTCCACCGGACTCGGAATGGGTAGAGACTTTTCCCACCCCCTCCCCGTGGCAAAAACAGGCCGAGGGCACAGCCACGCCCAAAAAAGAGCAGCCGATCCCCTTGGTGCCAAGTTCGTCCTGCGGAAAAATGCCCAAAAAGGGGTGGGCTATCGCCTTGGGGCGTGGGGCGGGCGAACTTTGTCCGCCAGACTAGGAACGGGCCGAGACTTATCCCACCCCCTCCCCGCGACAAAAATAGGCCACGGGCACAGCCGCGCCCCAAAAAGAGCAGCCGATCCCCTTGGTGCCAAGTTCGTCCTGCGGAAAAATGCCCAAAAAAGGGGTGTGCTATATCCTTTGGGCGTGGGGCCGGCAAAGTTCATCCGCCTTCCTCGGAATGGGCCGATACTTTGGCCACCCCCTCCCCGCGCCAAAAACAGGGCGCGGGCACACCCGCGCCCGAAAAAGAGCTGCCGAACCCCTTGGCGAAAAGTACGTCCTGCGGAAAAATGCCCAAAAAGGGGGTGGGCTATAGCCTTGGGGCGTGGGGCGGGCGAACTTCATCCGCCGGATTCGAAACGGGCCGAGACTTATCCCACCACCTCCCCGCGACAAAAATAGGCCGTGGGCACAGCCGCGCCCAAAAAAGAGCAGCCGAACCCCTTGGCGACAAGTTCGTCCTGCGGAAAAATGCCCAGAAAGGGGGTGGGCTATAGCCCTGGGGCGTGGGGCTGGCGCACTTCGTCCGCCTTCCTCAGAATGGGCCGAGACTTTGCCCACCCCCTCCGAGCGACAAAAATAGGTCGCGGGCACAGCCGCGCCCGAACAGGAGCAGCCGAACCCCTTGGCGCCAAGTTCGTCCTGCGGAAAAATGCCCAAAAAGGGGGTGGGCTATAGCCTTGGGGCGTGGGGCCGGCGCACTTCGTCCGCCGGACTAGGAACGGGCCGAGACTTATCCCACCGCCTCCCCGCGACAAAAATAGGCCGTGGGCACAGCTGCGCCCAAAAAAGAGCAGCCGAACCCCTTGGCGAAAGGTACGTCCTGCGGAAAGATGCCCAAAAAAGGGGTGTGCTATAGCCTTTGGGCGTGGGGCCGGCAAAGTTCATCCGCCTTCCTCGGAATGGGCCGAGACTTTGGCCACCTCCTCCCCGCGCCAAAAACAGGCTGCGGGCTCCGCCGCGCCCAAAAAACAGAATCCGAACCCCTTGGCGCCAAGTTCGTCCAGCTGAAAAATGCCCAAAAAGGGGGTCGGCTATAACCTTGGGGCATGGGGCTGGCGAACTTCGTCCGCCGGAATCGGAATGGGCCGAGGTTTTTCCTACCCCCTTCCCGCGACAAAAATAGGCCACCGGGACAGTCGCGCCCAAAAAAGAGCAGCCGATCCCCTTGGGGCCAAGTTAGTCCTGCGGAAAAATGCCCAAAAAAGGGGTGTGCTATATCCTTTGGGCGTGGGGTCGGCAAAGTTCATCCGCCTTCCTCGGAATGAACCAATACTTTGGCCACCCCCTCCCCGCGCCAAAAACAGGCCGTGGGCACAGCCGCGCCCAAAAAAGAGCAGCCGAACCCCTTGGCGCCAAGTTCGTCCTGCAGAAAAATGCCCAACAAGGGGGTGGGCTATAGCCTTGGGGCGTGCGGCTCGCGCACTTCGTCCGCCTTCCTCGGAATGGGCCGAGACTTTGCCCACCCCCCCCAAGACAAAAATAGGCCGCGGGCACAACCGCGCGCGAAAAAGAGCAGCCGAACCACTTGGCGCCATGTTCGTCCTGCGGAAAAATGCCCAGAAAGGGGGTGGGCTATAGCCCTGGGGCGTGGGGCTGGCGAACTTCGTCCGCCTTCCTCGGAATGGGCCGAGACTTTGCCCACCCCCTCCGAGCGACAAAAATAGGCCGCGGACACAGCCGCGCCCGAACAGGAGCAGCCAAACCCCTTTGCGCCAAGTTCGACCTGCGGAAAAATGCCCAAAAAGGGGGTGGGCTATAGCCTTGGGGCGTGGGGCTGGCGCACTTCGTCCGCCGGACTAGGAATGGGCCAAGACTTTGACCAGCCCCTGCCCGCAACAAAAATAAGCCGCGGGCAAAGCCGCGCCCAAAAACGAGCAGCCGAACCCCTTGGCGCCAAGTTCGTCCTGGGGAAAAATGCCCAAAAAGAGGGTGGGCTATAGCCTTGGGGCGTGCGGCTGCGAAGTTCATCCGCCGGACTCGGAATGGACCGAGACTTTTCCACCCCCTCCCCGTGACAAAATAGGCCACGGGCACAGCCGCGCCCAAAAAAGAGCGGCCGAACTCCTTGCGCCAAGTTCGTCCCGCTAAAAAAAGCCCAAAAAAGGGGTGGGCTATAGCCTAGGGGCGTGGGGCTGGCGAACTTCGTCCGCCTTCCTCGGAACGGGCCGAGAATTTGCCCACCCCCTCCCCGCGACAAAAATAGGCCGCGGGCAGAGCCGCACCCAAAAAAGAGCAGCCGAACCCCTTGGCGCCAAGTTCGCCCTGCGGAAAAATGCCCAAAAAAGGGGTGTGCTATAGCCTTTGGGCGTGGGGCCGGCAAAGTTCATCCGCCTTCCTCGGAATGGGCCGAGACTTTGGCCACCCCCTACCCACGCCAAAAATAGGCCGCGGGCACAGCCGCGCCCAAAAAAGAGCAGCCGAACCCTGTGGCGCCAAGTTCGTCCTGCGGAAAAATGCCTAAAAAAGGGGTGGGCTATAGCGTTGGGGCGTGGGACCGGTGAACATCATCCGTCTTCCTTGAAATGGGCCGAGACATTGGCCACCCCCTCCCCGTGACAAAAATAGCCCGCGGAACCGCCGCGCCGAAAAAAGAGTAGCCAAACCCCTTGGCGCGAAGTTCGTCCTGCGGAAAAATGCCCAAAAAAGGGGTGTGCTATAGCCTTTGGGCGTGGGGCCGGCAAAGTTCATCCGCCTTCCTCGGAATGGGCCGAGACTTTGGCCACCCCCTACCCACGCCAAAAATAGGCCGCGGGCACAGCCGCGCCCAAAAAAGAGCAGCCGAACCCTGTGGCGCCAAGTTCGTCCTGCGGAAAAATGCCTAAAAAAGGGGTGGGCTATAGCGTTGGGGCGTGGGACCGGTGAACATCATCCGTCTTCCTTGAAATGGGCCGAGACATTGGCCACCCCCTCCCCGTGACAAAAATAGCCCGCGGAACCGCCGCGCCCAAAAAAGAGCAGCCGAACCCCTTGGCGCCAAGTTCGTCCTGCGGAAAAAAGCCCAAAAAATGGGTGGGCTATAGCCTAGAGTCGTGCGGCAGGCGCACTTCGTGCGCCTTCCTCGGAACGGGCCGAGAATTTGCCCACCCCCTCCCCGCGACAAAAATAGGCCGCAGGCACAGCCGCGCTGAAAAAAGAGCAGCCGAACCCCTTAGCGCCAAGTTCGTCCTGCGGAAAAATGCCCAAAAAAGGGGTGTGCTATAGCCTTTAGGCGTGGGGCCGGCAAAGTTCATCCACCTTCCTCGGAATGGGCCGAGAGTTTGGCTACCCCCTCCCCGCGATAAAAATAGGCCACGGGCACAGCCACGCCAAAAAAGAGCAGCCGAACCCCTTGGCGCGAAGTTCGTCCTGCGGAAAAATGCCCAAAAAAGGGGTGGGCTATAGCCTAGGGGCGTGGGGCCGGTGAACTTCGTCCGCCGGACTCGGAATGGACCGAGACTTTGGCCAACCCCTCCCCACGACAAAAAAAGGCCGCGGGCAGAGCCGCGCCCAAATAAGAGCAGCCGAACCCCTTGGCGCCAACTTCGTCCTGCGGAAAAATGCCCAAAAAAGGGGTGTGCTATAGCCTTCGGGCGTGGGGCGGCGCACTTCGTCCGCCGGACTCGGAATGGGTGGAGACTTTCCCCACCCCCTCCCCGCAACAAAAATAGAATGCGGAAAAAGCCGCGCCCAAAAAAGAGCAGCCGAACCCCTTGGCGCCAAGTTCGTCCTGCGGAAAAATGCCCAAAAAAGGGGTGGGCTATAGCCTTGGGGCGTGGGGCGGGCGAACTTCGTCCGCCGGACTCGGAATGGGCCAAGACATTGGCCACCCCCTCCCTGCGACAAAAATAGGCCGCGGGCACAGCCGCGCCCAAAAAAGAGCAGCCGAACCCCTTGGCGCCAAGTTCGTCCTGCGGAAAAATGCCCAAAAAAGGGGTGTGCTATAGCCTTTGGGCGTGGGGCCGGCAAAGTTCATCCGCCTTCCTCGGAATGGGCCGAGACTTTGCTCACCCCCTCCCCGCTCCAAAAATAGGCCGCAGGCACAGCCGCGCCCAAAAAAGAGCAGCCGAACCCCTTGGCGCCAAGTTCGTCCTGCAGAAAAATGCCCAAAAAGGGGGTGGGCTATAGCCTTGGGGCGTGGGGCTGGCGAACTTCGTCCGCCGGACTCGGAATGGGCCGAGACATTGGGCACCCCCTCCCCGCGACAAAAATAGGCCGCGGGCACAGTTGCCCCAAAAAAGAGCAGCCGAACCCCTTGGTGCCAAGTTCTTCTGCTGAAAAATGCCCAAAAAAGAGGCGTGCTATAGCCTTCGGGCGTGGGGCCTGCAAAGTTCATCCGCCTTCCTCGGAATGGGCCAAGACTTTGCCCACCCCCTCCCCGTGCAAAAAATAGGCCGCGGGCACAATCGCTCCCAAAAAAGAGCAGCCGAACCCCGTGGCGCCAAGTTCGTCCTGCGGAAAAATGCCCAAAAAAAGGGTGGGCTATAGCCTTGGGACGTGGGGCAGGCGAACTTCGTCCGCCGGACTCCGAATCTGCCGAGACATTGCTCACCCCCTCCACGTGATACAAATAGGCAGCGGGCACAGCCGCGCCCAAAAAAGAGCAGCCGAACCCCTTAGCGCCAAGTTCGTCCGGCGGAAAAATGCTCAAAAAAGGGGTGTGCTATAGCCTTTGGGCATGACGCCGGCGAAATTCGTCCGCCTTCCTCGGAATGGGCCGAGACTTTGGCCACCCCCTCCCCGCGACAAAAATAGGCCGCGGGAAGAGCCGCGCCCAAAAAAGGGCAGCCGATCCCCTTGGCGCCAAGTTTGTCCTGCGGCAAAATGCCCAAAAAAGAGGTGTGCTATAGCCTTTGGGCATGGGGCCGGCGAAGTTCATCCGCTTTCCTTGGAATGGGCCGAGACTTTGCCCACCCCCTCCCCGCACCAAAAATAGGCCATAGACACAGCCGCGCCCAAAAAGGAGCAGCCGAACCCCTTGGCGCCAAGTTCGTCCTGCGGAAAAATGCCCAAAAAAGGGGTGTGCTATAGCCCTTGGGCGTGGGGCCGGCAAAGTTCATCCGCCTTCCTCGGAATGGGCCGAGACTTTGCCCACCGCCTCCCCGCTCCAAAAAGAAGCCGCGGGCACGGCCTCGCCCAAAAAAGGGAAGCCGAACCCCTTGGCGCCAAGTTCGTCCTGCGGAAAAGTACCCAAAAAAGGGGTGGGCTATAGCCTTGGGGGGTGGGGCTGGCGAACTTCGTCCGCCGGACTCGGAATGGACCGAGGCTTTTCCCACCCACTCCCCGCAACAAAAATAGGCCGCGGGGACAACCGCCCCAAAAAAGAGCAGCCGAACCCCTTGGCGCCAAGTTCGTCCTGCGGAAAAATGCCCAAAAAAGGGGTGTTCTATAGCCTTTGGGCGTGGGGCCGGCAAAGTTCATCCGCCTTCCTCGGAATGGGCCGAGACTTTTCCCACCCCCTCCCCGCACCAAAAAGAAGCCGCGGGCACGGCCTCGCCCAAAAAAGGGAAGCCGAACCCCTTGGCGCCAAGTTCGTCCTGCGGAAAAATACCCAAAAAAGGGGTGGGCTATAGCCTTGGGGCGTGGGGCTTACGAACTTCGTCCGCCAGACTCGGAATGGGCCGAGACTTTGCCCACCCCCTCCCCGCGACAAAAATAGGCCACGGGCACAGCCGCACCCAAAAAAGAGCAGCCGAACCCCTTGGAAAAAGTTCGCCCTGCGGAAAAATGCCCAAAAAAGGGGTGTGCTATAGCCTTTCAGTGTGGGGCCGGCAAAGTTCATCCGCCTTCCTCAGAATGGGCCGAGACTTTGCCCACCGCCTCCCCGTGCCAGAAATAGGCCGCGGACAAGGCCGCGCCAAAAAAAGAGCAGCCGAACCCCTTGGCGCCAAGTTCGTCCTGCGGAAAATGCCCAAAAAAGGGGTGGGCTATAGCCTTGGGGCGTGGGGCTCGCGAACTTCGTCCGCCGGACTCAGAATGGGCCGAGGCTTTTCCCATCCATTCCCCGCAACAAAAATAGGCCGCGGGCGCAGCTGCGCCCAAAAAAGAGCAGCCGAACCCCTTGGCGCCAAGTTCGCCCTGCGGAAAAATGCCCAAAAAAGGGGTGTGCTATAGCCTTTCAGTGTGGGGCCGGCAAAGTTCATCCGCCTTCCTCGGAATGGGCCGAGACTTTGCCCACCGCCTCCCCGTGCCAGAAATAGGCCGCGGACACGGCCGCGCCAAAAAAAGAGCAGCCGAACCCCTTGGCGCCAAGTTCGTCCTGCGGAAAATACCCAAAAAAGGGGTGGGCTATAGCCTTTGGGCGTGGGGCGGGCGAACTTCGTCCGCCGGACTCGGAATGGGCCGAGACATTGGCCCCTCTCCCCGCGACAAAAATAGGCCGCGGGCACAGCCGCGCCCAAAAAAGAGCAGCCGAACCCCTTGGCCCCATGTTCGTCCTGCGGAAAAATGTCCAAAAAGGGGGTGGGCTATAGCCTTGGGGCGTGGGGCCGGTGAACTTCATCCGCCGGACTCGGAATGGGCCGAGGCTTTTCCCACCTCCTCCCCGCAAAGAAAATAGGCCGCGGGCACAGCCGCGTCCAAAAAAGAGCAGCCGAACCCCTTGGCGCCAACTTCGTCCTGTGGAAAAATGCCCAAAAAAGGGGTGGGCTATAACCTTGGGGCGTGGGGCGGGCGAATTTTGTCCGCCGGACTCGGAATGGACCGAGACTTTGGCCAACCCCTCCCCACGACAAAAAAAGGCCGCGGGCAGAGCCGCGCCCAAATAAGAGCAGCCGAACCCCTTGGCGCCAACTTCGTCCTTCGGAAAAATGCCCAAAAAAGGGGTGTGCTATAGCCTTCGGGCGTGGGGCGGCGCACTTCGTCCGCCGGACTCGGAATGGGTGGAGACTTTCCCCAACCCCTCCCCGCAACAAAAATAGAATGCGGGAAAAGCCGCGCCCAAATAAGAGCAGCCGAACCCCTTGGCGCCAACTTCGCCCTGCGGAAAAATGCCCAAAAAAAGGGTGTGCTATAGCCTTTGGGCGTGGGGCCGGCGAACTTCATCTTCCGGACTCGGAATGGGCCGAGACTTTTCCCACCCCCTCCCTGCGCCAAAAATAGGCCGCGGGCACAGCCGCGCCCAAAAAAGATCATCCGAACCCCTTGGCGCCAAGTTCGTCCTGCGGAAAAATGCCAAAAAAGGGGTGTGCTACAGCATTTGGGTGTGGGGCCGGTAAACTTCATCCGCCGGACTCGGAATGGGCCGAGAGTTTGTCCACCCCCTCCCCATGCCAAAAATAGGTCGTGGGCACAGCCGTGCCCAAAAAGGAGCAGCCGAACCCCATGGCGCAAAGTTCGTCCTGCGGAAAAATGCTCAAAAAGGAGGTGGGCTATAGCCTTGGGGCGTGGGGCGGCGCACTTCGTCCGCCGGACTCGGAATGGGCGGAGACTTTTCCCACCCCCCGCAACAAAACTAGAATGCGGGCAAAGTCGCGCCCAAAAAAGAGCAGCCGAACCCCTTGGCGCCAAGTTCGTCCTGCGGAACAATGCCCAAAAAAGGGGTGGGCTGTAGCCTTGGGGCGTGGGGCCGGCGAACTTCGTCCGCCGGACTCGGAATGTGCCGAGACTTTTCCCACCCACTCCCCGCGACAAAAATAGGCCGCGGGGACAGCCGCGCCCAAAAAATAGCAGCCGAACCCCTTGGCGCCAAGTTCGTCCTGAGGAAAAATGCCCAAAATAGGGGTGTGCTATAGCCTTTGGGCGTGGGGCCGGCGCACTTCGTCCGCCTTCCTCGGAATGGGCCGAGACTTTGGCCACCGCCTCCCTGTGACAAAAATAGGCCGCGGGCACAGCCGCGCCCAAAAAAGAGCAGCCAAACCCCTTGCCGCCAAATTCGTCTTGCGGAAAAATTCCCACAAAGGGGGTGGGCTATAGCCTTGGGGCGTGGGGCTGGCGAACTTCGTCTGCCGGACTCGGAATGGGCCGAGTCTTTGCCCACCCCCTCCCCGCGACGAAAAAAGGCCGCGGGCACGGCCGCGCCCAAAAATGAGCAGCCGAACCCCTTGGCGCCAAGTTCGTCCTGCGGAAAAATGCCAAAAAAGGGGTGTGCTACAGCCTTTGGGCATGGGGCCGGCGAACTTCGTCCGCCTTCCTCGGAATGGGCCGAGACTTTGGCCACCCCCTTCCCGCGACAAAAGTAGGCCACCGGCACAGCCGCGCGCAAAAAAGAGTAGCCGAACCCCTTGGCGCCAAGTTCATCCTGCGGCAAAATGCCCAAAAAAGAGGTGTGCTATAGCCTGTGGGCGTGGGGCCGGCAAAGTTCATCCGCCTTCCTCGGAATGGGCTGCGACTTTGCCCCCCCCCCCCTCCCAACGACAAAAATAGGCCGCGGGCACAGCCGCGTCCAAAACAGAGCAGCTGAACCCCTTGGCGCCAAGTTCGTCCTGCGGAAAAATGCCGAAAAAGGGGTTGGGCTATACCCTTGGGGCGTGGGGTGGGCGCACTTCGTCCGCCGGACTCGGAATGCGCCGAGACTTTTCCCACACCATCCCCGCGATAAAAATAGGTCGCGGGCACCGCCGCGCCCAAAAAAGAGCAGCCGAACCCCTTGGCGCCATGTTCATCCGGCGGAAAAATGCCCAAAAAAGGGGTGGTCTATAGCCTTGGGGCGTGGGGCTGGCGAACTTCGTCCGCCCGGACTCGGAATGGGCCGAGACTTTGGCCACCCCCTCCCCGTGAAAAAAATAGGCCGCGGCCACTGCCGCGCCCAAAAAAGAGCAGCCGAACCCCTTGGAGCCATGTTCGTCCTGCGGAAAAATGCCCAAAAAAGGGGTGTGCTATAGCCTTTGGGCGTGGGGCCGGCAAAGTTCATCCGCCTTCCTCGGAATGGGCCGAGACTTTGCCCACCGCCTCCCCGCGCCAAAAATAGGCCCCGGGCACGGCCGCGCCCCAAAAAGAGCAGCCGAACCCCTTGGCGCCAAGTTCGTCCTGCGGAAAAATGCCCAAAAAAGGGGTGGGCTATAGCCTTGGGGCGTGGGGCTGGCGAACTTCGTCCGCCGGACTCAGAATGGGCCGAGGCTTTTCCCACCCCCTCCCCGCAACAAAAATAGGCCGCTGTCAAAGCCGCCCCAAAAAAAAGCAGCCGAACCCCTTGGTGCCAAGTTCGTCCTGCGGCAAAATGCCCAAAAAAGGGGTGTGTTATAGGCTTTGGGCGTGGGGCCGGCGAAGTTCGTCCTGCGGCAAAGTTCATCCGCCGGACTCGGAATGGGCCGAGACTTTGCCCAGCCCCTTCCCACACCTTCCTCGGAATGTGCCGAGACTTTTCCCACCCCCTCCCCGTGACAAAAACAGGTCGGGGGCACTGCCGCGCCCAAAAAAGAGCAGCCGAACTCTTTGGCGCCAAGTTTGTCCTGCGGCAAACTGTCCAAAAAAGGGGTGTGCTATATCCTTTGGGCGTGGGGCCGGCAAAGTTCATCCGCCTTCCTCGGAATGGGCCGAGACTTTGCCCACCCCCTCCCCGCGACAAAAATAGGTCGGGGGCACTGCCGCGCCCAAAAAAGTGCAGCCGAACTCTTTGGCGCCAAGTTCGTGCTGCGGAAAAATGCCCAAAAAAGGGGTGTGCTATATCCTTTGGGCATGGGGCCGGCAAAGTTCATCCACCTTCCTCGGAATGGGCCGAGACTTTGCCAACCCCCTCCCCGCGCCAAACATAGGCCGCAGGCACAGCCGTGCCCAAAAAAGAGCAGCCGAACCCCTTGGCGCCAAGTTCGTCCTGCGGCAAAATGCCCAAAAAAGGGGTGTGCTATAGGCTTTGGGCGTGGGGCCGGCGAAGTTCATCCGCTTTCCTCAGAATGGGCCGAGACTTCGCCCACCCCCTCCCCACACCAAAAATAGGCCGCAGACACAGCCGCGCCAAAAATTGTGCCGCCGAACCCCTTGGCGCCAAGTTCGTCCTGCGGCAAAATGCCCAAAAAGGGGGTGGGCTATAGCCCTGGGGCATGGGGCCGGCGAACTTTGTCCGCCTTCCTCAGAATGGGCCGAGACTTTGCCCACCCCCTCCCTGCGACAAAAATAGGCCGCGGGCACAGCCGCGCCCAAAAAAGAGCAGCCGAACCCCTTGGCGCCAAGTTCGTCCTGCGGCAAAATGCCCAAAAAAGGGGTGTGCTATAGCCCTGGGGCATGGGGCCGGCGAACTTTGTCCGCCTTCCTCGGAATGGGCCGAGACGTTGTCCACCCCCTCCCCGCGACAAAACTAGGCCACGGGCACAGCCGCATCCAAAAAAGAGCAGCCGAACCCCTTGGAAAAAGTTTGTCCAAGGAAAAATGCCCAAAAAAGGGGTGTGCTATAGCCTTTGGGCGTGGGGCCGGCGAACTTCGTCCGCCTTCCTCGGAATGGGCCGAGGCTTTGTCCAACCCCTCCCCGTGACAAAAATAGCCCGCGGGCACAGCCGCGCCCAAAAAAGAGCAGCCGATCCGCTTGGCGCCAAGTTCGTCCTGCGGAAAAAGGCCCAAAAAGGGGGTGGGCTATAGCCCTGGGGCGTGGGGCCGGCGAACTTTGTCCGCCGGACTCAAAATGGGCCGAGACTTTTCCCACCCCCTCCCCGCGACAAAAATGGGCCGCGGACACAGCCGCGTCCAAAAAAGAGCAGCCGAACCCCTTGGCGCCAAGTTCGTCCTGCGGAAAAATGCCCAAAAAAGGGGTGGGCTATAGCCTTGGGGCGTGGGGCTTGCGAACTTCGTCCGCTGGACTCGGAATGGGCCGAGACTTTGCCCACCCCTTCCCCGCAATAAAAATAGGCCGCGGGCACAGCGGCGTCCAAAAAACAGCGGCCAATCCCCTTGGCGCCAAGTTCGTCCAGCGGAAAAATGCCCAAAAAGGGGGTGGGCTATAGGCTTGGGGCGTGGGGCTGGCGAACTTCGTCCGCCGGACTCGGAATGGGCCGAAACTCTGCCCACCCCCTCCCCACAATAAATATAGGCCGCGGGCACAGCCACCCCAAAAAAGAGCAGCCGAACCCCTTGGCGCCAAGTTCGTCCTGCGGAAAAATGCCCAAAAAAGGGGTGGGCTATAGCCTTGGGGCGTGGGGCTTACGAACTTCGTCCGCCAGACTCGGAATGGGCCGAGACTTTGCCCACCCCCTCCCCGCGACAAAAATAGGCCACGGGCACAGCCGCACCCAAAAAAGAGCAGCCGAACCCCTTGGAAAAAGTTTGTCCAAGGAAAAATGCCCAAAAAAGGGGTGTGCTATAGCCTTTGGGCGTGGGGCCGGCGAACTTCGTCCGCCTTCCTCGGAATAGGCCGAGGCTTTGTCCAACCCCTCCCCGTGACAAAAATAGGCCGCGGGCACAGCCGCGCCCAAAAAAGAGCAGCGGATCCGCTTGGCGCCAAGTTCGTCCTGCGGAAAAAGGCCCAAAAAGGGGGTGGGCTATAGCCCTGGGGCGTGGGGCCGGCGAACTTTGTCCGCCGGACTCGAAATGGGCCGAGACTTTTCCCACCCCCTCCCCACGACAAAAATGGGCCGCGGACACAGCCGCGTCCAAAAAAGAGCAGCCGAACCCCTTGGCGCCAAGTTCGTCCTGCGGAAAAATGCCCAAAAAAGGGGTGGGCTATAGCCTTGGGGCGTGGGGCTTGCGAACTTCGTCCGCCGGACTCGGAATGGGCCGAAACTCTGCCCACCCCCTCCCCGCAATAAAAATAGGCCGCGGGCACAGCCACCCCAAAAAAGAGCAGCCGAACCCCTTGGCGCCAAGTTCGTCCTGCGGAAAAATGCCCAAAAAAGGGGTGGGCTATATCCTTGGGGCGTGGGGCTTACGAACTTCGTCCGCCAGACTCGGAATGGGCCGAGACTTTGCCCACCCCCTCCCCGCGACAAAAATAGGCCACGGGCACAGCCGCACCCAAAAAAGAGCAGCCGAACCCCTTGGAAAAAGTTTGTCCAAGGAAAAATGCCCAAAAAAGGGGTGTGCTATAGCCTTTGGGCGTGGGGCCGGCGAACTTCGTCCGCCTTCCTCGGAATAGGCCGAGGCTTTGTCCAACCCCTCCCCGTGACAAAAATAGGCCGCGGGCACAGCCGCGCTCAAAAAAGAGCAGCGGATCCGCTTGGCGCCAAGTTCGTCCTGCGGAAAAAGGCCCAAAAAGGGGGTGGGCTATAGCCCTGGGGCGTGGGGCCGGCGAACTTTGTCCGCCGGACTCGAAATGGGCCGAGACTTTTCCCACCCCCTCCCCGCGACAAAAATGGGCCGCGGACACAGCCGCGTCCAAAAAAGAGCAGCCGAACCCCTTGGCGCCAAGTTCGTCCTGCGGAAAAATGCCCAAAAAAGGGGTGGGCTATAGCCTTGGGGCGTGGGGCTTGCGAACTTCGTCCGCTGGACTCGGAATGGGCCGAGACTTTGCCCACCCCTTCCCCGCAATAAAAATAGGCCGCGGGCGCAGCGGCGTCCAAAAAACAGCGGCCAATCCCCTTGGCGCCAAGTTCGTCCAGCGGAAAAATGCCCAAAAAGGGGGTGGGCTATAGGCTTGGGGCGTGGGGCTGGCGAACTTCGTCCGCCGGACTCGGAATGGGCCGAAACTCTGCCCACCCCCTCCCCGCAATAAAAATAGGCCGCGGGCACAGCCACCCCAAAAAAGAGCAGCCGAACCCCTTGGCGCCAAGTTCGTCCTGCGGAAAAATGCCCAAAAAAGGGGTGGGCTATAGCCTTGGGGCGTGGGGCTTACGAACTTCGTCCACCAGACTCGGAATGGGCCGAGACTTTGCCCACCCCCTCCCCGCGACAAAAATAGGCCACGGGCACAGCCGCACCCAAAAAAGAGCAGCCGAACCCCTTGGAAAAAGTTCGTCCTGCGGAAAAATGCCCAAAAAAAGGGTGTGCTATAGCCTTTGGGCGTGGGGCCGGCGAACTTCGTCCGCCTTCCTCGGAATGGGCCGAGGCTTTGTCCACCCCGTCACCGTGACAAAAATAGGCCGCAGGCACAGCCGCGCCCAAAAAAGAGCAGCCGAACCCCTTGGCGCCAAGTTCGTCCTGCGGAAAAATGCCCCAAAAAAGGGTGGGCTATAGCATTGGGGCGTGGGGCTGGCGAACTACGTCCGCTGGATTCGGAATGGGCCAAGACATTGCCCACCTCCTCCCTACGAGAAAAATAGGCTGCGGGCACAGTCGCGCCCAAAAAAGAGCTGCCGAACCCCTTGGAAAAAGTTCGTCCTGCGGAAAAATGCCCAAAAAAAGGGTGTGCTATAGCCTTTGGGCGTGGGGCCGGCGAACTTCGTCCGCCTTCCTCGGAATGGGCCGAGGCTTTGTCCACCCCGTCACCGTGACAAAAATAGGCCGCAGGCACAGCCGCGCCCAAAAAAGAGCAGCCGAACCCCTTGGCGCCAAGTTCGTCCTGCGGAAAAATGCCCCAAAAAAGGGTGGGCTATAGCATTGGGGCGTGGGGCTGGCGAACTACGTCCGCTGGATTCGGAATGGGCCAAGACATTGCCCACCTCCTCCCTGCGAGAAAAATAGGCTGCGGGCACAGTCGCGCCCAAAAAAGAGCTGCCGAACCCCTGGGTACCAAATTCGTCCTGCGGAAAATTGCCCAAAAAAGGGGTGTGCTATAGGCTTTGGGCGTTGGGCCGGCGCACTTCGTCCGCATTCCTCGTAATGGGCTTAGACTTTGTCCACCCCCTCCCCGTGCCAAAAATAGGCCGCGGGCACAGCCGCGCCGAAAAAAGAGCAGCCGAACCCCTTGGCGCCAAATTCGTCTTGCGGCAAATTGCCCAAAAAAGGGTTGTGCTATAGCCTTTGGGCGTGGGGCCAGCAAACTTCGTCCGCTTTCCACGGAATGGGCCGAGACTTTGGCCATCCCCTCCCAGCGACAAAAATTGGCCGCGGGCACAGCCGCGCCCAAAAAAGAGCAGCCGAACCCCTTGGCGCCAAGTTCGTCTTGCGGAAAAATGGCCAAAAAAAGGGTGGGCTATAGACTTGGGGCGTGGGGCGGGCGAACTTCGTCCGCCGGACTCGGAATGGGCCGAAACTTTGCCCACCCCCTCCCCGCAATAAAAATAGGCCGCGGGCACAGCCGCGTCCAAAAAAAAGCAGGCGAACCCCTTGGCGCCAAGTTCGTCCAGCGGAAAGATGCCCAAAAAGGGGGTGGGCTATAGCCTTGGGGCGTGGGGCTGGCGAACTTCGTCCCCCAGACTCGGAATGGGCCGAGACTTTGGCAACCCCCTCCCCGTGACAAAAACAGGCCGCGGGCACAGCCGCGCCCAAAAAAGAGCAGCCGAACCCCTTAGCGCCAAGTTCGTCCTGCGGAAAAATGCCCAAAAAGGGGTGTGCTATAGCCTCGGGGCGTGGGGCTGGCGACCTTCGTCCGCCGGACTCGGAATGGGCCGAGACATTGCCCACCCCCTCCCCGCGACAAAAATAGGCCAAGGGCACAGCCGCACAGCCGCACCCAAAAAAGAGCAGCCGAACCCCTTGGCGCCAAGTTCGTCCTGCGGAAAAATGCCCAAAAAAGGGGTGGGCTATAGCCTTGGGGCGTGGGGCGGGCGAACTTCGTCCGACGGACTCGGGATGGGCCAAGACATTGCCCACCCCCTCCCCATGACAAAAATAGGCCACGCGCACAGCCGCACCCAAAAAAGAGCAGCCGAACCCCTTGGCGCCAAATTCGTCCTGTTGAAAAATGCCCAAAAGGGGGTGGGCTGTAGCCTTGGGGCGTGGGGCATGCGAACTTCGTCCGCCGGCCTCGGATTGGGACGAGACTTTGGCCACCCCCTCCCCACGACAAAAATAGGCCACGGTCACAGCCGCGCATAAAAAAGAGCAGCCGAACCCCTTGCCGCCAAGTTCGTCTTGCGGAAAAATGCCCAAAAAAGGGGTGGGCTATAAACTTGGGGCGTGGGGGGGACGAACTTCGTCCGCCGGACTCGGAATGGGCCGAAACTCTGCCCACCCCCTCCCCGCAATAAAAATAGGTCGTGGGCACAGTCACCCCAAAAAAGAGCAGCCGAACCCCTTGGCGCCAAGTTCGTCCTGCGGAAAAATGCCCAAAAAGGGGGTGGGCTATAGCCTTGGGGCGTGGGGCCGGCGCACTTCGTCCGCCGGACTCGAAATGGGCCGAGACTTTTCCCACCCCCTCCCCACAACAAAAATAGGCCGCGGCCACAGCCGCGCCCAAAAAAGAGCAGCCGAACCCCTTAGCGCCAAGTTCGTCCTGCGGAAAAATGCCCAAAAAAGGGGTGGGCTATAACCTTGGGGCGTGGGGCATGCGAACTTCGTCCGCCGGCCTCGGATTGGGCCGAGACTTTGGCCACCCACTCCCCACGACAAAAATAGGCCGCGGGCACAGCCGCGCATAAAAAAGGGCAGCCGAACCCCTTGGCACCAAGTTCGTCCAGCGGAAAAATGCCCAAAAAGGGGGTGGGCTATAGCCTTGGGGCGTGGGGCAGGCGAACTTCGTCTGCCTTCCTCGAAACGGGCCGAGACTTTGCCCACCCCCTCCCGGTGACAAAAATAGGCCGCGTGCATAGCCGCGCCCAAAAAAGGGCAGCCGAACCCCTTGGCGCCAAGTTCGTCCTGCGGCAAAATGCCCAAAAAATGGATGTGCTATAGCCTTTGGGCGTGGGGCAGGCGCACTTCGTCCGCCGGACTCAGAAAGGACCGAGACTTTGCCCACCCCTCCCCGCGACAGAAATAGGCCGCGGGCACAGCCGCGCCCAAAAAAGAGCAGCCGAACCCCTTGGAAAAAGTTCGTCCTGCGGAAAAATGCCCAAAAAAGGGGTGTGCTATAGCCTTTGAGCGTGGGGCCGGCGCACTTCATCCGCCTTCCTCGGAATGGGCCGAGGCGTTGCCCACCCCCTCCCCGTGCCAAACATAGGCGGCAGGCACAGCCGCCCCCAAAAAATAGCAGCCGAACCCCTTGGCGCTAAGTACGTCCTGCGGAAAAAAGCCCAAAAAGGGGGTGGGCTATAGCCTTGGGCCGTGGGGCCGGCGCACTTCGTCCGCCGGACTCGGAATGGGCCGAGACTTTTCCCACCCCCTCCCCACGACAAAAATAGGCCGCGGGCACAGCCGCGCCCAAAAAAGAGCAGCCGAACCCCTTAGTGCCAAGTTCGTCTCGCGGAAAAATGCCCAAAAAAGGGGTGGACTATAGCCTCGGGGCGTGGGGCCGGCAAAGTTCATCCGCCTTCCTTCCTCACGCCAAAAATAGGCCGCCAGCATAGCCGCCCTAAGAAGAGCGGCCGAACCCCTTGGCGCCAAGGTCGTCCTGCGGAAAAATGCCCAAAAGGGGGTGGGCTATAGCCTTGGGGCGTGGGGCATGCGAACTTCGTCCGCCGGCCTCGGGTTGGGACGAGACTTTGGCCACCCCCTCCCCACGACAAAAATAGGCCGCGGGCACAGCCGTGCATAAAAAAGAGCAGCCGAACCCCTTGGCGCCAAGTTCGTCCAGCGGAAAAATGCCTAAAAAGGGGTGGGCTATAGCCTTGGGGCGTGGGGCTGGCGAACTTCGTCTGCCGGACTCAGAAAATACCGAGACTTTGCCCACCCCTCCCCGCGACAAAAATAGGCCGCGGGCACAGCCGCGCCCAAAAAAGAGCAACCGAACCCCTTGGAAAAAGTTCGTCCTGCCGAAAAATGCCCAAAAAAGGGGTGTGCTATAGCCTTTGGGCATGGCGCTGGCGAACTTCGTCCGCCTTCCTTTGAATGGGCCGAGGCTTTGCCCACCCCCTCCCCGTGCCAAACATAGGCGCCAGGCACAGCCGCGCCCAAAAAAGAGCAGCCGAACCCCTTGGCGCCAAGTTCGTCCTGCGGAAAAAAGCCCAAAAAGGGGGTGGGCTATAGCCTTGGGCCGTGGGGCCGGCACACTTCGTCCGCCGGACTCGGAATGGGCCGAGACTTTTTCCACCCCCTCCCAACGACAAAAATAGGCCGCGGGCACAGCCGCGCCCAAAAAAGAGCAGCCGAACCCCTTAGTGCCAAGTTCGTCTCGCGGAAAAATGCCCAAAAAATGGGTGGACTATAGCCTCTGGGTGTGGGGCCGGCAAAGTTCATCCGCCTTCCTTCCTCGCGCCAAAAATAGACCGCGACCATAGCCGCCCTATGAAGAGCGGCCGAACCCCTTGGCGCCAAGTTCGTCCTGCGGAAAAATGCCCAAATGGGGTTGGGCTATAGCCTTGGGGCGTGGGGCATGCGAACTTCGTCCGCCGGCCTCGGGTTGGGACGAGACTTTGGCCACCCCCTGCCCACGACAAAAATAGGCCGCGGGCACAGCCGCGCATAAAAAAGAGCAGCCGAACCCCTTGGCGCCAAGTTCATCCAGCGGAAAAATGCCCAAAAAGGGGGTGGGCTATAGCCTTGGGGCGTGGGGCTGGCGAACTTCGTCCACCGGACTCAGAAAGGTCCGAGACTTTGCCCACCCCTCCCCGGGACAAAAATAGGCCGTGGGCACAGCCGCGCCCAAAAAAGAGCAGCCGAATCCCTTGGAAAAAGTTCGTCCTGCGGAAAAATGCCCAAAAAAGGGGTGTGCTATAGCCTTTGGGCGTGGCGCCGGCGAACTTCGTCCGCCTTCCTTGGAATGGGCCGAGGCTTTGCCCACCCCCTCCCGTGCCAAACATAGGCGGCACGCACAGCCGCGCCCAAAAAAGAGCAGCCGAACCCCTTGGCGCCAAGTTCGTCCTGCGGAAAAAAGCCCAAAAAGGGAGTGGGCTATAGCCTTGGGGCGTGGGGCCGGCGCACTTCGTCCGCCGGACTCGGAATGGGCCGAGACTTTTCCCACCCCCTCCCCATCACAAAAATAGGCCGCGGGCACAGCCACGCCCGAAAAAGTGCAGCCAAACCCCTTAGCGCCAAGTTCGTCTTGCGGAAAAATGCCCAAAAAAGGCGTGGGCTATTGACTTGGGGCGTAGGGCCGGCGAACTTCATCCGCCGGACTCGGAATGGGCCGAAACTTTGCCCACCCCCTCCCCGCAATAAAAATAAGCCGCGGGCACAGCCGCGTCCAAAAAAGAGCAGCCGAACCCCTTTGCGCCAAGTTCGTCTTGCGGAAAAATGCCCAAAAAAGGCGTGGGCTATAGAATTGGGGCGTCGGGCCGGCGAACTTCATCCGCCGGACTCGGAATGGGCCGAAACTTTGCCCACCCCCTCCCCGCAATAAAAATAGGCCGCGGGCACAGCCGCGTCCAAAAAAGAGCAGCCGAACCCCTTGGCGCCAAGTTCGTCTTGCGGAAAAAAGCCCAAAAAGGGGGTGGGCTATAGCATTGGGCCGTGGGGCCGGCGCACTTCATCCGCCGGACTCGGAATGGGCCGAGACTTTTCCCACCCCCTCCCCACGACAAAAATAGGCCGCGGGCACAGCCGCGCCCAAAAAAGAGCAGCCGAACCCCTTAGTGCCAAGTTCGTCTCGCGGAAAAATGCCCAAAAAAGGGGTGGACTATAGCCTCTGGGCGTGGGGCCGGCAAAGTTCATCCGCCTTCCTTCCTCGCGCCAAAAATAGGCTGCGAGCATAGCCGCCCTAAGAAGAGCGGCCGAACCCCTTGGCGCCAAGTTCGTCCTGCGGAAAAATGCCCCAAAAAAGGGTGGGCTATAGCATTGGGGCGTGGGGCTGGCGAACTACGTCCGCTGGATTCGGAATGGGCCAAGACATTGCCCACCTCCTCCCTGCGAGAAAAATAGGCTGCGGGCACAGTCGCGCCCAAAAAAGAGCTGCCGAACCCCTGGGTACCAAATTCGTCCTGCGGAAAATTGCCCAAAAAAGGGGTGTGCTATAGGCTTTGGGCGTTGGGCCGGCGCACTTCGTCCGCATTCCTCGTAATGGGCTTAGACTTTGTCCACCCCCTCCCCGTGCCAAAAATAGGCCGCGGGCACAGCCGCGCCGAAAAAAGAGCAGCCGAACCCCTTGGCGCCAAATTCGTCTTGCGGCAAATTGCCCAAAAAAGGGTTGTGCTATAGCCTTTGGGCGTGGGGCCAGCAAACTTCGTCCGCTTTCCACGGAATGGGCCGAGACTTTGGCCATCCCCTCCCAGCGACAAAAATTGGCCGCGGGCACAGCCGCGCCCAAAAAAGAGCAGCCGAACCCCTTGGCGCCAAGTTCGTCTTGCGGAAAAATGGCCAAAAAAAGGGTGGGCTATAGACTTGGGGCGTGGGGCGGGCGAACTTCGTCCGCCGGACTCGGAATGGGCCGAAACTTTGCCCACCCCCTCCCCGCAATAAAAATAGGCCGCGGGCACAGCCGCGTCCAAAAAAAAGCAGGCGAACCCCTTGGCGCCAAGTTCGTCCAGCGGAAAGATGCCCAAAAAGGGGGTGGGCTATAGCCTTGGGGCGTGGGGCTGGCGAACTTCGTCCCCCAGACTCGGAATGGGCCGAGACTTTGGCAACCCCCTCCCCGTGACAAAAACAGGCCGCGGGCACAGCCGCGCCCAAAAAAGAGCAGCCGAACCCCTTAGCGCCAAGTTCGTCCTGCGGAAAAATGCCCAAAAAGGGGTGTGCTATAGCCTCGGGGCGTGGGGCTGGCGACCTTCGTCCGCCGGACTCGGAATGGGCCGAGACATTGCCCACCCCCTCCCCACGACAAAAATAGGCCAAGGGCACAGCCGCACAGCCGCACCCAAAAAAGAGCAGCCGAACCCCTTGGCGCCAAGTTCGTCCTGCGGAAAAATGCCCAAAAAAGGGGTGGGCTATAGCCTTGGGGCGTGGGGCGGGCGAACTTCGTCCGACGGACTCGGGATGGGCCAAGACATTGCCCACCCCCTCCCCATGACAAAAATAGGCCACGCGCACAGCCGCACCCAACAAAGAGCAGCCGAACCCCTTGGCGCCAAATTCGTCCTGTGGAAAAATGCCCAAAAGGGGGTGGGCTGTAGCCTTGGGGCGTGGGGCATGCGAACTTCGTCCGCCGGCCTCGGATTGGGACTAGACTTTGGCCACCCCCTCCCCACGACAAAAATAGGCCACGGTCACAGCCGCGCATAAAAAAGAGCAGCCGAACCCCTTGCCGCCAAGTTCGTCTTGCGGAAAAATGCCCAAAAAAGGGGTGGGCTATAAACTTGGGGCGTGGGGGGGACGAACTTCGTCCGCCGGACTCGGAATGGGCCGAAACTCTGCCCACCCCCTCCCCGCAATAAAAATAGGTCGTGGGCACAGTCACCCCAAAAAAGAGCAGCCGAACCCCTTGGCGCCAAGTTCGTCCTGCGGAAAAATGCCCAAAAAGGGGGTGGGCTATAGCCTTGGGGCGTGGGGCCGGCGCACTTCGTCCGCCGGACTCGAAATGGGCCGAGACTTTTCCCACCCCCTCCCCACAACAAAAATAGGCCGCGGCCACAGCCGCGCCCAAAAAAGAGCAGCCGAACCCCTTAGCGCCAAGTTCGTCCTGCGGAAAAATGCCCAAAAAAGGGGTGGGCTATAACCTTGGGGCGTGGGGCATGCGAACTTCGTCCGCCGGCCTCGGATTGGGCCGAGACTTTGGCCACCCACTCCCCACGACAAAAATAGGCCGCGGGCACAGCCGCGCATAAAAAAGGGCAGCCGAACCCCTTGGCACCAAGTTCGTCCAGCGGAAAAATGCCCAAAAAGGGGGTGGGCTATAGCCTTGGGGCGTGGGGCAGGCGAACTTCGTCTGCCTTCCTCGAAACGGGCCGAGACTTTGCCCACCCCCTCCCGGTGACAAAAATAGGCCGCGTGCATAGCCGCGCCCAAAAAAGGGCAGCCGAACCCCTTGGCGCCAAGTTCGTCCTGCGGCAAAATGCCCAAAAAATGGATGTGCTATAGCCTTTGGGCGTGGGGCAGGCGCACTTCGTCCGCCGGACTCAGAAAGGACCGAGACTTTGCCCACCCCTCCCCGCGACAGAAATAGGCCGCGGGCACAGCCGCGCCCAAAAAAGAGCAGCCGAACCCCTTGGAAAAAGTTCGTCCTGCGGAAAAATGCCCAAAAAAGGGGTGTGCTATAGCCTTTGAGCGTGGGGCCGGCGCACTTCATCCGCCTTCCTCGGAATGGGCCGAGGCGTTGCCCACCCCCTCCCCGTGCCAAACATAGGCGGCAGGCACAGCCGCCCCCAAAAAATAGCAGCCGAACCCCTTGGCGCTAAGTACGTCCTGCGGAAAAAAGCCCAAAAAGGGGGTGGGCTATAGCCTTGGGCCGTGGGGCCGGCGCACTTCGTCCGCCGGACTCGGAATGGGCCGAGACTTTTCCCACCCCCTCCCCACGACAAAAATAGGCCGCGGGCACAGCCGCGCCCAAAAAAGAGCAGCCGAACCCCTTAGTGCCAAGTTCGTCTCGCGGAAAAATGCCCAAAAAAGGGGTGGACTATAGCCTCGGGGCGTGGGGCCGGCAAAGTTCATCCGCCTTCCTTCCTCACGCCAAAAATAGGCCGCCAGCATAGCCGCCCTAAGAAGAGCGGCCGAACCCCTTGGCGCCAAGGTCGTCCTGCGGAAAAATGCCCAAAAGGGGGTGGGCTATAGCCTTGGGGCGTGGGGCATGCGAACTTCGTCCGCCGGCCTCGGGTTGGGACGAGACTTTGGCCACCCCCTCCCCACGACAAAAATAGGCCGCGGGCACAGCCGTGCATAAAAAAGAGCAGCCGAACCCCTTGGCGCCAAGTTCGTCCAGCGGAAAAATGCCTCAAAAGGGGTGGGCTATAGCCTTGGGGCGTGGGGCTGGCGAACTTCGTCTGCCGGACTCAGAAAATACCGAGACTTTGCCCACCCCTCCCCGCGACAAAAATAGGCCGCGGGCACAGCCGCGCCCAAAAAGGAGCAACCGAACCCCTTGGAAAAAGTTCGTCCTGCCGAAAAATGCCCAAAAAAGGGGTGTGCTATAGCCTTTGGGCATGGCGCTGGCGAACTTCGTCCGCCTTCCTTTGAATGGGCCGAGGCTTTGCCCACCCCCTCCCCGTGCCAAACATAGGCGCCAGGCACAGCCGCGCCCAAAAAAGAGCAGCCGAACCCCTTGGCGCCAAGTTCGTCCTGCGGAAAAAAGCCCAAAAAGGGGGTGGGCTATAGCCTTGGGCCGTGGGGCCGGCACACTTCGTCCGCCGGACTCGGAATGGGCCGAGACTTTTTCCACCCCCTCCCAACGACAAAAATAGGCCGCGGGCACAGCCGCGCCCAAAAAAGAGCAGCCGAACCCCTTAGTGCCAAGTTCGTCTCGCGGAAAAATGCCCAAAAAATGGGTGGACTATAGCCTCTGGGTGTGGGGCCGGCAAAGTTCATCCGCCTTCCTTCCTCGCGCCAAAAATAGACCGCGACCATAGCCGCCCTATGAAGAGCGGCCGAACCCCTTGGCGCCAAGTTCGTCCTGCGGAAAAATGCCCAAATGGGGTTGGGCTATAGCCTTGGGGCGTGGGGCATGCGAACTTCGTCCGCCGGCCTCGGGTTGGGACGAGACTTTGGCCACCCCCTGCCCACGACAAAAATAGGCCGCGGGCACAGCCGCGCATAAAAAAGAGCAGCCGAACCCCTTGGCGCCAAGTTCATCCAGCGGAAAAATGCCCAAAAAGGGGGTGGGCTATAGCCTTGGGGCGTGGGGCTGGCGAACTTCGTCCACCGGACTCAGAAAGGTCCGAGACTTTGCCCACCCCTCCCCGGGACAAAAATAGGCCGTGGGCACAGCCGCGCCCAAAAAAGAGCAGCCGAATCCCTTGGAAAAAGTTCGTCCTGCGGAAAAATGCCCAAAAAAGGGGTGTGCTATAGCCTTTGGGCGTGGCGCCGGCGAACTTCGTCCGCCTTCCTTGGAATGGGCCGAGGCTTTGCCCACCCCCTCCCGTGCCAAACATAGGCGGCACGCACAGCCGCGCCCAAAAAAGAGCAGCCGAACCCCTTGGCGCCAAGTTCGTCCTGCGGAAAAAAGCCCAAAAAGGGAGTGGGCTATAGCCTTGGGGCGTGGGGCCGGCGCACTTCGTCCGCCGGACTCGGAATGGGCCGAGACTTTTCCCACCCCCTCCCCATCACAAAAATAGGCCGCGGGCACAGCCACGCCCGAAAAAGAGCAGCCAAACCCCTTAGCGCCAAGTTCGTCTTGCGGAAAAATGCCCAAAAAAGGCGTGGGCTATTGACTTGGGGCGTAGGGCCGGCGAACTTCATCCGCCGGACTCGGAATGGGCCGAAACTTTGCCCACCCCCTCCCCGCAATAAAAATAAGCCGCGGGCACAGCCGCGTCCAAAAAAGAGCAGCCGAACCCCTTTGCGCCAAGTTCGTCTTGCGGAAAAATGCCCAAAAAAGGCGTGGGCTATAGAATTGGGGCGTCGGGCCGGCGAACTTCATCCGCCGGACTCGGAATGGGCCGAAACTTTGCCCACCCCCTCCCCGCAATAAAAATAGGCCGCGGGCACAGCCGCGTCCAAAAAAGAGCAGCCGAACCCCTTGGCGCCAAGTTCGTCTTGCGGAAAAAAGCCCAAAAAGGGGGTGGGCTATAGCATTGGGCCGTGGGGCCGGCGCACTTCATCCGCCGGACTCGGAATGGGCCGAGACTTTTCCCACCCCCTCCCCACGACAAAAATAGGCCGCGGGCACAGCCGCGCCCAAAAAAGAGCAGCCGAACCCCTTAGTGCCAAGTTCGTCTCGCGGAAAAATGCCCAAAAAAGGGGTGGACTATAGCCTCTGGGCGTGGGGCCGGCAAAGTTCATCCGCCTTCCTTCCTCGCGCCAAAAATAGGCTGCGAGCATAGCCGCCCTAAGAAGAGCGGCCGAACCCCTTGGCGCCAAGTTCGTCCTGCGGAAAAATGCCCAAATGGGGTTGGGCTATAGCCTTGGGGCGTGGGGCATGCGAACTTCGTCCGCCGGCCTCGGGTTGGGACGAGACTTTGGCCACCCCCTGCCCACGACAAAAATAGGCCGCGGGCACAGCCGCGCATAAAAAAGAGCAGCCGAACCCCTTGGCGCCAAGTTCGTCCAGCGGAAAAATGCCCAAAAAGGGGGTGGGCTATAGCCTTGGGGCGTGGGGCTGGCGAACTTCGTCCACCGAACTCAGAATGGACCGAGACTTTGCCCACCCCTCCCCGCGACAAAAATAGGCCTCGGGCACAGCCGCACACAAAAAAGAGCAGCCGAACCCCATGGAAAAAGTTCGTCCTGCGGAAAAATGCCCAAAAAAGGGGTGTGCTATAGCCTTTGGGCGTGGCGCCGGCGAACTTCGTCCGCCTTCCTTGGAATGGGCCGAGGCTTTGCCCACCCCCTCCCCGTGCCAAACATAGACGGCAGGCACAGCCGCGCCCAAAAAAGAGCAGCCGAACCCCTTGGCGCCAAGTTCGTCCTGCGGCAAAATGCCCAATAAAGGGGTGTGCTATAGCCTTTGGGCGTGGGGACGGCAAAGTTCATCCGCCTTCCTCGGAATGGGCCGAGACTTTGCCCACCCCCTCCCCGCACCAAAAATAGGCCACGGGCACAGCCGCGCCCAAAAAAGAGTAGCCGAACCCCATGGCGCCAAGTTCGTCCTGCGGAAAAATGCCCAAAAGGGGGGTGGGATATAGCCTTGGGGCGTGGGGCTGGTGAACTTCGTCCGCCGGACTCGGAATGGGCCGAGACTTTTCCCACGCCTTCCTTGTGACAAAAATAGGCCGCGGGCACAGCCGCGTCCAAAAAAGAGCAGCCGAACCCCTTGGCGCCAAGTTCGTCCTGCGGCAAAATGCCCAATAAAGGGGTGTGCTATAGCCTTTGGGCGTGGGGACGGCAAAGTTCATCCGCCTTCCTCGGAATGGGCCGAGACTTTGCCCACCCCCTCCCCGCACCAAAAATAGGCTACGGGCACAGCCGCGCCCAAAAAAGAGTAGCCGAACCCCATGGCGCCAAGTTCGTCCTGCGGAAAAATGCCCAAAAGGGGGGTGGGATATAGCCTTGGGGCGTGGGGCTGGTGAACTTCGTCCGCCGGACTCGGAATGGGCCGAGACTTTTCCCACGCCTTCCTTGTGACAAAAATAGGCCGCGGGCACAGCCGCGTCCAAAAAAGAGCAGCCGAACCCCTTGGCGCCAAGTTCGTCCTGCGGCAAAATGCCCAATAAAGGGGTGTGCGATAGCCTTTGGGCATGGGGACGGCAAAGTTCATCCGCCTTCCTCGGAATGGGCCGAGACTTTGCCCACCCCCTCCCCGCACCAAAAATAGGCCACGGGCATAGCCGCGTCCAAAAAAGATCAGCCGAACCCCTTGGCGCCAAGTTCGTCCTGCGGAAAAATGCCCAAAAAGGGGGTCGGCTACAGCCTTGGGGCGTGGGGCTGGCGAACTTCGTCCGCCTTCCTCGGAATGGGCCGAGACTTTGCCCACCCCCTCCCAGCGACAAAAATAGGCCGCGGGCACAGCCGCGCCCAAAAAAGAGCAGCCGAACCCCTTGGCGTCAAGTTCGTCCTGCGGCAAAATGCCCAATAAAGGGGTGTGCTATAGCCTTTGGGCATGGGGACGGCAAAGTTCATCCGCCTTCCTCGGAATGGGCCGAGACTTTGCCCACCCCCTCCCCGCACAAAAAATAGGCCACGGGCTTAGCCGCGTCCAAAAAAGAGCAGCCGAACCCCATGGCGCCAAGTTCGTCCTGCGGAAAAATGCCCAAAAAAGGGGTGTGCTATAGCCTTGGGACGTGGAGCTGCCGAAGTTCGTCCGCCGGACTCAGAATGTGCCGAGACTTAGCCCACCCCATCCCCGCGACAAAAATAGGCCACGGGCACAGCCTCGCCCAAAAAATAGCAGCCGAACCCCTTGACGCCAAGTTCGTCCTGCGGAAAAATGTCCAAAAAGGGCGTGGGCTTTAGCCTTGGGGCGTGGGGCTGGCGAACTTCGTCCGCCTTCCTCGGAATGTGCCGAGACTTTGCCCACCCCCTCCCCACGACAAAAATAGGCCGCGGGCATTGCCGCGCCTAAAAAAGAGCAGCCAAACCCCTTGGCGCCAAATTCGTCCTGCGGAAAAATTCCCAAAAAGGGGGTGGGCTATAGCCTTGGGGCATGGGGCTGCCAAAGTTCGTCCGCCGGACTCGGAATGGGCCGAGACTTTTCCCACCCCCTCCCCACGACAAAAATAGGCCGAGGACACAGCCGCACCCAAAAAAGAGCAGCCGAACCCCTTGGCGCCAAGTTCGTCCTGCGGAAAAATGTCCAAAAAAGGGGTGGGCTATAGCCTTGGGGCGTGGGGCTGGCGAACTTCGTCCGCCTTCCTCGGAATGGGCCAAGACTTTGTTCACCCCCTCCCCGCGACAAAAATAGGCCGCGGGCACAGCCGCCCACAAAAAAGAGCAACCGAACCCCTTAGCGCCAAGTTCGTCCTGCGGAAAAATGCCCAAAAAAAGGGGTGTGCTATAGCCTTGGGACGTGGGGCTGCCGAAGTTCGTCCGCCGGACTCAGAATGTGCCGAGACTTTGCCCACCCCATCCCCGCGACAAAAATAGGCCACGGGCACAGCCGCGCCCAAAAAATAGCAGCCGAACCCCTTGACGCCAAGTTCGTCCTGCGGAAAAATGTCCAAAAAGGGCGTGGGCTTTAGCCTTGGGGCGTGGGGCTGGCGAACTTCGTCCGCCTTCCTCGGAATGGGCCGAGACTATGCCCACCCCCTCCCCGCGACAAAAATAGGCCGCGGGCATAGCCGCGCCCAAAAAAGAGCAGCTAAACCCCTTGGCGCCAAATTCGTCCTGCGGAAAAATTCCCAAAAAGGGTGTGGGCTATAGCCTTGGGGCATGGGGCTGCCAAAGTTCGTCCGCCGGACTCGGAATGGGCCGAGACTTTTCCCACCCCCTCCCCACGACAAAAATAGGCCGAGGACACAGCCGCACCCAAAAAAGAGCAGCCGAACCCCTTGGCGCCAAGTTCGTCCTGCGGAAAAATGCCAAAAAATGTGGTGTGCTATAGCCTTAGGGCGTGGGGCTGACGAACATTGTCCGGCGGACCCAGAATGGGCCGAGACTTTGCCCGACCCCTCCCCGTGACAAAAACAGGCTGCGGGCACAGGCGCGCCCAAAAAAGATCAGCCGAACCCCTTGGCGCCAAGTTCGTCCTGCGGAAAAATGCCCAAAAAAGGGGTGGGCTATAGCCTTGGGGCGTGGGGCTGGCGAACTTCGTCCGCCTTCCTCGGAATGGGCCAAGACTTTGTCCACCCCCTCCCCGCGACAAAAATAGGCCGCGGGCACAGCCGCCCACAAAAAAGAGCAGCCGAACCCCTTGGCGCCAAGTTCGTCCTGCGGAAAAATGCCCAAAAAAGGGGTGTGCTATAGCCTTGGGACGTGGGGCTGCCGAAGTTCGTCCGCCGGACTCAGAATGTGCGGAGACTTTGTCCACCCCATCCCCGCGACAAAAATAGGCCACGGGCACAGCCGCGCCAAAAAAATAGCAGCCGAACACCTTGACGCCAAGTTCGTCCTGCGGAAAAATGTCCAAAAAGGGCGTGGGCTTTAGCCTTGTGGCGTGGGGCTGGCGAACTTCGTCCGCCTTCCTTGGAATGGGCCGAGACTATGCCCACCCCCTCCCCGCGACAAAAATAGGCCGCGGGCACAGCCGCGCCCAAAAAAGAGCAGCCAAACCCCTTGGCGCCAAATTCGTCCTGTGGAAAAATTCCCAAAACGGGGGTGGGCTATAGCCTTGGGGCATGGGGCTGCCAAAGTTCGTCCGCTGGACTCGGAATGGGCCGAGACTTTTCCCACCCCCTCCCCACGACAACAATAGGGCGAGGACACAGCCGCACCCAAAAAAGAGCAGCCGAACCCCTTGGCGCCAAATTCGTCCTGCGGAAAAATGCCAAAAAAAGTGGTGTGCTATAGCCTTAGGGCGTGGGGCTGGCGAACAATGTCCGGCGGACTCAGAATGGGCTGAGACTTTGCCCGACCCCTCCCCGCGACAAAAAAAGGCTGCGGGCACAGGCGTGCCCAAAAAAGATCAGCCGAACCCCTTGGCGCCAAGTTCGTCCTGCGGAAAAATGCCCAAAAAAGGGGTGTGCTATATAGCCTTGGGACGTGGGGCTGGCGAAGTTCGTCCGCCGGACTCAGAATGTGCGGAGACTTTGCCCACCCCATCCCTGCGACAAAAATAGGCCACGGGCACAGCCGTGCCCAAAAAATAGCAGCCGAACCCCTTGACGCGAAGTTCGTCTTGCGGAAAAATGTCCAAAAAGGGGGTGGTCTTTAGCCTTGGGGCGCGGGGCTGGCGAACTTCGTCCACCTTCCTTGCAATGGGCCGAGACATTGCCCACCCCCTCCCCACGACAAAAATAGGCCGCGGGCACAGCCGCGCACAAAAAAGAGCAGCCGAACCCCTTGGCGCCAAATTCGTCCTGTGGAAAAATTCCCAAAACGGGGGTGGGCTATAGCCTTGGGGCATGGGGCTGCCAAAGTTCGTCCGCTGGACTCGGAATGGGCCGAGACTTTTCCCACCCCCTCCCCACGACAACAATAGGGCGAGGACACAGCCGCACCCAAAAAAGAGCAGCCGAACCCCTTGGCGCCAAATTCGTCCTGCGGAAAAATGCCAAAAAAAGTGGTGTGCTATAGCCTTAGGGCGTGGGGCTGGCGAACAATGTCTGGCGGACTCAGAATGGGCTGAGACTTTGCCCGACCCCTCCCCGCGACAAAAAAAGGCTGCGGGCACAGGCGTGCCCAAAAAAGATCAGCCGAACCCCTTGGCGCCAAGTTCGTCCTGCGGAAAAATGCCCAAAAAAGGGGTGTGCTATATAGCCTTGGGACGTGGGGCTGGCGAAGTTCGTCCGCCGGACTCAGAATGTGCGGAGACTTTGCCCACCCCATCCCTGCGACAAAAATAGGCCACGGGCACAGCCGTGCCCAAAAAATAGCAGCCGAACCCCTTGACGCGAAGTTCGTCTTGCGGAAAAATGTCCAAAAAGGGGGTGGTCTTTAGCCTTGGGGCGCGGGGCTGCGAACTTCGTCCACCTTCCTTGCAATGGGCCGAGACATTGCCCACCCCCTCCCCACGACAAAAATAGGCCGCGGGCACAGCCGCGCACAAAAAAGAGCAGCCGAACCCCTTGGCGCCAAGTTGGTCCTTTGGAAAAATGCCAAAAAAGGGGGTGGGCTATAGCCTTGGGGCGTGGGGCTGGCGAACTTCATCCGCCGGACTCGGAATGGGCCGAGACTTTGCCCACCCCCTCCCCACGACAAAAATAGGCCGCGGGCACAGCCGCGCCCAAAAAAGAGCAGTCGAACCCTTCGCGCCATGTTCGTCCTGCGGAAAAAGCCCAAAAAAGGGGTGTGCTCTAGCCTTGGGGAGTAGGGCTGCCGAAGTTCGTCCGCCAGACTCGGAATGGGCCGAGACATTGCCCACCCACTCCCCATGACAAAAATAGGCCGCGGGCACAGCCGCGCCCAAAAAAGAGCAGCCGAACCCCTTGGCGACAAGTTCATCCTAGGGAAAAATAACCAAAAAAGGGGTGTGCTATAGCCTTTGGGGGTGGGGCTGGCGCACTTCGTCCGCCGGATTCGGAATGGGTCGAGACTTTGGCCACCTCCTCCCCATGACAAAAATAGGCCGTGCGCACAGCCGCGCCCAAAAAAGAACAGCCGAACCCCTTGGCGCCAAGTTCGTCCTGCGGAAAAATGCCCAAAAAAGGGTTGGTCTATAGCCTTGGGGCGTGGGGCTGGCGAACGTCGTCCGCCGGACTCGGAATGCGTCGAGACATTGCCCACCCCCTCCCCACGACAAAAATAGCCCGCGGGCACAGCCGCGCTCAAAAAAGAGCAGCTGAACCCCTTGGCGCCAAGTTCATCCTGCGGAAAAATGCCCAAAAAAGGGGTGTGCTATAGCCTTTGGGCGTGGGGCCGGTGAACTTCGTCCGCCTTCCTCGGAATGGGCCGAGACATTAGCCACCCCCTACCCGCGACAAAAAGTAGGCCGCGGGAACAGCCGCGCCCAAAAAGAGCAGCCGAACCCCTTGGGGCCAAGTTCGTCCTACGGAAAAATGCCCAAAAAAGGGGTGTTCTATAGCCTTTGGGCGTGGGGCCGGCAAAGTTCATACGCCTTCCTTGGATTGGGGCAAGACTTTGGCCACCCCCTCCCCGCGACAAAAATAGGCCACAGGCACAGCCGCGCCCAAAAAAGAGCAGCCAAACCCCTTGGCGCCAAGTTCGTCCTTTAGATAAATGCCTAAAAAGGGGTTGCGCTATAGCGTTGCGGCGTGGGGCTAGCGAACTTCGTCCGCCGGACTCGGAATGGGCCGAGACTTTTCCCACCCCCGACCCACGACAAAAATAGGCCGCGGGCACAGCCGCGCTAAAAAAAGAGCAGCCGAACCCCTTGGCGCCAAGTTCGTCCTGCGGAAAAATGCCCAAAAAGGGGGTGGGCTATAGGCTTGGGGCGGGGGGCTGGCGTACCCTCCCCGCGACAAAAATAGGGCGCAGGGACAGCCGCGCCCAAAAAAGAGCAGCCGAACCCCTTCGCGCCAAGTTCGTCCTGCGGAAAAATACCCAAAAAGTGGGTTGGCTATAGCCTTCGGTCGTGGGGCTGGCGAACTTCGTCCGCGGGACTCGGAATGCTCTGAGACTTTGTCCACCCCCTCCGCACGACAAAAATAGCCCGTGGGCACAGCCGCGCCCAAAAAAGGGCAGCCGAACCCCTTGGTGCCAAGTTCGTCCTGCGGAAAAATGCCCAAAAAAGGGGTGAGCTATAGCCTTGGGGCGTCGGGCTGGTGAACTTCGTCCGCCGGACTCGGAATGCGCCGAGACATTACCCACCCACTCCCCACGACAAAAATAGCCCGCGGGCACAGCTGCGCCCAAAAAAGAACAGCCGAACCCCTTGTCGCCAAGTTCGTCCTGCGGAAAAATGCCCAAAAAGGGGGTGGGCTATAGCCTTGGGGAGTTGGGCTGGCGAACTTCGTCCGCCGGACTCGGAATGGGCCGAGACTTTGCCCACCCCCTCCCCGCGACAAAAATAGGCCGCGGGCACAGCCGCGCCCAAAAAAGAGCAGTCGAAACCCTTGGCGCCATGTTCGTCCTGCGGAAAAATGCCCAAAAAAGGGGTGTGCTGTAGCCTTGGGGAGTGGGGCTGCCGAAGTTCGTCCGCCGGACTCGGAATGGGCCGAGACTTTTCCCACCCCCGACCCGCGACAAAAATAGGCCGCGGGCACAGCCGCGCACAAAAAAGAGCAGCCGAACCCCATGACGCCAAGTTCGTCCTGCGGAAAAATGCCCAAAAAGGGGGCTGGCTATAGCCTTGGGGCGTGGGGCTGGCGAACTTCGTCCGCCGGACTCGGAATGGGCCGAGACTCTGCCCACCCCCTCCCCGCGACAAAAATAGGCCGCGGGCACAGCCGCGCCCAAAAAAGAGCAGTCAAACCCCTTGGCGCCATGTTCGTCCTGCGGAAAAATGCCCAAAAAAGGGGTGTGCTATAGCCTTGGGGAGTGGGGCTGCCGAAGTTCGTCCGCCGGACTCGGAATGGGCCGAGACTTTTCCCACCCCCTCCCTGTGACAAAAATAGGCCGCGGGCACAGCCGCGCCGAAAAAAGAGCAGCCGAACCCCTTGGCGACAAGTTCGTCCTAGGGAAAAATGACCAAAAAAGGGGTGTGCTATAGCCTTTGGGGGTGGGGCTGGCGCACTTCGTCCGCCAGACTCGGAATGGGCCGAGACTTTTCCCACCTCCTCCCCGTGACAAAAATAGGCCGCGGGCACAGCGGCGCCCAAAAAAGAACAGCCGAACCCCTTGGCGCCAAGTTCGTCCTGCGGAAAAATGCCCAAAAAAGGGGTGTGCTATAGCCTCGGGACGTGGGGCTGCCGAAGTTCCTCCGCCGGACTCAGAGTGGGCCGAGACTTAGCCCACCCCGTCCCCGCGACAAAAATAGGCTGCGGGCACAGCCGCGCCCAAAAAAGAGCAGCCGAACCCCCTGGCGCCATGTTCGTCCTGCGGAAAAATGCCCAAAAAAGGGGTGTCCTATAGCCTTCGGGCGTGGGGCCGGCAAAGTTCATCCGCCTTCCTCGGAATGGGCCTAGACTTTGTCCAACCGCTCCCCGCACCAAAAATAGGCCGCGGGCAGTGCCGCGCCCAAAAAATAGCAGCCGAACCCCTTGGCACCAAGTTCGTCCTGCGGAAAAATGCCCAAAAACGGGGTGGGCTATAGCCTTGGGGCGTGGGGCTGGCGTACTTCGTCCGCCATCCCCGGAATCGGCCGAGACTTTGTACACCAGCTCCCCGAGCCAAAAATAGGCCCGTGCCCAAAAAAGAGCAGCCGAACCCCTGGGCGCCAACTTCGTCCTGCAGAAAAATGCCCAAAAAAGGGGTGGGCTATAGCCTTGGGGCGTGGGGCTGGCGAACTTTGTCCACCGTACTCGGAATGGGCCGAGACTTTGCCCACCCCCTCCCCGCGACAAAAATAGGCCGCGGGCACAGCCGCGCCCGAAAAAGAGCAGCCGATCCCCTTGGCGCCAAGTTTGTCCTGCGGAAAAATGCCCAAAAATGGGGTGTACTATAGCCTTTGGGCGTGGGGCCGGCAAAGTTCATCCGCCTTCCTTAGAATGGGCCGAGACTTTGGCCACCCCCTCCCCACGCCAAAAATAGGCCGCGGGCTCAGCCGCGCCCAAAAAAGATCAGCCGAACCCCTTGGCGCCCAGTTCGTCCTGCGGAAAAATGCCCAAAAAAGGGGTGTGCTATAGCCTTGGGGCGTGGGGCTGCCGAAGTTCGTCCGCCGGACTCAGAACGGTCCGAGACATTTCTCACCCCCTTGCCACGACAAAAATAGGCTGCGGGCACAGCCGCGCCCAAAAAGAACAGCCGAATCCCTTGGCGCCAAGTTCGTCCTGCGCAAAAATGCCCAAAAATGGGGTGGGCTACAGCCTTGGGGCGTGCGGCCGGCGAATTTCTTCCGCCTTCCTCGCGACAAAAATAGTCGCCATGCACAGCCGCACCCAAAAAAGAGCAGACGAACCCCTTGGCACCAAGTTCGTCCTGGGGAGAAATGCCCAAAAAAGGGGTGTGCTATAGCCTTGGGCCATGGGGCCGGCAAAGTTCCTCCGCTGGACTCGGAATGGGCCGATACTTTTCCCACCCCCTCCCCGGGACAAAAATAGGCCACGGGCACAGCTGCGCCCTAAAAAGAGCAGCCGAACCCCTTGGCGCTAAGTTCGCCCTGAGGAAAAATGCGCAAAAAAGGGGTGTCCTTTAGCCTTTGGGCGTGGGGCCGACAAAGTTCGTCCGCTGGACTCGGAATGGGCCGAGAATTTTCCCATCCCCTCCCCGCGACAAAAATAGGCCCCGGGCGCACCCGAACCCAAAAACGAGCAGCCGAACCCCTTGGCGCCAAGTTCGTCATGCGGAAAAATGCCCAAACAAGGGGTGGGCTATAGCCTTGGGTCGTGGGGCTGGCGAACTTCGTCCGCCTGACTCGGAATGGGCGGAGACTTTGCCCACCCCCTTCCCGCGACAAAAATAGGCCACGGGCACAGCCGCACCCAAAAAAGAGCTGCCGAACCCCTTGGCGCGAAGATCGTCCTGCGGAAAAATGCGCAAAAAAGGGGTGTGCTATTGCCTTTGGGCGTGGGGCCGGCAAAGTTCGGCCGCCGGACTCGGAATGGGCCGAGACTTTTCCCATCCCCTCCCCGTGACAAAAATAGGCCGCGGGCACAGCCGCGCCAAAAAAAGAGCAGCCGAACCCCTTGGCGCCAACTTCGTCCTGCGGAAAAATGCCCAAAAAAGGGGTGTCCTATAGCTTTTGGGCGTGGGGCCGGCAAAGTTCATCCGCCTTCCTCGGAATGGGCAGAGACTTTGTCCACCCCCTCCCCGAGACAAAAATAGGCCGCGGGCACAGCCGCGCCCAAAAAAGAGCAGCCGAACCCCTTGGCACTAAGTTCGTCCTGCGGAAAAATGCCCAAAAAAGGGGTGTGCTATAGCCTTTGGGCGTGGGGCCGGTAAAGTTCATCCGCCTTCCTCGGAATTGGCCGAGACTTTGGCAACCCACTCCCCGCGCCAAGAATAGGCCGCGGGTGCAGCCGCGCCCAAAAAAGAGCAGCCGAACCCCTTGGGTCCAAGTTCGTCCTGCGGAAAAATGCGCAAAAAGGTGTTGGGCTATAGCCTTGGTGCGTGGGGCGGGCAAACTTCGTCCGCCGGACTCGGAATGGGCCGAGACTTTGCCCACCCCCTCCCCGCGACAAAAATTGGCCGCGGGCACAGCCGTACCCAAAAAGGAGCAGCCGATCCCCTTGGCGCCAAGTTCCTCCTGCGGAAAAATGCCAAAAAAAGGGGTGGACTGCTGCCTTGGGGCGTGTGGCGGGCGAACTTCGTCCGCCAGCCTCAGAATGGGCTGAGACATTGCCCACCCCCTCCCGCGACAAAAATAGGCTTCGGACACAGCCGCACCCAAAAAAGAGCAGCCGAACCCCTTGGCGCCAAGTTCGTCCTGTAGAAAAATGCCCAAAAAAGGGGTGCGCTATAGCCTTGGGGTGTGGGGCTGGCGCACTTCGTCCGCCTTCCTCGGAAGGGGCTGAGACTTTGCCCACCCCCTCCCCGTGACAAAAATAGGCCGCGGGCACAGCCGCGCCCAAAAAAGAGCAGCCGAACCCCTTGGCACCTAGTACGTCCTGCGGAAAAATGCCCAAAAAAGGGGTGGGCTATAGCCTTGGGGCGTGGGGCTGGCGCACTTCGTCCGCCGGACTCGGAATGGGCCGAGACCTTCCCCACCCCCTCCCCACGACAAAAATAGGCCGCGGGAACATCCGCGCCCCAAAAAGAGCAGCCAAACCCCTTGGCGTCAAGTTCGTCCTGCGGAAAAATGCTCAAAATAGGGGTGGGCTATAGCCTTGGGGCGTGGGGCTGGGGCACTTCGTCCGCCTGACGCGGAATGGGCCAGGACTATGCCAACCACCTCCCAGCGACAAAAATACGCCACGGGCACAGCCGCGCCCAAAAAAGAGCAGCTGAACCCCTTGGCGCCAAGTTCGTCCTGCGGAAAAATGCCCAAAAAAGTGGTGGGCTATAGCCTTGGGGCGTGGGGCTGGCGAACTTCGTCCGCCGGACTCGGAATGGGCCGAGACTTTGCCCACCCCTTCCCCGCGACAAAAATAGGCCACGGGCACAGCCGCGCCCAAAAAAGAAAAGCCGAACCCCTTGGCGCTAAGTTCGTCCTGCGGATAAATGCCCAAAAAAGGGGTGTGCTACAGCCTTTGGCCGTGGGGCTGCCGAAGTTCGTCCGCCGGCCTCGTAATTGGCTGAGACTTTTCCAACCCCCTCCCCGTGACAAAAATAGGCCGCGGGGACAGCCGCGCGCTAAAAAGAGCAGCCGAACCCCTTGGCGCCAAGTTCGTCCTGCGGAAAAATGCCCAAAAAAAGGGTGTGCTATAGCCTTTCGGCGTGGGGCCGGCAAGGTTCATCCCCCTTCCTCGGAATGGGCCGAGACTTTGCCCACCCGCTTCCCGCGCCAAAAATAGCCCGCGGGCACAGCCGTGCCCAAAAAAGAGCAGCCGAACCCCTTGGCGCCAAGTTCGTCCTGCGGAAAAATGCCCAAAAAAGAGGTGGGCTATAGCCTTGGGGCGTGGGGCTGGCGAACTTCGTCCGCCTGACTAGTAATGGGCCGAGACTTTTCCCACCCCCTCCCCCGACAAAAATATGCCGCGGGCACAGCCGCGCCCAAAAAAGAGCAGCCGAACCCCTTGGCGCCAAGTTCGTCCTGTGGAAAAATGCCCAAAAAAGAGGTGGGCTATAGCCTTGGGCCGTGGGGCGGGCGGACTTCGTGCGCCGGACTTGGAATGGACCGAGACTTTTCCCACCCCCTCCCCACGAAAAAAATAGGGCGCGGGCACGGTCGCGCCCAAAAAAGACCAGCCGAACCCCTTGGCGCCAAGTTCGTCCTGTGGAAAAATGCCCAAAAAAGGGGTGGGCGATAGCCTTGGGGCGTGGGGCTGGCGAACTTCGTCCGCCAGACTCTGAATGGGCTGAGACTTTTTCCACACCCTCCCCGCGACAAAAATAGGCCGCGGTCACAGCCGCACCCAAAAAAGAGAAGCCGAACCCCTTGGCGCCAAGTTCGTCCTGCGGGAAAATGCCCAAAAAAGGGGTGGGCAATAGCCTTGGGGCGTGGCGTCGGCACACTTCGTCCGCCGGACTCGGAATGGGCCGAGACTTTCCCCACCACTTCCCCGCGAAAAAAATTGGCCGCGGGCACGGCCGCGCCCAAAAAAGACCAGCCGAACCCCGTGGCGCCAAGTTCGTCCTGCGGAAAAATGCCCAAAAACGGGGTGGGCGATAGCCTAGGGGCGTGGGGTTGGCGAACTTGGTCCGCCGGACTCGGAATGGGCCGAGACTTTGCCCACCCCCTTCCCGCGCCAAAAATAGCCCGCGGGCACTGCCGTGCCCAAAAAAGAGCAGCCGAACCCCTTGGCGCCAAGTTCGTCCTGCGGAAAAATGCCCAAAAAAGAGGTGGGCTATAGCCTTGGGGCGTGGGGCTGGCGAACTTCGTCCGCCTGACTCTGAATGGGCTGAGACTTTTTCCACACCCTCCCCGCGACAAAAATAGGCCGCGGTCACAGCCGCACCCAAAAAAGAGAAGCCGAACCCCTTGGCGCCAAGTTCGTCCTGCGGAAAAATGCCCAAAAAAGGGGTGGGCAATAGCCTTGGGGCGTGGCGTCGGCACACTTCGTCCGCCGGACTCGGAATGGGCCGAGACTTTCCCCACCACTTCCCCGCGAAAAAAATTGGCCGCGGGCACGGCCGCGCCCAAAAAAGACCAGCCGAACCCCGTGGCGCCAAGTTCGTCCAGCGGAAAAATGCCCAAAAACGGGGTGGGCGATAGCCTAGGGGCGTGGGGTTGGCGAACTTGGTCCGCCGGACTCGGAATGGGCCGAGACTTTGCCCACCCCCTTCCCGCGCCAAAAATAGCCCGCGGGCACAGCCGTGCCCAAAAAAGAGCAGCCGAACCCCTTGGCGCCAAGTTCGTCCTGCGGAAAAATGCCCAAAAACGGGGTGGGCGATAGCCTTGGGGCGTGGGGCGGGCGAACTTCGTCTGCCGGACTCGGAAAGGGCCGAGACTTTGCCCAGCCCCTCCCCGCGACAAAAATAGGCCGCGGACACAGCCGCGCCCAAGAAAGAGCAGCCGAACCCCTTGACGCCAAGTTCGTCCTGAGGAAAAATGCCCAAAAAAGGGCTGGGCTATAGCCTTGGGGCGTCGGGCTGGCGAACTTCGTCCGCCGGACTTGGAAAGGGCCGAGACTTTGCCCAGCCCCACCCCGCGACAAAAATAGGCCGCGGGCACAGCCGCGCCCAAAAAAGAGCAGCCGAACCCCTTGACGCCAAGTTCGTACTGCGGAAAAATGATCAAAAAATGGGAGTTCTATAGCCTTTGGGCGTGGGGCCGGTAAAGTTCATACGCCTTCTTCGGAATGGGCCGAGACTTTGGCCACCCCATCCCAGCACCAAAAATCGGCAGCGGGCACAGCCCGCCCAAAAAAGAGCAGCCGAACCCCTTGGCGCCAAGTTCGGCCTGCGGAAAAATGCCAAAAAAAGGGGTGGGCTATATCCTTGGGGCGTGGGTCGGGCGAACTTCGTCCGCCGGACTCGGAAAGGGCCGAGACTTTGCCCAGCCCCTCCCCGCAACAAAAATAGGCCGCGGGCACAGCCGCGCCCAAAAAAGAGTAGCCGAACCCCTTGACGCCAAGTTCGTCCTGCGGAAAAATGACCAAAAAATGGGGGTTCTATAGCCTTTGGGCGTGGGGCCGGCAAAGTTCATCCGCCTTCTTCGGAATGGGCCGAGACTTTGGCCACCCCATCCCAGCACCAAAAATCGGCAGCGGACATAGCCCGCCCAAAAAAGAACAGCCGACCCCCTAGGCGCCAAGTTCGTCCCGCAGGAAAATGCCCAAAAAAGGGTGTGCTATAGCCTTCGGGTGTGGGGCCGGCAAAGTTCATCCGCCTTCCTCGGAATGGGCCAAGACGTTGCCCAAAAAAGAGCAGCCGAACCCCTTGGCGCCAAGTTAGTCCTGCGGAAAAATGCCCAAAAAAGGGGTGGGCTATACCCTTGGGGCGTGGGGCTGGCGAACATCGTCCGCCGGACTCGGAATGGGCCGAGACGTTGCCCAGTCCCTCCCCGTATAAAAATAGGCCGCGGACGCAGCCTCGCCCAAAAAAGAGCAGCCAAACCACTTGGCTCCAAGTTTGTCCTGCGGAAAAATGACCAAAAAAGGGGGGTTCTATAGCCTTTGGGCGTGGGGCCGGCAAAGTTCATCCGCCTTCCACGGAATAGGCCGAGACTTTGGCCACCCCCTCCCCGCTCCAAAAATAGGCAGCGGGCACAGCCGTGCCAAAAAAAGAGCAGCCGAACCCCTTGGCGCCAAGTTCATCATGCGGAAAAATGCCCAAAAAATGGGTGTGCTATAGCCTTGGGGCGTGGGGCCGGTAAAGTTCGTCTGCCGGACTCGGAATGGGCCGAGACTTTTCCCACCCCCTCCCCGTCACAAAAACAGGCCGCGGGCACAGCCGCGTGCAAAAAAGAGCAGCCGAACCCCTTGGCGCCAAGTTCGTCCTGCGGAAAAATGCCCAAAGAAGGGGTGGGCTATAGCCTTGGGGCGTGGGGCGGGCGAACTTCGTCCGCCGGACTCGGAATGGGCCGAGACTTTGCCCACCCCCTCCCCGCGAAAAAAATAGGCCGCGGGCACAGCCGCGCCCAAAAAAGAGCAGCCGAACCCCTTGGCGCCAACTTCGTCCTGCGGAAAAATGCCCAAAAAAGGGGTGGGCTATAGCCTTGGGGCGTGGGGCTGGCGAACTTCGTCTGCCGGACTCGGAATGGGCCGAGACTTCTCCCACCCCCCTCCCCGCGACAAAAATAGGCCGCGGGCACAGCCACGTGCAAAAAAGAGCAGCCGAACCCCTTGGCGCCAGGTTCGTCCTGCGGAAAAATACCCAAAGAAGGGGTGGGCTATAGCCTTGGGGCGTGGGGCTGGCGAACTTCGTCCGCCGGACTCGGAATGGGCCGAGACTTTTCCCATCCCCGCCCCGCGACAAAAATAGGCCGTGGGCACAGCCGCGCCAAAAAAAGAGCAGCCGAACCCCTTGGCGACAACTTCGTCCTGCGGAAAAATGCCAAAAAAAGGGGTGTCCTATAGCTTTTGGGCGTGGGGCCGGCAAAGTTCATCCGCCTTCCTCGGAATGGGCAGAGACTTTGTCCACCCCCTCCCCGAGACAAAAATAGGCCGCGGGCACAGCCGCGCCCAAAAAAGAGCAGCCGAACCCCGTGGCACCAAGTTCGTCCTGCGGAAAAATGCCCAAAGAAGGGTGGGCTATAGCCTTGGGGCGTGGGGCGGGCGAACTTCGTCCGCCGGACTCGGAATGGGCCGAGACTTTGCCCACCCCCTCCCCGCAAAAAAAATAGGCCGCGGGCACAGCCGCGCCCAAAAAAGAGCAGCCGAACCCCTTGGCGCCAACTTCGTCCTGCGGAAAAATGCCCAAAAAAGGGGTGGGCTATAGCCTTGGGGCGTGGGGCTGGCGAACTTCGTCTGCCGGACTCGGAATGGGCCGAGACTTTTCCCACCCCCTCCCCGCGACAAAATAGGCCGCGGGCACAGCCACGTGCAAAAAAGAGCAGCCGAACCCCTTGGCGCCAGGTTCGTCCTGCGGAAAAATGCCCAAAGAAGGGGTGGGCTATAGCCTTGGGGCGTGGGGCTGGCGAACTTCGTCCGCCGGACTCGGAATGGGCCGAGACTTTGCCCAACCCCTCCCCGCGACAAAAATAGGCTGCGGCCACGGCCGCGCCCAAAAAAGTGCAGCCGAACCCCTTGGCGCCAAGTTTGTCCTGCGGAAAAATGCCCAAAAAAGGGGTGTGCTACAGCCTGGGGGTGTGGGGCTGCCGAAGTTCGTCCGCCGGACTCGGAATGGGCCGAGACTTTTCTCACCCGCTCCCCGCGACAAAAATAGGCCGCCGTCACAGCCGCATGCAAAAAAGAGCAGCCGAACCCCTTGGCGCCATGTTCGTACTGCGGTAAAATGCCCAAAAAAGGGGTGGGCTATAGCCTTGGGGTGTGGGGCTGGGGAAGTTCATCCGCCAGACTCCGAATGGGCCGAGAGTTTGCCCAGGCCCTCCCCGCGAAAAAAATAGGCTTTCGGCACAGCCATGCCCAAAAAAGAGCAGCCGAACCCCTTGGCGCCAAGTTCGTCCTGCGGAAAAATGCCCAAAGAAGGGGTGGGCTATAGCCTTGGGGCGTGGGGCGGGCGAACTTCGTCCGCCGGACTCGGAATGGGCCGAGACTTTGCCCACCCCCTCCCCGCGAAAAAAATAGGCCGCGGCACAGCCGCGCCCAAAAAAGAGCAGCCGAATCCCTTGGCGCCAAGTTCGTCCTGCGGAAAAATGCCCAAAAAAGGGGTGGGCTATAGCCTTGGGGCGTGGGGCTGGCGAACTTCGTCCGCCGGACTCGGAATGGGCCGAGACATTGCCCAGCCCCTCCCCGCGACAAAAATAGGCCGCGGGCGCAGCCGAACCCCTTTGGGCCAAGTTCGTCCTGTGGAAAAATGACCAAAAAACCGGGGTTCTATAGCCTTTGGGCATTGGGCCGGCAAAGTTCATCCGCCTTGCTCGGAATGGGCCGAGACTTTGGCCACCCCCTCCCCGCGCCAAAAATAGGTCGCGGGCACAGCCGCGCCGAAAAAAGTGCAGCCGAACCCCTTGGCGCCAAGTTCGTCCAGCGGAAAATTGCCCAAAAAATGGGTGTGCTACAGCCTTGGGGCGTGGGGCCAGCAAAGTTCGTCTGCCAGACTCGGAATGGGCCGAGACTTTTCCCACCCCCTCCCCGTGACAAAAATAGGCCGCGGGCACAGCCACGTGCAAAAAAGAGCAGCCGAACCCCTTGGCGCCAGGTTCGTCCTGCGGAAAAATGCCCAAAAAATGGGTGTGCTACAGCCTTGGGGCGTGGGGCCAGCAAAGTTCGTCTGCCAGACTCGGAATGGGCCGAGACTTTTCCCACCCCCTCCCCGTGACAAAAATAGGCCGCGGGCACAGCCACGTGCAAAAAAGAGCAGCCGAACCCCTTGGCGCCAGGTTCGTCCTGCGGAAAAATGCCCAAAGAAGGGGTGGGCTATAGCCTTGGGGCGTGGGGCTGGCGAACTTCGTCCGCCGGACTCGGAATGGGCCGAGACTTTGCCCACCCCCTCCCTGCGACAAAAATAGGCCGCGGGCACAGCCGCGCCCAAAAAAGTGCAGCCGAACCCCTTGGCGCCAAGTTCGTCCTGCGGAAAACTGCCCAAAAAAGGGGTGTGCTACAGCCTGGGGGTGTGGGGCTGCCGAAGTTCGTCCGCCGGACTCGGAATGGGCCGAGACTTTTCTCACCCGCTCCCCGCGACAAAAATAGGCCGCCGTCACAGCCGCATACAAAAAAAAGCAGCCGAACCCCTTGGCACCATGTTCGTCCTGCGGTAAAATGCCCAAAAAAGGGGTGGGCTATAGCCTTGGGGTGTGGGGCTGGGGAACTTCATCCGCCAGACTCGGAATGGGCCGAGAATTTGCCTAGGCCCTCCCCGCGAAAAAAATAGGCTTTCGGCACAGCCATGCCCAAAACAGAGCAGCCAAACCCCTTGGCGCCAAGTTCGTCCTGTAGAAAAATGCCCAAAAAAGGGGTGTGCTATAGCCTTTCGGCGTGGGGCCGGGAAAGTTCATCCGCCTTCCTCGGAATGGGCCGAGACTTTGCCCACCCCTTCCCCGCGACAAAAATAGGCTACGGGCACAGCCGTACCCAAAAAAGAGCAGCCGAACCGCTTGGCGCCAAGTTCGTCCAGCGGAAAATTGCCCAAAAAATGGGTGTGCTACAGCCTTGGGGCGTGGGGCCAGCGAAGTTCATCTGCCGGACTCGGAATGGGACCAGACTTTTCCCACCCCCTCCCCGCGACAAAAATAGGCCGCGGGCACAGCCGCGTGCAAAAAAGAGCAGCCGAACCCCTTGGCGTCAGGTTCGTCCTGCGGAAAAATGCCCAAAGAAGGGGTGGGCTATAGCCTTGGGGCGTGGGGCTGGCGAACTTCGTCCGTCGGACTCGGAATGGGCCGAGACTTTGCCCACCCCCTCCCCGCGACAAAAATAGGCCGCGGGCACAGCCGTTCCCAAAAAAGAGCAGCCGAACCCCTTGGCGCCAAGTTTGTCCTGCGGAAAAATGCCCAAAAAAGGGGTGTGCTACAGCCTGGGGGTGTGGGGCTCCCAAAGTTCGTCCGCCGGACTCGGAATGGGCCGAGACTTTTCTCACCCACTCTCCGCGATAAAAATAGGCTGCCGTCACAGCCGCGTGCAAAAAAGAGCATCCGAACCCCTTGGCGCCATGTTCGTCCTGCGGAAAAATGCCCAAAAAAGGGGTGGGCTATAGCCTTGGGGTGTGGGGCTGGGGAACTTCATCCGCCAGTCTCGGAATGGGCCGAGAGTTTGCCCAGGCCCTCCCCGCAAAAAAAATAGGCTTCGGGCACAGCCACGCCCAAAACAGAGCAGCCGAAGCCCTTGGCGCCAAGTTCGTCCTGTAGAAAAATGCCCAAAAAAGGGGTGTGCTATAGCCTTTCAGCGTGGGGACGGGAACGTTCATCTGCGGGACTCGGAATCGGCCGAGACTTTGCCCACCCCCTCCCCGTGACAACAATAGGCTTCGGGCACAGCCGCGCCCAAAAGAGAGCAGCCGAACCCCTTGGCGCCAAGTTCGTCATGCGGAAAAATGCCCAAAATAGGAGTGGGCTGCAGCCTTAGGGCATGTGGCGGGCGAACTTCGTCCGCCGGACTCGGAATGGGAGGAGACTTTGCCCACCCCCTCCCCGCGACAAAAATAGGCTTCAGGCATAGCCGCGCCCAAAAAAGAGCAGCCGAACCCCTTGGCGCCAAGTTCGTCCTGTAGAAAAATGCCCAAAAAAGGGGTGTGCTACAGCCTTTCGGCGTGGGGCCGGCAAAGTTCATCCGCCTTCCTCGGAATGGGCCGAGACTTGGGCCACCCCCTCCCCACACCAAAAATAGGCCGCGGGCACAGCAGTGCCCAAAATAGAGCAGCCGAACCCCTTGGCGCCAAGCTCGTCCTACGGAAAAATGCCCAAAAAGGGGGTGGGCTATAGCCTTGGGGCGTGGGGCGGCCGAACTTCGTCCGCCGGACTCGGAATGGGCCGAGACTTTTCCCACCCCCTCCCCGCAACAACAATAGGCCATGGGCAGAACCGCACCCAAAAAAGAGCAGCCGAACCCCTTGGCGCCAAGTTCATCCTGCGGAAAAATGCACAAAAAGCGGGTGGGCTATAGCTTGGGGCGTGGGGCTGCCGAACGTGTCCGCCGGACTCGGAATGGGCCGAGACTTTGCCCACCCCCTGCCCGTGACAAAAATAGGCTGCGGGCGCAGCCGTGCCCAAAAAAGAGCAGCCGAACCCTTTGGCCCCAAGTTCGTCCTACGGAAAAATGCCCAAAAAAGGGGTGTGCTATAGCCTTTGGGCGTGGGGCCGGCAAAGTTCATCCGCAATCCTGGGAATGGGCCAAGAATTTGCCCACCCCCGCCCCACAAATAAAATAGGCCGCGGGCATAGCCGCGCGTAAAAAAGAGCAGCCGAACCCCTTGGCGCCAAGCTCGTCCTGCGGAAAAATGCCCAAAAAGGGGGTGGGCTATAGCCTTGGGGCGTGGGGCGGGCGAACTTCGTCCGCCGGACTCAGAATGGACCGAGACTTTTCCCACCCTCTCCCCGCAATACCAATAGGCCACGGGCACAGCCGCGCCCAAAAAAGAGCACCCGAACCCCTTGGAGCCAAGTTCGTCCAGCGGAAAAATGCCCAAAAAAGGGGTGTGCTATAGCCTTTGGGGGTGGGGCTAACGAACTTCATCCGCCATCCTCGGAATGAGCCGAGACTTTGCCCACACCCTCCACGAGCCAAAAATACTATAGGCCGCGGGCACAGCCGCGCCCAAAAAAGAGCAGCCGAACCCCTTGGCGCCAAGTTCGTCCTGCGGAAAAATTCCCAAAAAAGGGGCGTGCTATAGCCTTTGGGCGTGGGCCTGGCAAAGTTCGTCCGCCTTCCTCGGAATGGGCCGAGACTTTGGCCAACCCTCCCCGCAACAAAAATCGGCCGCGGGCACAGCCGCGCCCAAAAAAGGGCAGCCGAACCCCTGGGCGCCAAGTTCGTCCGGCGGAAAAATGCCCAAAAAAGGGGTGGGCTGTAGCCTGGGGGCGTGGGGCTGGCGAACTTCGTCCGCCTTCCTCGGAAGGTACCGAGACCTGGCCCACCCCCTCCTCGCGATAAAAATAGGCCGCGGGCACAGCCGCGCCCAAAAAAGAACTGCAGAACTCCTTGACGCCAAGTTCGTCCTGCGGAAAAATGCCCAAAAAGGGGGTGGGCTATAGCCTTGGGGCGTGGGGCGGACGAACTTCGTCCGCCGGACTCGGAATGGGACGAGACTGTTCCCACCCCCTCACCGTGACAAAAATAGGCCGCGGGCACAGCCGCGCCCAAAAACTAGCAGCCGAACCCCTTGGCGCCAAGTTCGTCCTGCGGAAAAATGCCCAAAAAGGGGGTGGGCTATAGCCTTGGGGCGTGGGGCTGGCGAACTTCGTCCGCCTTGTTGGGAATGGGCCGAGACTTTGCCCAGCCCCTCCCCGCGTCACAAATACGCCGCGGGCACAGCCGCACCCAAAAAATAGCAGCCGAACACCTTGGCGTCAAGTTCATCCTGCGGAAAAATGCCCAAAAAGGGGGTGGGCTATAGCCTTGGGGCGTGGGGCCGGCGATCTTCGTCCGCCGGACTTGGAATGGGCCGAGACTTATCTCACCCTCTCCCTACGACAAAAATAGGCCGCGGGCACAGCCGCGCCCAAAAAAGAGCAGCCGAACCACTTGGCGCCAAGTTCGTCCTGCGGAAAAATGCCCAAAAAGGGGATGGGCTATAGCCTTGGGGCGTGGGGCCGGCGAACTTCGTCCGCCGGACTCGGAATGGGCCGAGACTTTTGCCACCCCCTCCCCGTGACAAAAATAGGCCGCGGACACAGCCGCGCCCAAAAAAGAGCAGCTGAACCCCTTGGCGCGAAGTTCCTCCTGCGGATAAATACCCAAAAAGGGGGTGCACTATAGTCTTGGGGCGTGGGGCTGGCGATCTTCGTCCGCCGGACTCGGAATGGGCCGAGACTTTTCTCACCCCCTCCCCACGACAAAAATAGGCCGCGGGCGCAGCCATCCCCAAAAAAGAGCAGCCGAACACCTTGGCGCGAATTTGATCCTGCGGAAAAATGCCCAAAAAAGGGGTGGGCTATAGCCTTGGGGCGTGGGGCTGGCGAACTTCGTCCGCCTTCCTCGGAATGTGCCGAGACTTGGCCCACCCCCTCCCCGTGACAAAAATAGGCCGCGGGCACAGCTGCGCCCAAAAAATAGCAGCCGAACTCCTTGGCGCCAAGTTCGTCCTGCCGAAAAATGCCCAAAAAGGGGGTGGGCTATAGCCTTGGGGCGTGGGGCGGACGAACTTCGTCCGCCGGACTCGGAATGCGCCGAGACTTTTCCCACCCCCTCCCCGTGGCAAAAATAGGCCGCGGGCAAAGCCGCGGCCAAAAACGAGCAGCCGAACCCCTTGGCGCCAAGCCCGTCCTACGGAAAAATGCCCAAAAAGGGGGTGGGCTGTAGCCTTCGGGCGTGGAGCTGGCGAACTTCGTCCGCATTCCTCGGAATGGGCTGAGACTTTGCCCAGCCCCTCCCCGCGACAAAAATAGGCCACGGGCGCAGCCGCCCCCAAAAAAGAGCAGCCGAACACCTTGGCGCCAAGTTCATCCTGCGGAAAAATGCCTAACAAGTGGGTGGGCTATAGCCTTGGGGCGTGGGGCCGGCGATCTTCGTACGCCGAACTCGGAATGGGCCGAGACTTTTCTCACCCCCTCCCCACGACAAAAATAGGCCGCGGACACAACCGCGCCCAAAAAAGAGCAGCCGAACCACTTGGCGCCAAGTTCATCCAGCGGAAAAATGCCCAAAAAGGGGGTGCGCTATAGCCTTGGGGCGTGGGGCTGGCGATCTTCGTCCGCCGGACTCGGAATGGGCCGAGACTTTTCTCACCCCTTCCCCACGACAAAAATAGGCCGCGGGCGCAGCCATCCCCAAAAAAGAGCAGCCGAACACCTTGGCGCGAAGTTGATCCTGCGGAAAAATGCCCAAAAAAGGGGTGGGCTATAGCCTTGGGGCGTGGGGCTGGCGAACTTCGTCCGCCTTCCTCGGAATGTGCCAAGACTTGGCCCACCCCCTCCCCGTGACAAAAATAGGCCACGGGCACAGCCGCGCCCAAAAAAGAGCGGCCGAACTCCTTGGCGCCAAGTTCGTCCTGCGGAAAAATGCCCAAAAAGGGGGTGGGCTATAGCCTTGGGGCGTGGGGCGGACGAATTTCGTCCGCCGAACTCGGAATGGGCCGAGACTTTTCTCACCCCCTCCCCATGACAAAAATAGGCCGCGGACACAGCCGTGCCCAAAAAAGAGCAGCCGAACCACTTGGCGCCAAGTTCGTCCTACGGAAAAATGCCCAAAAAGGGGGTGGGCTATAGCCTTTGGGCGTGGAGCTGGCGAACTTCGTCCGCCTTCCTCGGAATGGGCCGAGACTTTGCCCAGCCCCTCCCCGCGACAAAAATAGGCCACGGGCGCAGCCGCCCCCAAAAAAGAGCAGCCGAACACCTTGGCGCCAAGTTCATCCTGCGGAAAAATGCCTAACAAGTGGGTGGGCTATAGCCTTGGGGCGTGGGGCCAGCGATCTTCGTACGCCGAACTCGGAATGGGCCGAGACTTTTCTCACCCCCTCCCCACGACAAAAATAGGCCGCGGACACAGCCGCGCCCAAAAAAGAGCAGCCGAACCACTTGGCGCCAAGTTCGTCCTATGGAAAAATGCCCAAAAAGTGGGTGGGCTATAGCCTTGGGGCGTGGGGCGGGCGAACTTCGTCCGCCGGACTCGGAATGGGCCGAGACTTTGCCCACCCGCTCCCCGCGAAAAAAATAGGCCGCGGACACAGCCGCGCCCAAAAAAGAGCAGTCGAACCCCTTGGCGCAAACTTCGCCCAGCGGAAAAATGCCCAAAAAAGGGGTGGGCTATAGCCTTGGGGCGTGGGGCGGGCGAACTTCGTCCGCCGGACTCGGAATGGGCCGAGAATTTCCCCAACCCCTCCCCGCGACAAATATAGGCCACGGGGACAGCCGCGTCCAAAAAAGAGCACCCAAAACCCTTGGGGCCAAGTTCGTCCTGCGGAAAAATGCCCAAATAGGGGGTGGGCTATAGCCTTGGGGCGTGGGGCGGGCGAACTTCGTCCGCCGGACTCGGAATGGGCCAAGAATTTCCCCACCCGCTCCCCGCGACAAATATAGGCCGCGGGCGCAGCCGCGTCCAAAAAAGAGCAGCCGAAACCCGTGGCGCCAAGTTCGTCCTGCGGAAAAATGCCCAAAAAGGGGGTGGGCTTTAGCCTTGTGGCGTGGGGAGGGCGAACTTCGTCCGCCGGAGTCGGAATGTGCCGAGACTTTGCCCACCCCCTCCCCGCGACAAAAATAGGCCGCGGGGACAGCCGCGCCCAAAAAAGAGCAGCCGAACCCCTTGGCACCAAGTTCGTCCTGCGAAAAAATGCCCAAAAAGGGGGTGGGCTATAGCCTTGCGACGTGCGACTGGCGAACTTCGTCCGCCTTCCTCGGAATGGGCCGAGACTTTGCCCACCCCTTTCCCGCGACAAAAATAAGCTGCGGGCACAGCCGCGCCCCAAAAAGAGCAGCCGAACCCCTTGGTGCCAAGTTCGTCCTGCGGAAAAATGCCCAAAAAAGGGGTGGGCTATAGCCTTGGGGCGTGGGGCCGGCGAACTTCGTCCGCCGGACTCGGAATGGGCCAAGAGTTTGCCCACCCCTTCCCCGCACCAAAAATAGGCCGTTGGCACAGCCGCGCCCAAAAAAGAGCAGCCGAACCCAGTGGCGCCATGTTCGTCCTGTAGAAAAATGCCCAAAAAAGGGGTGTGCTATAGCCTTTCGGCGTGGGGCCAGCAAAGTTCATCCGCCTTCCTCGGAATGGGCCGAGACTTTGGCCACCCCCTCCCCGCAACAAAAATAGGCCGCGGGCACAGCCGTGCCCAAAAAAGAGCAGCCGAACCCCTTGGCACCAAGTTCATCCTGCGGAAAAATGCCCAAAAAAGGGGTGGGCTATAACCTTGGGGCGTGGGGCTGGCGAACTTCGTCCTCCGGACTCGGAATGGGCCGAGTCTTTGCCCACTCCCTCCCCGCAACAAAAATAGGCCGCGGCCGCAGCCGCGCCCAAAAAAAAAAAGCCGAAGCCCTTGGCACCAAGTTCGTCCTGCGGAAAAATGCCCAAAAAAGGGGTGGGCTATAGCCTTGGGGCGTGGGGCTGGCGAACTTCGTCCGCCGGACTCGGAATGGGCCAAGAGTTTGCCCACCCCTTCCCCGCACCAAAAATAGGCCGTTGGCACAGCCGCGCCCAAAAAAGAGCAGCCGAACCCAGTGGCGCCATGTTCGTCCTGTAGAAAAATGCCCAAAAAAGGGGTGTGCTATAGCCTTTCAGCGTGGGGCCAGCAAAGTTCATCCGCCTTCCTCGGAATGGGCCGAGACTTTGGCCACCCCCTCCCCGCAACAAAAATAGGCCGCGGGCACAGCCGTGCCCAAAAAAGAGCAGCCGAACCCCTTGGCACCAAGTTCATCCTGCGGAAAAATGCCCAAAAAAGGGGTGGGCTATAACCTTGGGGCGTGGGGCTGGCGAACTTCGTCCTCCGGACTCGGAATGGGCCGAGTCTTTGCCCACTCCCTCCCCGCAACAAAAATAGGCCGCGGCCGCAGCCGCGCCCAAAAAAAAAAAGCCGAAGCCCTTGGCACCAAGTTCGTCCTGCGGAAAAATGCCCAAAAAGGGGGTGGGCTTTAGCCTAGGGGCGTGGGGCTGGCGAAATTCGTCCACCGGACTCGGAATGTGCGGAGACTTGGCCCACCCGCTCCCCTCGAAAAAAATAGGCCGTGGGCACAGCCGCGCCGAAAAAAGAGCTGCCGAACTCCTTGGCGCCAAGTTTGTCCTGCGGAAAAATGCCCAAAAAGGGGGTGGGCTATAGCCTTGGGGCGTGGGGCGGACGAACTTCGTCCGCCGGACTCGGAATGCGCCGAGACTTTTCCCACCCCCTCCCCGTGGCAAAAATAGGCTGCGGGCACAGCCGCGCCCAAAAAAGAGCAGCCGAACCCCTTGGCCCCAAGCTCGTCCTACGGAAAAATGCCCAAAAAGGGGGTGGGCTATAGCCTTCGGGCGTGGAGCTGGCGAACTTCGTCCGCCTTCCTCGGAATGGGCCGAGACTTTGCCCAGCCCCTCCCCGCGACAAAAATAGGCCACGGGCACAGCGGCCTCCAAAAAAGAGCAGCCGAACACCTTGGCGCCAAGTTCATCCTGCGGAAAAATGCCCAACAAGTGGGTGGGCTATAGCCTTGGGGCGTGGGGCCGGCGATCTTCGTCCGCCGAACTCGGAATGGGCCGAGACTTTTCTCACCCCCTCCCCACGACAAAAATAGGCCGCGGACACAGCCGCGCCCAAAAAAGAGCAGCCGAACCACTTGGCGCCAAGTTCATCCAGCGGAAAAATGCCCAAAAAGGGGGTGCGCTATAGCCTTGGGGCGTGGGGCTGGCGATCTTCGTCCGCCGGACTCGGAATGGGCCGAGACTTTTCTCACCCCCTCCCCACGACACAAATAGGCCGCAGGCGCAGCCATCCCCAAAAAAGAGCAGCCGAACACCTTGGCGCGAAGTTGATCCTGCGGAAAAAGGGGTGGGCTATAGCCTTGGGGCGTGGGGCTGGCGAACTTCGTCCGCCTTCCTCGGAATGTGCCGAGACTTGGCCCACACCCTCCCCGTGACAAAAATAGGCCGCGGGAACAGCCGCGCCCAAAAAAGAGCGGCCGAACTCCTTGGCGCCAAGTTCGTCCTGCGGAAAAATGCCCAAAAAGGGGGTGGGCTATAGCCTTGGGGCGTGGGGCGGACGAACTTCGTCTGCCGGACTCGGAATGGGCTGAGACTTTGCCCACCCACTCCCCGCGAAAAAAATAGGCCGCGGACACAGCCGCGCCCAAAAAAGAGCAGTCGAACCCCTTGGCGCAAACTTCGTCCTGCGGAAAAATGCCCAAAAAAGGGGTGGGCTATAGCCTTGGGGCGTGGGGCGGGCGAACTTCGTCCGCCGGACTCGGAATGGGCCGAGAATTTCCCCAACCCCTCCCCGCGACAAATATAGGCCACGGGGACAGCCGCGTCCAAAAAAGAGCAGCCAAAACCCTTGGCGCCAAGTTCGTCCTGCGGAAAAATGCCCAAATAGGGGGTGGGCTATAGCCTTGGGGTGTGGGGCGGGCGAACTTCGTCTGCCGGACTCGGAATGGGCTGAGAATTTCCCCACCCCCTCCCCGTGACAAATATAGGCCGCGGGGGCAGCCGCGTCCAAAAAAGAGCAGCCAAAACCCGTGGCGCCAAGTTCGTCCTGCGGAAAAATGCCCAAAAAGGGGGTGGGCTTTAGCCTTGTGGCGTGGGGAGGGCGAACTTCGTCCGCCGGAGTCGGAATGTGCCGAGAATTTTCCCACCCCCTCCCCGCGACAAAAATAGGCCGCGGGGACAGCCGCGCCCAAAAAAGAGCCGCCGAACCCCTTGGCACCAAGTTCGTCCTGCGAAAAAATGCCCAAAAAGGGTGTGGGCTATAGCCTTGGGGCGTGGGGCGGGTGAACTTCGTCCGCCGGACTTGGAATGGGCCGAGAATTTCCCCACCCCCTCCCTGCGACAAAAATAGGCCGCGGGGACAGCTGCGCCCAAAAAAGAACAGCCGAACCCCTTGGCGCCAAGTTCGTCCTGCGAAAAAATGCCCAAAAAGGGGGTGGGCTATAGCCTTGGGGCGTGGGGCGGGCGAACTTCGTCCGCCGGACTCGGAAAAGGCGGAGAATTTCCCCACCCCCTCCCCGCGATAAAAATAGGTCGCGGGGACAGCCGCGCCCAAAAAAGAGCAGCCGAACCCCTTGACGCCAAGTTCGTCCTGCGAAAAAATACCCAAAAAGGGGTGGTCTATAGCCTTGCGACGTGCGACTGGCGAACTTCGTCCGCCTTCCTCGGAATGGGCCGAGACTTTGCCCACCCCTTTCCCGCGACAAAAATAAGCTGCGGGCACAGCCGCGCCCCAAAAAGAGCAGCCGAACCCCTTGGCGCCAAGTTCGTCCTGCGGAAATATGCCCAAAAAGGGGGTGGGCTATAGCCTTGCGACGTGGGGCTGGCAAACTTCGTCCGCTTTCCTCGGAATGGGCCGAGACTTTGCCCACCCCTTCCCCGAGACAAAAATAGGCCGCGGGCACAGCCGCGCCCAAAAAAGAGCAGCCGAACCCCTTGGTGCCAAGTTCGTCCTGCGGAAAAATGCCCAAAAAAGGGGTGGGCTATAGCCTTGGGGCGTGGGGCTGGCGAACTTCGTCCGCCGGACTCGGAATGGGCCAAGAGTTTGCCCACCCCTTCCCCGCACCAAAAATAGGCCGTTGGCACAGCCGCGCCCAAAAAAGAGCAGCCGAACCCAGTGGCGCCATGTTCGTCCTGTAGAAAAATGCCCAAAAAGGGGGTGGGCTATAGCCTTTCGGCGTGGGGCCAGCAAAGTTCATCCGCCTTCCTCGGAATGGGCCGAGACTTTGCCCACCCCTTCCCCGAGACAAAAATAGGCCGCGGGCACAGCCGTGCCCAAAAAAGAGCAGCCGAACCCCTTGGCACCAAGTTCATCCTGCGGAAAAATGCCCAAAAAAGGGGTGGGCTATAACCTTGGGGCGTGGGGCTGGCGAACTTCGTCCTCCGGACTCGGAATGGGCCGAGACTTTGCCCACTCCCTCCCCGCAACAAAAATAGGCCGCGGCCGCAGCCGCGCCCAAAAAAAAAAAAGCCGAAGCCCTTGGCACCAAGTTCGTCCTGCGGAAAAATGCCCAAAAAGGGGGTGGGCTTTAGCCTAGGGGCGTGGGGCTGGCGAAATTCGTCCACCGGACTCGGAATGTGCGGAGACTTGGCCCACCCGCTCCCCTCGAAAAAAATAGGCCGCGGGCACAGCCGCGCCGAAAAAGGAGCTGCCGAACTCCTTGGCGCCAAGTTTGTCCTGCGGAAAAATGCCCAAAACGGGGGTGGGCTATAGCCTTGGGGCGTGGGGCGGACGAACTTCGTCCGCCGGACTCGGAATGCGCCGAGACTTTTCCCACCCCCTCCCCGTGGCAAAAATAGGCTGCGGGCACAGCCGCGCCCAAAAAAGAGCAGCCGAACCCCTTGGCCCCAAGCTCGTCCTACGGAAAAATGCCCAAAAAGGGGGTGGGCTATAGCCTTCGGGCGTGGAGCTGGCGAACTTCGTCCGCCTTCCTCGGAATGGGCCGAGACTTTGCCCAGCCCCTCCCCGCGACAAAAATAGGCCACGGGCACAGCGGCCCCCAAAAAAGAGCAGCCGAACACCTTGGCGCCAAGTTCATCCTGCGGAAAAATGCCCAACAAGTGGGTGGGCTATAGCCTTGGGGCGTGGGGCCGGCGATCTTCGTCCGCCGAACTCGGAATGGGCCGAGACTTTTCTCACCCCCTCCCCACGACAAAAATAGGCCGCAGGCGCAGCCATCCCCAAAAAAGAGCAGCCGAACACCTTGGCGCGAAGTTGATCCTGCGGAAAAATGCCCAAAAAAGGGGTGGGCTATAGCCTTGGGGCGTGGGGCTGGCGAACTTCGTCCGCCTTCCTCGGAATGTGCCGAGACTTGGCCCACACCCTCCCCGTGACAAAAATAGGCCGCGGGAACAGCCGCGCCCAAAAAAGAGCGGCCGAACTCCTTGGCGCCAAGTTCGTCCTGCGGAAAAATGCCCAAAAAGGGGGTGGGCTATAGCCTTGGGGCGTGGGGCGGACGAACTTCGTCTGCCGGACTCGGAATGGGCTGAGACTTTGCCCACCCGCTCCCCGTGAAAAAAATAGGCCGCGGACACAGCCGCGCCCAAAAAAGAGCAGTCGAACCTCTTGGCGCAAACTTCGTCCTGCGGAAAAATGCCCAAAAAAGGGGTGGGCTATAGCCTTGGGGCGTGGGGCGGGCGAACTTCGTCCGCCGGACTCGGAATGGGCCGAGAATTTCCCCAACCCCTCCCCGCGACAAATATAGGCCACGGGGACAGCCGCGTCCAAAAAAGAGCAGCCAAAACCCTTGGCGCCAAGTTCGTCCTGCGGAAAAATGCCCAAATAGGGGGTGGGCTATAGCCTTGGGGTGTGGGGCGGGCGAACTTCGTCTGCCGGACTCGGAATGGGCTGAGAATTTCCCCACCCCCTCCCCGTGACAAATATAGGCCGCGGGGGCAGCCGCGTCCAAAAAAGAGCAGCCAAAACCCGTGGCGCCAAGTTCGTCCTGCGGAAAAATGCCCAAAAAGGGGGTGGGCTTTAGCCTTGTGGCGTGGGGAGGGCGAACTTCGTCCGCCGGAGTCGGAATGTGCCGAGACTTTTCCCACCCCCTCCCCGCGACACAAATAGGCCGCGGGGACAGCCGCGCCCAAAAAAGAGCCGCCGAACCCCTTGGCACCAAGTTCGTCCTGCGAAAAAATGCCCAAAAAGGGTGTGGGCTATAGCCTTGGGGCGTGGGGCGGGCGAACTTCGTCCGCCGGACTTGGAATGGGCCGAGAATTTCCCCACCCCCTCCCTGCGACAAAAATAGGCCGCGGGGACAGCTGCGCCCAAAAAAGAACAGCCGAACCCCTTGGCGCCAAGTTCGTCCTGCGAAAAAATGCCCAAAAAGGGGGTGGGCTATAGCCTTGGGGCGTGGGGCGGGCGAACTTCGTCCCCCGGACTCGGAAAAGGCGGAGAATTTCCCCACCCCCTCCCCGCGATAAAAATAGGTCGCGGGGACAGCCGCGCCCAAAAAAGAGCAGCCGAACCCCTTGACGCCAAGTTCGTCCTGCGAAAAAATACCCAAAAAGGGGTGGTCTATAGCCTTGCGACGTGCGACTGGCGAACTTCGTCCGCCTTCCTCGGAATGGGCCGAGACTTTGCCCACCCCTTTCCCGCGACAAAAATAAGCTGCGGGCACAGCCGCGCCCCAAAAAGAGCAGCCGAACCCCTTGGCGCCAAGTTCGTCCTGCGGAAAAATGCCCAAAAAGGGGGTGGGCTATAGCCTTGCGACGTGGGGCTGGCAAACATAGTCCGCCTTCCTCGGAATGGGCCGAGACTTTGCCCACCCCTTCCCCAAGACAAAAATAGGCCGCGGGCACAGCCGCGCCCAAAAAAGAGCAGCCGAACCCCTTGGTGCCAAGTTCGTCCTGCGGAAAAATGCCCAAAAAAGGGGTGGGCTATAGCCTTGGGGCGTGGGGCTGGCGAACTTCGTCCGCCTGACTCGGAATGGGCCAAGAGTTTGCCCACCCCTTCCCCGCACCAAAAATAGGCCGTTGGCACAGCCGCGCCCAAAAAAGAGCAGCCGAACCCAGTGGCGCCATGTTCGTCCTGTAGAAAAATGCCCAAAAAAGGGGTGTGCTATAGCCTTTCGGCGTGGGGCCAGCAAAGTTCATCCGCCTTCCTCGGAATGGGCCGAGACTTTGGCCACCCCCTCCCCGCAACAAAAATAGGGCGCGGGCACAGCCGTGCCCAAAAAAGAGCAGCCGAACCCCTTGGCACCAAGTTCATCCTGCGGAAAAATGCCCAAAAAAGGGGTGGGCTATAACCTTGGGGCGTGGGGCTGGCGAACTTCGTCCTCCGGACTCGGAATGGGCCGAGACTTTGCCCACTCCCTCCCCGCAACAAAAATAGGCCGCGGCCGCAGCCGCGCCCAAAAAAAAAAAAGCCGAAGCCCTTGGCACCAAGTTCGTCCTGCGGAAAAATGCCCAAAAAGGGGGTGGGCTTTAGCCTAGGGGCGTGGGGCTGGCGAAATTCGTCCACCGGACTCGGAATGTGCGGAGACTTGGCCCACCCGCTCCCCTCGAAAAAAATAGGCCGCGGGCACAGCCGCGCCGAAAAAAGAGCTGCCGAACTCCTTGGCGCCAAGTTTGTCCTGCGGAAAAATGCCCAAAAAGGGGGTGGGCTATAGCCTTGGGGCGTGGGGCGGACGAACTTCGTCCGCCGGACTCGGAATGCGCCGAGACTTTTCCCACCCCCTCCCCGTGGCAAAAATAGGCTGCGGGCACAGCCGCGCCCAAAAAAGAGCAGCCGAACCCCTTGGCCCCAAGCTCGTCCTACGGAAAAATGCCCAAAAAGGGGGTGGGCTATAGCCTTCGGGCGTGGAGCTGGCGAACTTCGTCCGCCTTCCTCGGAATGGGCCGAGACTTTGCCCAGCCCCTCCCCGCGACAAAAATAGGCCACGGGCACAGCGGCCCCCAAAAAAGAGCAGCCGAACACCTTGGCGCCAAGTTCATCCTGCGGAAAAATGCCCAACAAGTGGGTGGGCTATAGCCTTGGGGCGTGGGGCCGGCGATCTTCGTCCGCCGAACTCGGAATGGGCCGAGACTTTTCTCACCCCCTCCCCACGACAAAAATAGGCCGCGGACACAGCCGCGCCCAAAAAAGAGCAGCCGAACCACTTGGCGCCAAGTTCATCCAGCGGAAAAATGCCCAAAAAGGGGGTGCGCTATAGCCTTGGGGCGTGGGGCTGGCGATCTTCGTCCGCCGGACTCGGAATGGGCCGAGACTTTTCTCACCCCCTCCCCACGACAAAAATAGGCCGCAGGCGCAGCCATCCCCAAAAAAGAGCAGCCGAACACCTTGGCGCGAAGTTGATCCTGCGGAAAAATGCCCAAAAAAGGGGTGGGCTATAGCCTTGGGGCGTGGGGCTGGCGAACTTCGTCCGCCTTCCTCGGAATGTGCCGAGACTTGGCCCACACCCTCCCCGTGACAAAAATAGGCCGCGGGAACAGCCGCGCCCAAAAAAGAGCGGCCGAACTCCTTGGCGCCAAGTTCGTCCTGCGGAAAAATGCCCAAAAAGGGGGTGGGCTATAGCCTTGGGGCGTGGGGCGGACGAACTTCGTCTGCCGGACTCGGAATGGGCTGAGACTTTGCCCACCCGCTCCCCGCGAAAAAAATAGGCCGCGGACACAGCCGCGCCCAAAAAAGAGCAGTCGAACCCCTTGGCGCAAACTTCGTCCTGCGGAAAAATGCCCAAAAAAGGGGTGGGCTATAGCCTTGGGGCGTGGGGCGGGCGAACTTCGTCCGCCGGACTCGGAATGGGCCGATAATTTCCCCAACCCCTCCCCGCGACAAATATAGGCCACGGGGACAGCCGCGTCCAAAAAAGAGCAGCCAAAACCCTTGGCGCCAAGTTCGTCCTGCGGAAAAATGCCCAAATAGGGGGTGGGCTATAGCCTTGGGGTGTGGGGCGGGCGAACTTCGTCTGCCGGACTCGGAATAGGCTGAGAATTTCCCCACCCCCTCCCCGTGACAAATATAGGCCGCGGGGGCAGCCGCGTCCAAAAAAGAGCAGCCAAAACCCGTGGCGCCAAGTTCGTCCTGCGGAAAAATGCCCAAAAAGGGGGTGGGCTTTAGCCTTGTGGCGTGGGGAGGGCGAACTTCGTCCGCCGGAGTCAGAATGTGCCGAGACTTTTCCCACCCCCTCCCCGCGACAAAAATAGGCCGCGGGGACAGCCGCGCCCAAAAAAGAGCCGCCGAACCCCTTGGCACCAAGTTCGTCCTGCGAAAAAATGCCCAAAAAGGGTGTGGGCTATAGCCTTGGGGCGTGGGGCGGGCGAACTTCGTTCGCCGGACTTGGAATGGGCCGAGAATTTCCCCACCCCCTCCCTGCGACAAAAATAGGCCGCGGGGACAGCTGCGCCCAAAAAAGAACAGCCGAACCCCTTGGCGCCAAGTTCGTCCTGTGAAAAAATGCCCAAAAATGGGGTGGGCTATAGCCTTGGGGCGTGGGGCGGGCGAACTTCGTCCGCCGGACTCGGAAAAGGCCGAGAATTTCCCCACCCCCTCCCCGCGATAAAAATAGGTCGCGGGGACAGCCGTACCCAAAAAAGAGCAGCCGAACCCCTTGGCGCGAAGTTCGTCCTGCGAAAAAATACCCAAAAAGGGGTGGTCTATAGCCTTGCGACGTGCGACTGGCGAACTTCGTCCGCCTTCCTCGGAATGGGCCGAGACTTTGCCCACCCCTTTCCCGCGACAAAAATAAGCTGCGGGCACAGCCGCGCCCCAAAAAGAGCAGCCGAACCCCTTGGCGCCAAGTTCGTCCTGCGGAAAAATGCCCAAAAAGGGGGTGGGCTATAGCCTTGCGACGTGGGGCTGGCAAACTTTGTCCGCCTTCCTCGGAATGGGCCGAGACTTTGCCCACCCCTTCCCCGAGACAAAAATAGGCCGCGGGCACAGCCGCGCCCAAAAAAGAGCAGCCGAACCCCTTGGTGCCAAGTTCGTCCTGCGGAAAAATGCCCAAAAAAGGGGTGGGCTATAGCCTTGGGGCGTGGGGCTGGCGAACTTCGTCCGCCGGACTCGGAATGGGCCAAGAGTTTGCCCACCCCTTCCCCGCACCAAAAATAGGCCGCGGCCGCGGTCTCGGAATGGGCCGAGACATTGCCCACCGCCTCCCCGTGACAAAAATAGGCTGCGGGCACAGCAGCGCCCAAAAACGAGCTGCCGAACCCCTTGGCGCCAAGTTCGTCCTGCGCAAAAATGCCCAAAAAGGGGGTGGGCTATAGCCTTGGGTCGTGGGGCTGGCGAACTTCGTCCGCCTTCCTCGGAATGGGCCAAGACTTTGCCCAAACCTTCCCCACAAAAAAAATAGGCTGCGGGCACAGCCGCGCCCAAAAAAGAGCATCCGAACCCCTTGGCGCCAAGTTCATCCTGCGGAAAAATGCCCAAAAAAGGGGTGGGCTATAGCCTTGGAGCGTGGGGCTGGCGAACTTTGACCTCCGGACTCGGAATGGGCCGAGACTTTGCCCACTCCCTCCCCGCCACAAAAATAGGCCGCGGCCGTAGCCGCGCCCAAAAAAAAGCAGCCGAACCCCTTGGCGCTAAGTTCATCCTGCGGAAAAATGCCCAAAAAAGGGGTGGGCTATTGCCTTGGGGCGTGGGGCTGGCGAACTTCGTCCTCCGGACCCGGAATGGGCCGAGACTTTGCCCACTCCCACCCCGCAACAAAAACAGGCCGCGGCCGCAGCCGCGCCCAAAAAAGAGCACCGAACCCCTTGGCGCCAAGTTCGTCCTGCGGAAAAATGCCCAAAAAGGGGGTGGGCTATATCCTTGGCGCGTGGGGCTGCCGAACTTCATCCGCCGGACTTGGAATAGGCCGAGACATTACCCACCCCCTCCCCACGACAAAAATAGGCCGCGGGCACAGCGGCGCCCAAAAAAGAGCAGTCGAACCCCTTGGCGCCAAGTTCGCCCTGCGGAAAAAATGCCCAAAAAAGGGGTGTGCTATAGCCTTGGGGCGTGGGGCGGGCAAAGTTCATCCGCCTTCCTCGGAATGGGCCGAGACATTGCCAACTCCCTCAAGGCGCCAAAAATAGGCCGCGGGCACAGCCGCGCCCAAAAAAGAGCAGCCGAACCACTTCGCGCCAAGTTCGTCCTGTGGAAAAATTCGCAAAAAAGGGGTGGGCTATAGCCTTGGGGCGTGGGACGGGCAAAGCTCATCCGCCTTCCTCGGAATGGGCCGAGACATTGCCAACTCCCTCAAGGCGCCAAAAATAGGCCGCGGGCACAGTAGCGCCCAAAAAAGAGCATCCGAACACCTTGGCGCCAAGTTCGTCCTGCAAAAAAATGCCCAAAAAGGGGGTGGGCTATATCCTTGGGGCGTGGGGCAGCCGAAGTTCGTCCGCTGGACTCGGAATGGGCCGCCAAAGTTCATCCGCCTTCCTCGGAATGGGCCGAGACATTTGTAACTCCCTCAAGGCGCGAAAAATAGGCCGCGGGCACAGCAGCGCCCAAAACAGGGCAGTCGAACCACTTCGCGCCAAGTTCGTCCTGCGGAAAAATGCCCAAAAAAGGGGTGGGCTATAGCCTTGGGGCGTGGGGCGGGCAAAGTTCATCCGCCTTCCTCGGAATGGGCCGAGACATTGCCAACTCCCTCAAGGCGCCAAAAATAGCCCGCGGGCACAGTAGCGCCCAAAAAAGAGCATCCGAACCCCTTGGCGCCAAGTTCGTCCTGCGGAAAAATGCCCAAAAAAGGGGTGGGCTATAGCCTTTGGGCGTGGGGCCGGCAAAGTTCCTCCGCCTTCCTCGGAATGGGCCGAGACTATGCCCACACCCTCCCCACGCCAAAAATAGGCCGTGTGCACAGCCTAGCCCAAAATAGAGCAGCCGAAACCCTTGGCACAAAGTTCGTCCAGCGGAAAAATGCCCAAAAAAGGGGTGTGCTATAGCCTTTGGGCGTGGGGCCGGCAAAGTTCCTCCGCCTTCCTCGGAATGGGCCGAGACTTTGCCCACACCCTCCCCACACCAAAAATAGGCCGGGTGCACAGCCTAGCCCAAAAAAGAGCAGCCGAAACCCTTGGCGCCAAGTTCGTCCAGCGGAAAAATGCACAAAAAAGGGGTGTGCTATAGCCTTTGGGCGTGGGGCCGCCAAAGTTCATCCGCCGTCCTCGGAATGGGCCGAGACATTGCCAACACCCTCAAGGCGCCAAAAATAGGCCGCGGGCACAGCAGCGCCCAAAAAAGGGCAGTCGAACCACTTCGCGCCAAGTTCGTCCGGCGGAAAAATGCCCAAAAAAGGGGTGGGCTATAGCCTCGGGGCGTGGGGCGGGTAAAGTTCATCCGCCTTCCTCGGAATGGGCCGAGACATTGCCAACTCCCTCAAGGCACCAAAAATAGGCCACGGGCACAGTAGCGCCCAAAAAAGAGCATCCGAACCCCTTGGCGCCAAGTTCGTCCTGCGGAAAAATGCCCAAAAAAGGGTTGGGCTATAGCCTTTGGGCGTGGGGCCGGCAAAGTTCCTCCGCCTTCCTCGGAATGGGCCGAGACTATGCCCACACCCTCCCCACGCCAAAAATAGGCCGTGTGCACAGCCTAGCCCAAAAAAGAGCTGCCGAAACCCTTGGCGCAAAGTTCGTCCATCGGAAAAATGCCCAAAAAAGGGGTGTGCTATAGCCTTTGGGCGTGGGGCCGGCAAAGTTCCGACGCCTTCCTCGGAATGGGCCGAGACTTTGCCCACACCCTCCCCACACCAAAAATAGGCCGTGTGCACAGCCTAGCCAAAAAAAAGAGCAGCCGAAACCCTTGGCGCCAAGTTCGTCCAGCGGAAAAATGCACAAAAAAGGGGTGTGCTATAGCCTTTGGGCGTGGGGCCGCCAAAGTTCATCCGCCGTCCTCGGAACGGGCCGAGACATTGCCAACACCCTCAAGGCGTCAAAAATAGGCCGCGGGCACAGCCGCGCCCAAAAAAGAGCAGTCGAACCCCTTGGCGCCAAGTTCGTCCTGCGGAAAAATGCCCAAAAAAGGGGTGTGCTATAGCCTTGGGGCGTGGGGCTGCCGAAGTTCATCCGCCGGACTCGGAATGGGCCGAGGCTTTGCTCGTCCCCTCCCCGCGACAAAAATAGTCCGCGGGCACAGGCACAGCCGGGCCCAATAAAGAGCGGCCGAACCCCATCGCACCAAGGTCGTCCTGCGGAAAAATGCCTAAAAAGGGCGTGGGCTATAGCCTTGGGACAAGGGGCTGGCGCACTTCGTCCGCCTTCCGTGGAATAGGCCGAGACTTTGCCCACCGCCTCCCCGCGACAAAAATCTGCCACGGGCACAGCCGCGCCCAAAAAGGTGCTGCCGAACCCCTTGGCACCATGTTCGTCATGCGGAAAAATGCCCAAAAAAGGGGTGTGCTATAGCCTTGGGGCGTGGGGCAGCCGAAGTTCGCCGCCGGACTCAGAACGGGCCGAGACTTTTCTCACCCCCTCCAGGCAACAAAAATAGGCTGCGGGCACAGCCGCGCCCAAAAAAGAGCAGCCAAACCCCTTGGCGCCAAGTTCGTCCTACGGAAAAATGCCCAAAAAAGGGGTGTGCTATAGCCTTGGAGGGTGGGGACAGCTAAGTTCGTCCGCCGGACTCGGAATGGGCCGAGACTTTCCCCACCCCCTCCCCGTGACAAAATTAGGCTGCGGGCGCACCCGCACCCAAAAAGGAGCAGCCGAACCCCTTGGCGCCAAGTTCGTCCTGCGGAAAAATGCCCAAAAAAGGCGTGTGCTATAGCCTTTGGGGCGTGGGGCTGGCGAACTTCGTCCGCCGGACTCAGAACTGGCCGAGACTTTTCCCACCCCCTCCCCGCGACAAAAATCGGCCGCGAGCTCAGCCGCGGCCAAAAAGGAGCAGCCGAACCCCTTGGCGCCAAGTTCGTCCTGCGGATAAATGCCCAAAAAAGGGGTGTGCTATAGCCTTGGGGCGTGGCGCGGCTGAAGTTCGTCCACCGGACTCGGAATGGCCGAGACTTTGCCCACCGCTTCCCCGCGACAAAAATAGGACGCGGGGACAGCCGCACCCAAAAAGGTGCTGCCGAACCCCTTGGCACCATGTTCGTCATGCGGAAAAATGCCCAAAAAAGGGGTGGGCTACAGCCTTGGGGCGTGGGGCTGGCGAACTTCGTCCGCCGTACTCAGAATGGGCCGAGACTTTTCCCACCCCCTCCCCGTGACAAAAATAGGCCGCGGGCACAGCCGCGCCCAAAAAAAAAGCAGCCGAACCCCTTGGCACCAAGTTCGTCCTGCGGATAAATGCCCAAAAAAGGGGTGTGCTATAGCCTTGGGGCGTCGTACTCGAAATGGGCCGAGACATTGCCCACCGCTTCCCCGTGACAAAAATAGGCCGCGGGCACAGCCGCGCCCAAAAAAGCAGCAGCCGAACCCCTTGGCGCCAAGTTCGTCCTGCGGATAAATGCCCAAAAAAGGGGTGGGCTATAGCCTTGGGGCGTCGTACTCGAAATGGGCCGAGACATTGCCCACCGCTTCCCCGCGACAAAAATAGGCCGCGGGCACAGCCGCGCCCAAAAAAAGAGCAGCCGAACCCCTTGGCGCCAAGTTCGTCCTGCAGATAAATGCCCAAAAAAGGGGTGGGCTATAGCCTTGGGCCGTGGGACTGGCGCACTTCGTCCGCCGGACTCAGAACTGGCCGAGACTTTTCCCACCCCCTCCCTGCGACAAAAATTGTCCGCGAGTACAGCCGCGGCCAAAAAGGAGCAGCCGAACCCCTTGGCGCCAAGTTCGTCCTGCGGAAAAATGCCCAAAAAAGGGGTGTGCTATAGCCTTGGGGCGTGGCGCTGGCGAAGTTCGTCCGCCGGATTCAGAATGGGCCGAGACTTTGCCCACCCCCTCCCCGTGACAAAAATAGGCCCCAGGCACAGCCGCGCCCAAAAAAGAGCAGCCGAACCCCTTGGCACCAACTTCCTCCCGCGGAAAAATGCCCAAAAACGGGGTGGGCTGTAGCCTTTGGGCGTGGGGCTGGCGAGGTTCGTCCGCCGGACTCGGAATGGGCCGAGACTTTGCCCACCCCCTCCCCATGACAAAAATAGGCTGTGGGCACAGCCGTACCCAAAAAAGAGCAGCCGAACCCCTTGGCGCCAAGTTCGTCCTGCGGAAAAATGCCCAAAAAAGGGGTGTGCTATAGCCTTGGGGCGTGGCGCTGCCGAAGTTCGTCCGCCGGACTCGGAATGGGCCGAGACTTTTCTCACCGTCTCCCCGTGACAAAAATAGGCCACAGGCACAGCCGCGTGCAAAAAAGAGCTGCCGAACCCCTTGGCGCCAAGTTCGTCCTGCGGAAAAATGCCCAAAAACGGGGTGGGCTACAGCCTTGGGGCGTGGGGCTGGCGAATTTCGTCCGCCGGACTCGGAATGGGCCGAGACTTTTCCCACCCCCTCCCCGCACCAAAAATAAGCCGCGGGCACAGCCGCGCCCAAAAAAGAGCTGCCGAACCCCTTGGCGCCAAGTTCATCCGGCGGAAAAATGCCCAAAAAAGGGGTGGGCTACAGCCTTTGGGCGTGGGGCGGGCGCACTTCGTCCGCCGGACTCGGAATGGGCCGAGACATTGCCGACCCCCTCCCCACGACAAAAATAGGCTGTGGCCACAGCCGCGCCCAAAAAAGAGCTGCCGAACCCCTTGGCGCCAAGTTCGTCCTGCGGAAAAATGCACAAAAAAGGTGTGTGCTATAGCCTTGGGGCGTGGGGCCGGATAAGTTCGTCCGCCGGACTCGGAATGGGCCGAGACTTTGCCCACCCCCTCCCCGTGACAAAAATAGGCTGCGTGCACAGCCGCGCCCAAAAAAGAGCAGCCAAACCCCTTGGCGCCAAGTTCGTCCTTCGGAAAAATGCCCAAAAAAGGGGTGTGCTATAGCCTTTGGGCGTGGGGCCGGCAAAGTTCATCCGCCTTCCTCGGAATGGGCCGAGACTTTGGCCACCCCCTCCCCGCGCCAAAAATAAGCCGCGGGCACAGCCGCGCCCAAAAAAGCGCAGCCGAACCCCTTGGCGCCAAGTTCGTCCTGCGGAAAAATGCCCAAAAAAGGGGGGTGCTATAGCCCTTGGGCGTGGGGCTGGCAAAGTTCATCCGCCTTCCTCGGAATCGGCCGAGACTTTGGCCACCCCCTCCCCGTGCCAAAAATAAGCCACGGGCACAGCCGCGCCCAAAAAAGAGCAGCCGAACCCCTTGGCTCCAAGTTCGTCCTGCGGAAAAATGCCCAAAAAAGGGGTGTGATATAGCCTTGGGGCGTGGGGCTGCCGAAGTTCGTCCGCCGGACTCAGAACTGGCCGAGAATTTGCCGACCCCCTCCCCGTGACAAAAATAAGCCACGGGCACAGCCTCGCCTAAAAAAGAGCAGCCGAACCCCTTGGCGCCAAGTTCGTCCTGCGGAAAAATGCCCAAAAAAGAGGTGGGCTATAGCCTTGGGCCGTGGGACTGGCGCACTTCGTCCGCCGGACTCAGAACTGGCCGAGACTTTTCCCACCCCCTCCCCGCGACAAAAATTGTCCGCGAGTACAGCCGCGGCCAAAAAGGAGCAGCCGAACCCCTTGGCGCCAAGTTCGTCCTGCGGAAAAATGCCCAAAAAAGGGGTGTGCTATAGCCTTGGGGCGTGGCGCTGGCGAAGTTCGTCCGCCGGATTCAGAATGGGCCGAGACTTTGCCCACCCCCTCCCCGTGACAAAAATAGGCCCCAGGCACAGCCGCGCCCAAAAAAGAGCAGCCGAACCCCTTGGCACCAACTTCCTCCCGCGGAAAAATGCCCAAAAACGGGGTGGGCTGTAGCCTTTGGGCGTGGGGCTGGCGAGGTTCGTCCGCCGGACTCGGAATGGGCCGAGACTTTGCCCACCCCCTCCCCATGACAAAAATAGGCTGTGGGCACAGCCGCACCCAAAAAAGAGCAGCCGAACCCCTTGGCGCCAAGTTCGTCCTGCGGAAAAATGCCCAAAAAAGGGGTGTGCTATAGCCTTGGGGCGTGGCGCTGCCGAAGTTCGTCCGCCGGACTCGGAATGGGCCGAGACTTTTCTCACCGTCTCCCCGTGACAAAAATAGGCCACAGGCACAGCCGCGTGCAAAAAAGAGCTGCCGAACCCCTTGGCGCCAAGTTCGTCCTGCGGAAAAATGCCCAAAAACGGGGTGGGCTACAGCCTTGGGGCGTGGGGCTGGCGAATTTCGTCCGCCGGACTCGGAATGGGCCGAGACTTTTCCCACCCCCTCCCCGCACCAAAAATAAGCCGCGGGCACAGCCGCGCCCAAAAAAGAGCTGCCGAACCCCTTGGCGCCAAGTTCATCCGGCGGAAAAATGCCCAAAAAAGGGGTGGGCTACAGCCTTTGGGCGTGGGGCGGGCGCACTTCGTCCGCCGGACTCGGAATGGGCCGAGACATTGCCGACCCCCTCCCCACGACAAAAATAGGCTGTGGCCACAGCCGCGCCCAAAAAAGAGCTGCCGAACCCCTTGGCGCCAAGTTCGTCCTGCGGAAAAATGCACAAAAAAGGTGTGTGCTATAGCCTTGGGGCGTGGGGCCGGATAAGTTCGTCCGCCGGACTCGGAATGGGCCGAGACTTTGCCCACCCCCTCCCCGTGACAAAAATAGGCTGCGTGCACAGCCGCGCCCAAAAAAGAGCAGCCAAACCCCTTGGCGCCAAGTTCGTCCTTCGGAAAAATGCCCAAAAAAGGGGTGTGCTATAGCCTTTGGGCGTGGGGCCGGCAAAGTTCATCCGCCTTCCTCGGAATGGGCCGAGACTTTGGCCACCCCCTCCCCGCGCCAAAAATAAGCCGCGGGCACAGCCGCGCCCAAAAAAGAGCAGCCGAACCCCTTGGCGCCAAGTTCGTCCTGCGGAAAAATGCCCAAAAAAGGGGGGTGCTATAGCCCTTGGGCGTGGGGCTGGCAAAGTTCATCCGCCTTCCTCGGAATCGGCCGAGACTTTGGCCACCCCCTCCCCGTGCCAAAAATAAGCCACGGGCACAGCCGCGCCCAAAAAGAGCAGCCGAACCCCTTGGCGCCAAGTTCGTCCTGCGGAAAAATGCCCAAAAAAGGGGTGTGATATAGCCTTGGGGCGTGGGGCTGCCGAAGTTCGTCCGCCGGACTCAGAACTGGCCGAGAATTTGCCGACCCCCTCCCCGTGACAAAAATAAGCCACGGGCACAGCCTCGCCTAAAAAAGAGCAGCCGAACCCCTTGGCGCCAAGTTCGTCCTGCGGAAAAATGCCCAGAAAAGGGGTGGGCTGCAGCCTTGGGGCGTGTGGCGGGCGAACTTCGTCCGCCGGACTCGAAATGGGCCGAGACTATGCCCACCCCCTCCCCGCGACGAAAATAGGCTTCGGGCACAGCCGCGCCCAAAAACGAGCAGCCGAACCACTTCGCGCCAAGTTCGTCCTGCGGAAAAATGCCCAAGAAAGGGGTGTGCTATAGCCTTTGGGCGTGGGGCCGGCGCACTTCGTCCGCCTTCCTCAGAATGGGCTGAGACTTTGGCCACCCCCTCCCCACGACAGAAATAGGCCGCGGGCACAGCCTCGCCCAAAAAAGAGCAGCCGAAACCCTTGGCGCCAAGTTCGTCCAGCGGAAAAATGCCCAAAAAAGGGGTGTGCTATAGCCTTTGGGCGTGGGGCCGCCAAAGTTCATCCGCCTTCCTCGGAATGGGCCGAGACATTGCCAACTCCCTCCCCGCGCCAAAAAAAGGCCGCGGGCACAGCCGCGCCCAAAAAAGACCAGCCGAACCACATCGCCCCAAGTTCGTCCTGCGGAAAAATGCCCAAAAAAGGGGTGTGCTATATCCTTTGGGCGTGGGGCCGGCGCACTTCGTTCGCCTTCCTCGGAATGGGCCGAGACTTTGGCCACCCCCCTCCCAACGACAGAAATAGGCCGCGGGCACCGCCGCGCCCAAAAAAGAGCAGCCGAACCCCTTGGCGCCAACTTCGTCCTGCGGAAAAATGCCTAAAAAAGAGGTGGGCTATAGCCTTGGGGGTGGGGCGGGCGAGCTTCGTCCGCCGGACTCGGAATGGGCCGAGACTTTGCCCACCCCTTCCCCGCAACAAAAATAGGCCGTGGGCACAGCTGCGCCCAAAAAAGAGCAGCCAAACCCCTTGGCGCCAATTTCGTCCTGCGGAAAAATGCCCAAAAAGGGGGTGGGCTGTAGCCTTGGGGCGTGGGGCGGGCGAACTACGTCCACCGGACACGGAATGGGCCGAGACTTTTCCCACCGCCTCCCCGTTATAAAAATAGGCCGCGGGCATAGCCGCACCTAAAAAAGAGCAGCCGAACCCCTTGGTGCCAAGTTCGTCCTGCGGAAAAATGCCCAAAAGAGGGGTGGGCTATAGCCTTGGGGCGTGGGGCTGGCGAAGTTCGTCCGCCGGATTCAGAATGGGCCGAGACTTTGCCCACCCCCTCCCCGTGACAAAAATAGGCCCCAGGCACAGCCGCGCCCAAAAAAGAGCAGCCGAACCCCTTGGTACCAACTTCCTCCCGCGGAAAAATGCCCAAAAACGGGGTGGGCTGTAGCCTTTGGGCGTGGGGCTGGCGAGGTTCGTCCGCCGGACTCGGAATGGGCCGAGACTTTGCCCACCCCCTCCCCATGACAAAAATAGGCTGTGGGCACAGCCGCACCCAAAAAAGAGCAGCCGAACCCCTTGGCGCCAATTTCGTACTGCGGAAAAATGCCCAAAAAAGGGGTGGGCCATAGCCTTGGGGCGTGGGGCTGGCGAAGTTCGTCCGCCGGACGCAGAATGGGCCGAGACTTTGCCCACCCCCTCCCCGTGACAAAAATGGGCCGCGGGCACAGCCGCGCCCAAAAAAGAGCAGCCGAAGCCCTTGGCGCCAAGTTCGTCCTGCGGAAAAATGCCGAAACAAGGGGTGGGCTATTGCCTTGGGGCGTGGGGCGGGCAAAGCTCATCCGCCTTCCTCGGAATGGGCCGAGACTTTGCCCACCCCCTCCCCGCGAGTAAAATAGGCCGCGGGCACAGCCGCACACAAAAAAGAGCAGCCAAACCCCTTGGCGCCAAGTTCCTCCCGCGGAAAAATGCCCAAAAAAGGGGTGGGCTATAGCCTTTGGGCGTGGGGCTGGCGAGGTTCGTCCGCCGGACTCGGAATGGGCCGAGACTTTGCCCACCCCCTCCCCATGACAAAAATAGGCCATGGGCACAGCGGCGCCCAAAAAAGAGCAGCTGAACCCCTTGGCGCCAATTTCGTCCTGCGGAAAAATGCCCAAAAAGGGGGTGAGCTATAGCCATGCCGGACTCGGAATGGGCCGAGACATTTCCCGGCCCCTCCCCGCGATAAAAATAGGCCGCGGGCACAGCCGCGCCTAAAAAAGAGCAGCCGAACCCCTTGGCGCCAAGTTCGTCCTGCGGAAAAATGCCCAAAAAAGGGGTGTGCTGTAGCCGTTGGGCGTTGGGCCGGCAAAGTTCATCTGCCTTCCTTGGAATGGGCCGAGACTTTGGTCACCCCCACCCCGCGCCAAAAATAGGCCGCGGGCAAAGCCGCGCCCAAAAAAGAGCAGCCGAACCCCTTGGCACCAAGTTCGTCCTGCGGAAAAATGCCCAAAAAAGGGGTGTGCTATAGCCTTGGGGCGTGGGGCTGCCGAAGTTCGTCCGCCGGACTCAGAATTGGCCGAGACTTTTCCCACCCCATCCACGCAACAAATATTGGCCTCGAGCACAGCTGCGGCCAAAAAGGAGCAGCCGAACCCCTTGGCGCCATGTTCGTCCTGCGGAAGAATACCCAAAAACGGGGTCGGCTACAGCCTTGGGGCGTGGGGCGGGCGAACTTCGTCCGCCGGACTCGGAATGTCCCGAGACTCTGCCCACCCCCCTCTCCGCATCACAAATAGGCCGCGGGCACAGCCGCGCCCGAAAAAGAGCAGCCGAACCCCTTGGCACCAAGTTCGTCCTGCGGAAAAATGCCCAAAAAAGGGGTGTGCTATAGCCTTGGGGCGTGGGGCCGGCAAAGTTCGTCCGCCGGACTCGGAATGGGGCAAGACTTTTCCCACCCCCTCCCCGTGACAAAAATAGGCCGCGGGCACAGCCGCGCCCTAAAAAGAGCAGCCGAACCCCTGGGCGCCAAGTTCGTCCGGCGGAAAAATACCCAAAAAAGGGGTGGGCTATAGCCTTGGGGCGTGGGGCTGGCGCACTTCGTCCTCCTTCCTTGCAGTGGGTCGAGACTTTGGCCACCTCCTCCCCGTGACAAAAATAGGCCGCGGGCACAGCCGCGCCCAAAAACGAGCAGCCGAACCCCTTGGCGCCACGTTCGTCCAGCGGAAAAATGCCCAAAAAAGGGGTGGGCTATAGCCTTGGGGCGTGGGGCTGGCGAAG
>JAQOOD010000068.1:0-24676 GCA_029633175.1 Citrus glauca | reverse complement strand
TCCGCGCACCAAAAATAGGCCGCGGGCAGAGCCGCGCCCAAAAAAGAGCAGCCGAACCCCTTGGCGCCAACTTCGTCCTGCGGAAAAATACCCAAAAAAGGGTGGGCTATAGCCTTGGGGCATGGGGCGGCGCACTTCTTCCGCCGGACTCGGAATGGGCCGAGACTTTGCCCACCCCCTCCTCGTGACAAAAATAGTCCACGGGCACAGCCACGCCCAAAAAAGAGCAGCCGAACCCCTTGGGGCCAAGTTCCTCCTGCGGAAAAATGACCAAAAAAGGGGTGGGCTATATAGCCTTGGGGCGTGGGGCCGCCGTACTTCGTCCGCCGGACTCGGAATGGGCCGAGACTTTGCCTACCCCCTCCCCGTGAAAACAAACGGCCGCGGCAACAGCCATACCCAAAAAAGAGCAGCCGAACCCCTTGGCGCCAAGTTCGTCCTGCGGAAAAATGCCCAAAAAAGGGGTGTGCTATAGCCTTTGGGCGTGGGGCCGGCGAACTTGGTCCGCCTTCCTCGGAATGGGTAGACACTTTGGCCACCCCTTCCCCGCGCCAAAAATAGGCCGCGGGCACACCCGCGCCCAAAAAAGAGCAGCCGAACCCCTAGGAGCCACGTTCGTCCTGCGGAAAAATGCCCAAAAAGGGGTGGCCTATAGCCTTGGGGCGTGGGCTGGCGAAGTTCGTCCGCCGGACTCGGAATGGGCCGAGACTTTGCCCACCCCCTCCCCGCGACAAAAATAGGCTGCGGGCACAGCCGCGCTTAAAAGAGAGTAGCCGAACCCCTTGGCGCCAAGTTCGTCCTACGGAAAAATTCCCAAAAAAGGGGCGTGCATAGCCTTTGGGCGTGGGGCCGGCAAACTTCATCCGCATTCCTAGGAATGGGCCGAGACTTTTCCCACCCCCTCCCCGCGACAAAAATAGGCAGCGGGCGTAGCCGCGCCCGAAAAAGAGCAGCCGAACCCCTTGGCGCCAAGTTCGTCCTGCGGAAAAATGCCCAAAAAGGGGGTGTGCTATAGTCTTGGGGCGTGGGGCTGGCGAAGTTCGTCCGCTGGATTCTGAATGGGCCGAGACTTTGCCCACCCCCTCCCCGCGACAAAAATTGGCCACAGGCACAGCCGCGCTTAAAAGAGAGTAGCCGAACCCCTTGGCGCCAAGTTCGTCCTGCGGAAAAATGCCCAAAAAAGGGGTGTGCATAGCCTTTGGGCGTGGGGCCGGCAAACTTCATCCGCATTCCTCGGAATGGGCCGAGACTTTTCCCACCCCCTCCCAGCACCAAAAATAGGCCGCAGGCACAGCCGCGCCCAAAAAAGAGCAGCCGAACCCGTTGGCGCCAAGTTTGCCCTGCGGAAAAATGCCCAAAAAGGGGTTGGGCTATAGCTTTGGGGTGTGGGGCCGGCGCACTTCGTCCGCCGGACTCGGAATGGGCCGAGACTTTTCCCACCCCCTCCCCGCGACAAAAATAGGCCGTGGGCGTAGCCGCGCCCGAAAAAGAGCAGCCGAACCCCTTGGCGCCAAGTTCGTCCTGCGGAAAAATACCCAAAAAAGGGGTAGGCTATAGCCTTGGGGCGTGGGGCGGCGCACTTCTTCCGCCGGACTCGGAATGGGCCGAGACTTTGCCCACCCCCTCCTCGCGACAAAAATAGGCTGCGGGCACAGCCGCGCCCAAAAATGAGCAGCCGTACCCCTTGGGGCCTAGTTCCTGCCGCGGAAAAATGACCAAAAAAGGGGTGGGCTATATAGCCTTGGGGCGTGGGGCCGGCGTACTTCGTCCGCCAGACTCGGAATGAGCCGAGACTTTGCCCACCCCCTCCCCGTGAAAAAAAATGGCCGCGGCTACAGCCGCACCCTAAAAAGAGCAGCCGAACCCCTTGGCGCCAAGTTCGTCCTGCGGAAAAATGCCCAAAAAAGGGATGTGCTATAGCCTTTCGTCGTGGGGCCGGCAAATTTCATCCGCCTTCCTCGGAATGGGTTGAGACATTGCCCACCCCCTCCCCGCACCAAAAATAGGTCGCGGGCACAGCCGCGCCCAAAAACGAGCAGCCGAACCCCTTGGCGCCAAGTTCGTCCTGCGGAAAAATGCCCAAAAAGAGGATGGGCTATAGCCTTGGGGCGTGGGGTTGGCGAACTTCATCCGACGGACTCGGAATGGGCCGAGACTTTTCCCACCCCCTCCCTGCAACAAAAATAGGCCGCGGGCGTAGCCGCGCCCGTAAAAGAGCAGCCGAACCCCTTGGCGCCAAGTTCGTCCTGCGGAAAAATGCCCAAAAAAGGGGTGTGCTATAGCCTTGAGGCGTGGGGCTGGCGAACTTCGTCAGCCGAACTCGGAATGGCCCGAGACTTTGCCCACCCCTCCCCATACCAAAAACAGGCCGCGGGCACAGCCGCGCCCAAAATAGAGCAGCCGAACCCCTTAGCGCCAAGTTCGTCCTGCGGAACAATACCCAAAAAGGGGGTGGGCTATAGCCTTGGGGCGTGGGGCTGGCGAACTTCGTCCGCCGGACTCGGAATGAGCCGAGACTTTGTCCACCCCCTCCCCGCGAAAAAAAAACGGCCGCGGCTACAGCCGCACCCAAAAAAGAGCAGCCCAACCCCTTGGCGCCAAGTTCGTCCTGCGGGAAAATGATCAAAAAAGGGGTGTGCAATAGCCTTGGGGCGTGGGGCCGGGAAAGTTCATCCGCCTTCCTCGGAATGGGCCGAGACTTTGGCCACCCCCTCCCCACGCCAAAAATAGGCCACAGGCACAGCCGCGCCCAAAAAAGAGCAGCCGAACCCCTTGGCGCCAAGTTCGTCCTGCGGAAAAATGCCCAAAAAGGGGATGGGCTATAGCCTTGCGGCGTGGGACTGGCGAACTTCATCCGACGGACTCGGAATGGGCCGAGACTTTTCCCACCCCCTCCCCGCAAAAAAAATAGGCTGCTGGCGTAGCCGCGCCCGAAAAAGAGCAGCCGAACCCCTTGGCGCCAAGTTCGTCCTGCGGAAAAATGCCCAAAAAGGGGATGGGCTATAGCCTTGCGGTGTGGGACTGGCGAACTTCATCCGACAGACTCGGAATGGGCCGAGACTTTTCCCACCCCCTCCCCACAACAAAAATAGGCCGCTGGCGTAGCCGCGCCCGAAAAAGAGCAGCCGAACCCCTTGGCGCCAAGTTCGTCCTGCGGAAAAATACCCAAAAAAGGGGTGGGCTATAGCCTTGGGGCGTGGGGCTGGCGAACTTCGTCCGGCGGACTCGGAATGAGCCGAGACTTTGCCCACCCCCTCTCCGCGAAAAAAAACGGCCGCGGCTACAGCCGCACCCAAAAAAGAGCAGCCGAACCCCTTGGCGCCAAGTTCGTCCTGCGGGAAAATGATCAAAAAAGGGGTGTGCAATAGCCTTGGGGCGTGGGGCCGGCAAAGTTCATCCGCCTTCCTCGGAATGGGCCGTGACTTTGGCCACCCCCTCCCCACGCCAAAAATAGGCCGCGGGTACAACCACGCCCAAAAAAGAGCAGCCGAACCCCTTGGCGCCAAGTGCGTCCTTCGGAAAAATGCCCAAAAAGTGGGCGGGCTATAGCCTTGGGGCGTGGTGCCGGCGCACTTCGTCCGCCGGACTCGGAATGGGCCGAGACTTTGCCCACCCCCTCCCTGCAATAAAAAACAGCCGCGGGTACAGCCGCGCCCAAAAAAGAGCAGCCGAACCCCTTGGTGCCAAGTTCGTCCTGCGGAAAAATGCCCAAAAAAGGGGTGTAATATAGCCTTGGGGCGTGGGGCTGCCGAAGATTGTCCGCCGGACTCGCAATGGGCGGAGACTTTTCCAACCCCCTCCCCGCGACAAAAATAGGACGCGGGCACAGCCGCGTCCAAAAAAGAGCAGGCGAACCCCTTGGCGCCAAGTTCGTCCTGCGGAAAAATGCCCAAAAAAGGGGTGTGCTATAGCCTTTGGGTGTGGGGCCGGCAAAGTTCATCCGCCTTCCTCGGAATGGGCCGAGACTTTGCCAACCCCCTCCCCACGCCAAAAATAGGCCGCGGGTACAGCCGTGCCCAAAAAAAAGCTGCCGAACCCCTTGCCGCCAAGTTCGTCCTGCGGAAAAATGCCCAAAAAAGGGGGGTGTGCTATAGCCTTTGGGCGTGGGGCCGGCAAAGTTCATCCGCCTTCCTCGGAATGGGCCGAGACTTTGGCCACCCCCTTGCCACACGAAAAATCGGCCGCGGGTACAGCCGCGCCCAAAAAAGAGCAGCCGAACCCCATGGCGACATGTTCGTCCTGCAAAAAAATGCCCAAAAAAGGGGTGGGCTATAGCCTTGGGGCGTAGGGCCGTCAAACTTCGTCCGCCGGACTTGGAATGGGCCGAGATTTTGCCCACCCCATCCCCGCGACAGTAATAGGCCGCGGGCACAGCCGCGCCCAAAAAAGAGCAGCCGATCCCCTTGGCGCCAAGTTCATCCTGCGGAAAAGTGCCCAAAAAGGGGATGGGCTATAGCCTTGGGGCGTGGGGCTGGCGAACTTCGTCCGACGGACTCGGAATGGGCCGGGACTTTTCCCACCCCCTCCCCGCGACAAAAATAGGCCGCGGGCGCTGCCGCGCCCAAAAAGGAGCAGCCGAACCGCTTGGCGCCAAGTTCGTCCTGCGGGAAAATGATCAAAAAAGGGGTGCGCTATAGCCTTGGGGCGTGGGGCCGGCAAAGTTCATCCGCCTTCCACGGAATGGGCCGAGACTTTGGCCACCCCCTCCCCACGCCAAAAATAGGCCGCGGGTACAGCCACGCCCAAAAAAGAGCAGCCGAACCCCTTGGCGCCAAGTTCGTCCTGCGGAAAAATGCCCAAAAAAGGGGTGGGCTATAGCCCTGGGGCGTGGGGCTGGTGAACTTCGTCCCCCGGGCTCGGAACGGGCCGAGAGTTTTCCCACCCCCTCCCTGTGACAAAAATAGGCCGCGGGCACAGCCACACCCGAAACCCTTGAAGCCAAGTTCGTCCTTCGTAAAAATGCCCAAAAAGGGGGTGGGCTATAGCCATGGGGCGTGGGGCTGGCGAACTTCGTCCGCCGGACTCGGAATGGGCCGAGACTTTTCCCACCCCCTCCCGAGACAAAAATAGGCCGCGGGCACAGCCGCGCGCAAAAATGACCAGCCGAACCCCTTGGCGCCAAATTTGTCCTGCGGAAAAATGCCCAAAAAAGGGGTGTGCAATAGCCTTGGGGCGTGGGGCTGCCGAAGTTCGTCCGCCGGACTCGCAATGGGCGGAGACTTTTCCAACCCCCTCCCCGCGACAAAAATAGGACGCGGGCACAGCCGCGTCCAAAAAAGAGCAGGCGAACCCCTTGGCGCCAAGTTCGTCCTGCGGAAAAATGCCCAAAAAAGGGGTGTGCTATAGCCTTTGGGTGTGGGGCCGGCAAAGTTCATCCGCCTTCCTCGGAATGGGCCGAGACTTTGCCAACCCCCTCCCCACGCCAAAAATAGGCCGCGGGTACAGCCGTGCCCAAAAAAAAGCTGCCGAACCCCTTGCCGCCAAGTTCGTCCTGCGGAAAAATGCCCAAAAAAGGGGGTGTGCTATAGCCTTTGGGCGTGGGGCCGGCAAAGTTCATCCGCCTTCCTCGGAATGGGCCGAGACTTTGGCCACCCCCTTGCCACACGAAAAATCGGCCGCGGGTACAGCCGCGCCCAAAAAAGAGCAGTCGAACCACTTGGCGCCAAGTTCGTCCTGCGGAAAAATGTCCAAAAAAGGGGTAGGCTATAGCCTTTGGGCGTGGGGCCGGCAAAGTTCATCCCATTCCTCGGAATGGGCCGACACTTTGGCCACGCCTCCCCAAGCCAAAAATAGGCCGCGGATACAGCCGCACCCAAAAAAGAGCTGCCGAACCCCTGGGCGCCAAGTTCGTCCTTCGGATAAAGCCCAAAAAGGGGGTGGGCTATAGGCTTGGGGCGTGGGGCTGGCGAACTTCGTCCGCCGGACTCGGAACGGGCCGAGACATTTCCCACCCCCTCCCCACGACAAAAATTGGCTGCGGGCACAGCCGTGCGCAAAAAAAGCAGCCGAACCCCTTGGAGCCAAGTTCGTCCTGCGCAAAAATGCCCAAAAGAGAGGTGGCCTATAGCCTTGGGGCGTGGGGCCGGCGAACTTCGTCCGCCGGACTCGGAATGGGCCGAAAATTTGTAAACCACCTCCCCGCGACAAAAATTGGCCGCGGGCACAGCCGCGCCCAAAAAAGAGCAGCCGAACCCCTTAGCGCCAAGTTCGTCATGCGGAAAAATGCCCAAAAAAGGGGTGTGCTATAGCCTTTGGGCGTGGGGCCGGCAAAGTTCATCCGCCTTCCTCGGAATGGGCCGAGACTTTGGCCACCCCCTCGCCACACGAAAAATCGGCCGCGGGTACAGCCGTGCCCAAAAAAGAGCAGTCGAACCACTTGGCGCCAAGTTCGTCCTGCGGAAAAATGTCCAAAAAAGGGGTGTGCTATAGCCTTTGGGCGTGGGGCCGGCAAAGTTCATCCCATTCCTCGGAATGGGCCGAGACTTTGGCCACCCCCTCCCCACGCCAAAAATGGGCCGCGGGTACTGCCGCGCCCAAAAAAGAGCAGCCGAACCCCGTGGCGCCAAGTTCGTCCTGCGGAAAAATGCCCAAAAAAGGGGTGTGTTATAGCCTTTGGGCGTGGGGCCGGCAAAGTTCATCCGCCTTCCTCGGAATGGGCCGAGACTTTGGCCACCCCCTCCCCACATGAAAAATAGGCCGCGGGTACAGCCGCGCCCAGAAAAGAGCAGCCGAACCCCTTGGCGCCAAGTTCGTCCTGCGGAAAAATGCCCAAAAAAGGGATGTGCTATAGCCTTTGGGCGTGGGGCCGGCAAAGTTCATCCGCCTTCCTCGGAATGGGCCGAGACTTTGGCCACCCCCTCGCCACACGAAAAATCGGCCGCGGGTACAGCCGTGCCCAAAAAAGAGCAGTCGAACCACTTGGCGCCAAGTTGGTCCTGCGGAAAAATGTCCAAAAAAGGGGTGTGCTATAGCCTTTGGGCGTGGGGCCGGCAAAGTTCATCCCATTCCTCGGAATGGGCCGAGACTTTGGCCACCCCCTCCCCACGCCAAAAATGGGCCGCGGGTACTACCGCGCCCAAAAAAGAGCAGCCGAACCCCGTGGCGCCAAGTTCGTCCTGCGGAAAAATGCCCAAAAAAGGGGTGTGTTATAGCCTTTGGGCGTGGGGCCGGCAAAGTTCGTCCGCCTTCCTCGGAATGGGCCGAGACATTGGCCACCCCCTCCCCACATGAAAAATAGGCCGCGGGTACAGCCGCGCCCAGAAAAGAGCAGCCGAACCCCTTGGCGCCAAGTTCGTCCTGCGGAAAAATGCCCAAAAAAGGGGTGTGCTATAGCCTTTGGGCGTGGGGCCGGCAAAGTTCATCCCATTCCTCGGAATGGGCCGAGACTTTGGCCACCCCCTCCCCACGCCAAAAATGGGCCGCGGGTACTGCCGCGCCCAGAAAAGAGCAGCCGAACCCCTTGGCGCCAAGTTCGTCCTGCGGAAAAATGCCCAAAAAAGGGATGTGCTATAGCCTTTGGGCGTGGGGCCGGCAAAGTTCATCCGCCTTCCTCGGAATGGGCCGAGACTTTGGCCACCCCCTCCCCACACGAAAAATAGGCCGCGGGTTCAACCGCGCCCAAAAAAGAGCAGCCGAACCACTTGGCGCCAAGTTCGTCCTGCGGAAAAATGCCCAAAAAAGGGGTGTACTATAGCCTTTGGGCGTGGGGCCGGCAAAGTTCATCCAATTCCTCGGAATGGGCCGACACTTTGGCCACCCCCTCCCCACGCCAAAAATGGGCCGCGGGTACCGCCGCGCCCAAAAAAGAGCAGCCGAACCCCGTGGCGCCAAGTTCGTCCTGCGGAAAAATGCCCAGAAAACGGGTGGGCTATAGCCTTGGGGCGTGGGGTGGGCGAACTTCGTCCGCCAGACTCGGAATGGGGTGAGACTTTGCCTACCCCCTCCCCGCGACAAAAATAGGCCGCGGGCACAGCCGCGTCCAAAAAAGAGCAGCCGAACCCCTTGGCGCCAAGTTCGTCCGGCGGAAAAATGCCCAGAAAAGGGGTGGGCTATATCCTTGGGGCGTGGGGCTGGCGAACTTCGTCCGCCGGACTCGTAATGGGCCGAGACATTGTCCACGCCCTCCCCGCGACAAAAATAGGCCGCGGGCGCAGCCGCGCCCAAAAAAAGGCTGCCGAACCCCTTGCCGCCAAGTTCGTCCTGCGGAAAAATGCCCAAAAAGGTGGTGTGCTATAGCCTTTGGGCGTGGGGCCGGCAAAGTTCATCCGCCCTCCTCGGAATGAGCCGAGACTTTGGCCACGCCTCCCCAAGCTAAAAATAGGCCGCGGATTCAGCCGCACCCAAAAAAGAGCTGCCGAACCCCTGGGCGCCAAGTTCGTCCTTCGGAAAAAAGCCCAAAAAGGGGGTGGGCTATAGGCTTGGGGCGTGGGGCCGGACTCGGAACGGGCCGAGACATTTCCCACCCCCTCCCCACGATAAAAATAGGCTGCGGGCACAGCCGTGCCCAAAAAAGAGCAGCCGAACCCCTTGGAGCCAAGTTCGTCCCGCGGAAAAATGCCCAAAAGAGGGGTGGGCTATCGCCTAGGGGCGTGGGGCTGGCGAACTTCGTCCGCCGGACTGGGAATGGGACGAAAATAGGCCACAAAAATCGGCCACGGGTGCAGCCGCGCCCCAAAAAGAGCAGCCAAACCCCTTGGCGCCAAGTTCGTCCTGCGGAAAAATGCCCAAAAAAGGGGTGTGCTATAGCATTGGGGCGTGGGGCCGGCAAAGTTCCTCCGCCTTCCTCAGAATGGGCCGAGACTTCGGCCACCCCCTCCCCACGCCAAAAATAGGTCGCGGGTTCAGCCGCGCCCAAAAAAGAGACGCCGAAACCCGTGGCGCCAAGTTCATCCTGCGGAAAAATGCCCAGAAAAGGGGTGTGCTATAGCCTTGGGGAGTGGGGCCGGCAAAGTTCATCCGCCTTCCTCAGAATGGGCCGAGACTTCGGCCACCCCCTCCCCACGCCAAAAATAGGTCGCGGGTACAGCCGCGCCCAAAAAAGAGCAGCCGAACCCCGTGGCGCCAAGTTCGTCCTGCGGAAAAATGCCCAGAAAACGGGTGGGCTATAGCCTTGGGGCGTGGAGTGGGCGAACTTCATCCGCCGGACTCGGAATGGGCCGAGACTTTGCCTACCCCCCCCCCCCCCCCGCGACAGAAATAGGCCGCGGGCACAGCCGCGCCCAAAAAAGAGCAGCCGAACCCCTTGGCGCCAAGTTCGTCCGGTGGAAAAATGCCCAGAAAAGGGGTGGGCTATAGCCTTGGGGCGTGGGGGTGGCGAACTTCGTCCGCCGGACTCGGAATGGGCCGAGACTTTCCCCACCCCCTCCCCGCGACAAAAATAGGCCGCGGGCGCAGCCGCGCCAAAAAAAGAGCTGCCGAACCCCATGGCGCCAAGTTCGTCCTGCGGAAAAATGCCCAAAAAAGGGGTGTGCTATAGCCTTTGGGCGTGGGGCCGGCAAAGTTCATCCGCCTTCCTCGGAATGGGCCGAGACTTTGGGCACCCCTCCCCATGCCAAAAATAGGCCGCGGATATTGCCGCGCCCAAAAAAGAGCAGCCGAACCCCTTGGCGCCAAGTTCATCCTTCGGAAAAATGCCCAAAAAGGGGGTGGGTTATAGCCTTGGGACGTGGGGCATGCGAATTTCGTCCGCCGGACTCGGAATGGGCCGAGACTTTGCCAACCCCCTCCCCGCGACAAAAATAGACCGTGGGCACAGCCGCGCCCAAAAAAGAGCAGCCGAACCCCTTGGCGCCAAGTTCGTCCTGCGGAAAAATGCCCAAAAAAGGGGTGGCCTGTAGCCTTGGGGCGTGGGGCTGCGAAATTCGTCCGCCGGACTCGGAACGGGCCGAGACTTTTCCCACCCACTCCCCGCGACAAAAATAGGCCGAGGGCATAGCCGCGCCCAAAAATGAGCAGCCGAAACCCTTGGTGCCAAGTTCGTCCTGCGGTAAAATGCCCAAAAAAGAGGTGTGCTATAGCCTTTGGGCGTGGGGCCGGCAAAGTTCTTCCGCCTTCCTCGGAATGGCCGAGACTTTGGCAACCCCCTGCCCACGCCAAAAATAGGCCGCGGCAACAGCCGCGCCCAAAAAAGAGCAGCCGAACCCCTTGGCGCCAAGTTCATTTTTCGGAAAAATTCCCAAAAAGGGGGTGGGCTGTAGCGTTGGGGTGTGAGGCTGCCGAAGTTCGTCCACCGGACTCGCAATGGGCCGAGACTTTTCCCACCCCCTCCCCGCGACAAAAATAGGCGGCGGGAACAGTCGCGCCCAAAAAAAGAGCAGCCGAACCCCTTGGCGCCAAGTTCGTCCTGCGGAAAAATGCCCAAAAAAGGGGTGTGCTATAGCCTTTGGGCGTTGGGCCGGCAAAGTTCATCCGCCTTCCTCGGAATGGACCGAGAGTTTGCCCACCCACTCCCCGTGCTAAAAATAAGCTGCGGGCACAGCCGCGCCCAGAAAAGAGCAGCCGAACCCCTTGGAGCCAAGTTCGTCCTGAGGAAAAATGCTCAAAAAGGGGGTGGGCTATAGCCTTGGGGCGTGCGGCGGGCAAAGATCATCCGCCTTCTTCGGAATGGGCCAAGACTTTGGCAACCCCCTCCCCACGCCGCCCAAAAAAGAGCAGCCGAACCCCTTGGCGCCAAGTTCGTACTTCGGAAAAATGCCCAAAAAGGGGCTGGGCTATAGCCTTGGGGCGTGGGGCGGGCAAAGTTCCTCCGCCTTCATCGGAATGGGCCGAGACTTTGGCCACCCCCTACCCGTGGCAAAAATACGCCGCGGGTACAGCCGCGCCCAAAAAAAGAGCTGCCGAACCCCTTGGCGCCAAGTTCGTCCTGCGGAAAAATGCCCAAAAAAGGGGTGTGCTATAGCCTTGGGGCGTGGGGCTGGCAAACTTCGTCCGCCGGACTCGGAATGGGCCGAGACTTTGCCCACCCCCTCCCCACGACAAAAATAGGCTGCGGGCACTGCCGCGCCCAAAAAAGAGCAGCCGAACCCCTTGGCGCCAAGTTCGTACTGCGGAAAAATGCCCAAAAAAGGGGTCTGCCATAGCCTTAGGGCCTGGGGCTGGCGCACATCGTCCGCCGGATTCGGAATGGGCCGAGACTTTTCCCACCCCCTCCCCATGACAAAAATAGGCCGCGGACACAGTCGAGCCCAAAAAAGGGCAGCCGAACCCCTTGGCACGAAGTTCGTCCTGCGGAAAAATGCCCAAAAAAGGGCTGTGCTACACAGCCTTTGGGCCTAGGGCCGGTAAAGTTCCTCCGCCTTCATCGGAATGGGCCGAGACTTTGGCCACCCCCTACCCGTGGCAAAAATACACCGCGGGCACAACCGCGCCCAAAAAGAGAGCAGCCGAACCCCTTGGCGCCAAGTTCGTCCTGTGGAAAAATGCCCAAAAAAGGGGTGTGCTATAGCCTTGGGGCGTGGGGCTGGCAAATTTCGTCCGCCGGACTAGGAATGGGCCGAGACTTTGCTCACCCCCTCCCCCACGACAAAAATAGGCTGCGGGCACTGCCGCGCCCAAAAAAGATCAGCCGAACCCCTTGGCGCCAAGTTCGTACTGCGGAAAAATGCCCAAAAAATGGGTCTGCTATAGCCTTGGGGCCTGGGGCTGGCGAACTTCGTCCGCCGGATTCGGAATGGGCCGAGACTTTTCCCACCCCCTCCCCACGATAAAAATAGGCCGCGGGTGCAGCCGCGATCAAAAAAGAGCCGCCGAACCCCTTGGCCCCAAGTTCGTCCTGCGGAAAAAAGCCCAAAAAGGGGGTGGGCTATAGCCTTGGGGCATGGGGCTGGCGAACTTCGTCCGCCTTCCTCGGAATGGGCCGAGACTTTGCCCACCCCCTGACCACGACAAAAATAGGCCACGGGCACAGCCTCGCCCAAAAAAGAGCAGCCGAACCCCTTGGCGCCAAGTTCGTCCTGCGGAAAAATGCCCAAAAAAGGGGTGTGCTATAGCCTTTGGGCGTGGGGCTGCCGAAGTTCATCCGCCGGACTCGGACTTTGCCCACCCCCTCCCCGCAACAAAAATAAGCCGCGGGCACAGCCGCGCCCAAAATAGACAGCCGATCCCTTTGGCGCCAAGTTCGTCCTGCGGAAAAATGCCCAAAAAAGGGGTGGGCTATAGCCTTGGGGCGTGGGACGGGCAAACTTCGTCCGCCGGACTCGGAATGGGCCGAGGCTTTGCCCACCCACTCCCCGTGATAAAAATAGGCTGCGGGCACAGCCACGCCGAAGAAAGAGCAGCCGAACCCCTTGGCGCCAAGTTCGTCCTGCGGACAAATGCCCAAAAAGGCTTGGGCTATAGCCTTGGGGCGTGGGGAGGGCGAACTTCGTCCGCCGGGCTCGGAATGGGCCGAAACTTTGCCCACCCCCTCCCCGCGACAAGAATAGGCCACGGGCACAGCGGCGCCCAGAAAAGAGCTGCCGAACCCCTTGGCGCCATGTTCGTCCTGCGCAAAAATGCCCGAAAAAGGGGTGGGCTATAGCCTTGGGGCGTGGGGCTGGCGAACTTCGTCCGCCGGACTCGGAATGTGCCTAGACTTTGACCACCCCCTCCCCGTGGCAAAAATAGGCCGCGGGCACAGCCGCGCCCAAAAAAGAGCAGCCGAACCCCTTGTCGCCAAGTTCGTCCTGCGGAAAAATGCCGAAAAAGGGGTGGGCTATAACCTTGGGGCGTGGGGCTGGCGAACTTCGTCCGCCGGACTCGGAATGTGCCCAGACTTTGACCACCCCCTCCGCGTGGCAAAAATAGGCCGTGGGCACAGCCGCGCCCAAAAAAGAACAGTCGAACCCCTTGGCGCCAAGTTCGTCCTGCGAAAAAATGCCTAAAAGAGAGCTGTGCTATAGCCTTGGGGCGTGGGGTTGCTGAAGTTCGTCCGCCGGACTCGGAATGGGCCGAGACTTTGACCACCCCCTCCCCGCGCAAAACATAGGCCGCGCGCACAGCCGCGCCAAAAAAAGAGCAGCCGAACCCCTTGGCCCCAAGTTCGTCCTGTGGAAATATGCCCAAAAAAGGGGTGGGCTATAGCCTTGGGGCGTGGGGCTGGCGAACTTCGTCCGCCGGACTCGGAATGTGCCGAGGCTTTGCCCACCTCCTCCCCGGGACAAAAATAGGCCACGGGCTCAGCCACGCCCAAAAAAGAGCAGCCGAACCCCTTGGCGCCAAGTTCGTCCTGCGGACAAGTGCCCAAAAAGGCTTGGGCTATAGCCTTGGGGCGTGGGGTGGGCGACCTTCGTCCGCCGGGCTCGGAATGGGCCGAAACTTTGCCCACCCCCTCCCCGCGACAAGAATAGGCCACGGGCTCAGCCACGCCCAAAAAAGAGCAACCGAACCCCTTGGCGCCAAGTTCGTCCTGCGGACAAATGCCCAAAAAGGCTTGGGCTATAGCCTTGGGGCGTGGGGCTGGCGAACTTCGTCCGCCGGACTCGGAATGTGCCGAGGATTTGACCACCCCCTCCCCGGGACAAAAATAGGCCGCGGGGCAGCCACGCCCAAAAAAGAGCAGCCGAACCCCTTGGCGCCAAGTTCGTCCTGCAGAAAAATGCCCAAAAAGGGGGTGCGCTATAGCCTTGGGGCGTGGGGCTGGCGAATATCGTCCGCCGGGCTCGGAATGGGTCCAGGCTTTGCCCACCCCCTCCCCGCGACAAAAATAGGCCGCGGGCACAGCCGAGCCCAAAAAAGAGCTGCCAAACCCCTTGGCGCCAAGTTCGTCCTGCGGAAAAATGCCCAAAATGGGGTGGGCTATAGCCTTGGGGCGTGGGGCCGGTGAACTTCGTCCGCCGGACTCGGAATGGGCCGGGACTTTTCCCACCCCCTCCCCGCGACAAAAATAGGCTGTGGGCACAGCCGCGCCCAAAATAGAGTTGCTGAACCCCTTGGCACCAAGTTCGTCCTCCGGAAAAATGCCCAAAAAAGGGGTGGGCTATACCCTTGGGGCGTGGGGCTGCCGAAGTTCGTACGCCGGACTCGGAATGGGCCGAGACTTTTCCCACCCCTCCCCGGGTCAAAAATAGGCCGCGGGCACAGCCGCGCCCAAACAAGAGCAGCCGAACCCCTTGGCACCAAGTTCGTACTGCGGAAAAATGCCCAAAAAAGGGGTGTGCTACAGCCTTTGGGCGTGGGGCCGGCAAAGTTCATCTGCCTTCCTCGGAATGGGCCGAGACTTTGGCCACCCCCTCCCCATGCCAAAAATAGGCCGCGGGCACAGCCGTGCCCAAAAAAGAGCAGCCGAACCCCTTGGCGCCAAGTTCCTTTTTCGGAAAAATGCCCAAAAAGGGGATGGGCAATAGCCTTGGGGCGTGGGGCGGGCGAAGTTCGTCTGCTGGACTCGGAATGGGCCGAGACATTGGCCACCCCCTCCCCGCAACAAAAATACGCCGCGGGCACAGCCGAGCCCAAAAAAGAGCAGCCGAACCCCTTGGCGGCAAGTTCGTCCAGCGGAAAAATGCCCAAAAAGGGGGTGGGCTATAGCCTTGGGGCGTGGGGCTGGCGCACTTCGTCCGCCGGCCTCGGAATGGGCCGAGCCTTTGCCCACCCCCTCCCCGTGACAAAAATAGGGCGCACGCACAGCCGCGCCCAAAAAAGAGCAGCCGAACCCCTTGGCGCCAAGTTCGTCCTTTAGAAAAATGCCCAAAAAGGGGGTGGGCTACAGCCTTGGGGCGCGGGGCTAGTGAACTTCGTCCGCCGGACTCGGAATGGGCCGAGCCTTTGCCCACCCCCTCCCCGTGACAAAAATAAGCCGGACGCACAGCCGCGCCCAAAAAAGAGCAGCCGAACCCCTTTGAGCCAAGTTCGTCCTGCGGAAAAATGCCCAAAAAGGGGGTGGGTGATAGCGTTGTGGCGTGGGACTGGCGAACTTAGTCCGCCGGACTCAGAATGGGCCGAGACTTTTCCCACCCCCTCCCCACGAAAAAAATAGGCTGTGGGCACAGCCACGCCTGAAAACGAGCAGACGAACCCCTTGCCGCCAAATTCGTCCTGCGAAAAAATGCCCAAAAAGGGGGTGGGCTATAGCCTTGGGGCGTGGGGCTGGCGAACTTCGTCCGCCAGACTCGGAATGGGCCAAGGCTTTGCCCACCCCCTCCCCAGGACAAAAATAGGGCACGGGCACAGCAGCACCCAAAAAAGAGCAGCCGAAACCCTTGGCACCAAGTTCGTCCGGCGGAAAAATGACCAAAAAAGGGGTGGGCTGTAGCCTTGGGGCGTGGGGCCGGCGAGGTTCGTCCGCCGGACTCGGAATGTGCCGAGACTTTGCCCACCCCCTCCCCGCAACAAAAATAGACCGCGGCCACAGCCACGCCCAAAAAAGCGCAGCCGAACCCGTTGGCGCCATGTTCGTCCAGCCGAAAAATGCCCAAAAAGGGGGTGGGCTATAGCCTTGGGGCGTGGGGCGGGCGAACTTCGTCCGCCGGACTCGGCATGGGCCGAGACTTTTCCCACCCCCTCCCCGCGACAAAAATAGGCCGCTGGTACAGCCGCGCCCAAAAAAGAGCATCCGAACCCCTTGGCGCCAAGTTCGTCCTGCAGAAAAATGCCCAAAAAAGGGGTGGGATATAGCCTTGGGGCGTGGGGCGGGCGAACTTCGTCCGCCGGACTCGGAAGGGGCCGAGACTTTCCCCACCCCCTCCCCGTGACTAAAATAGGCCGCGGGCACAGCCGCGCCCAAAAAAGAGCAGCCGAACCCCTTGGTGCCAAGTTCGTCCTGCGGAAAAATGCCCAAAAAGGGGGTGGGCTATAGCAATGGGGCGTGGGGCAGGTGAACTTCGTCCGTCGGACTCGGAATGGGCAGAGAGATTGACCAACCCCTCCCCGCGACAAAAATAGGCCGCGGGCGCAGCCGCGCCCAAAAAAGACCAGCCGAAACCCTTGGCACCAAGTTCGTCCTGCGGAAAAATGCCCAAAAAGGGGGTGGGCTATAGCCTTGGGGCGTGGGGCTGGCGCACTTCGTCCGCCGGACTCGGAATGGGCTGAGACATTTCCCACCCCTCCCCGCGACAAAAATAGGCCGCGGGCACAGCCGCGCCCAACAAAGAGCAGCCGAACCCCTTGGCGCCAAGTTCATCCTGCGCAAAAATGCCCAAAAAGGGGGTGGGCTATAGCCTTGGTGCGTGGGGCAGGCGCACTTCGTCCGCCGGACTCGGAATGGGCCAAGGCTTTGCCCACCCCCTCCCCAGGACAAAAATAGGGCACGGGCACAGCAGCACCCAAAAAAGAGCAGCCGAAACCCTTGGCACCAAGTTCGTCCGGCGGAAAAATGACCAAAAAAGGGGTGGGCTATAGCCTTGGGGCGTGGGGCCGGCGAGGTTCGTCCGCCGGACTCGGAATGGGCCGAGACTTTGACCACCCCCTCCCCGCGGAAAAAATAGGGGCGGGCGCAGCCGCGTCCAAAAAAGAGAACCCGAACCCCTTGGCGCCAAGTTCGTCCTGCGGAAAAATACCCAAAAAATGGATGTGCTATAGCATTTGGGCGTGGGGCCGGCAAAATTCCTCCGCCTTCCTCGGAATGGGCCGAGACTTTGCCCACCCCCTCCCAGCGACAAAAATAGGCCGCGGGCACAGCCGCGCCCAAGAAAGAGGACCCGAACACCTTGGCGCCAAGTTCGTCCTGCGGAAAAATGCCTAAAAAAGAGGTGTGCTATAGCCTTGGGGCGTGGGGCTGCCGAAGTTCGTCCGCCGGACTCGGAATGGGCCGAGACTTTGACCACTCCCTCCCCGCGCCAACAATAGGACGCGGGCACAGCCGTGCCGAAAAAAGCGCAGCCGAACCCCTTGGCGCCAAGTTCGTCCTGCAGAAAAATGCCCAAAAATGGGAAGGGCCATAGCCTTGGGGCGTGGGGCTGGCGAACTTCGTCCGCCAGAATCGGAATTGGCTGAGACATTGCCCAACCCCTCCCCGCCACAAAAATAGGCCGCGGGCACAGCCGTGTCCAAAAAAGAGAACCCGAACCCCTTGGCGCCACGTTCGTCCTGCAGAAAAATGCCCAAAAAAGGGGTGTGCAATAGCCTTTGGGCGTGGGGCCGGCAAACTTCGTCCGCATTCCTCGGAATGGGAAGAGACTACGGCCACCCCCTCCCCACGACAAAAAAAGGCCGCGGGCACAGCCGCGCCCAAAAAAGGGCAGCCGAACCTCTTGGCACCAAGTTCGTCCTGCGGAAAAATGCCCAAAAAAGGGTGGGGCTATAGCCTTGGGGCGTGGGGCCAGCGAACTTCGTCCGCCGGACTCGGAACGGGTCGAGACTTTGCCCAGCCCCTCCCCGCAACAAAAATAGGCCGCGGGCACAGCCGCACCCAAAAAAGAGCAGCCGAACCCCTTGGCGACAAGTTCGTCCTGCGGAAAAATGCCCAAAAAAGGGGTGGGCATTAGCCTTGGGGCGTGGGGCCAGCGCACTTCGTCCGCCAGACTTGGAATGGGCCGAGACTTTGCCCACCCCCTCCCCGTGACAAAAATAGGCCGCGGGCACAGCGGCGTCCAAAAAAGAGCAGCCGAACCGCTTGGGGCCAAGTTCGTCCTGCGGAAAAATGCCCAAAAAAGGGGTGGGCTATAGCCTTGGGGCGTGGGGCGGGCGAACTTCGTCCGCCGGACTCGGAATGGGCCGAGACTTTGACCACCCCCTCCCTGCGGCAAAATTAGGCGCGGGCACAGCCGCGTCCAAAAAAGAGAACCCGAAACCCATGGCGCCAAGTTCGTCCTGCGGAAAAATACCCAAAAAAGGGGTGTGCTATAGCCTTTGGGCGTGGGGCGGACAAAATTCCTCCGCCTTCCTCAGAATGGGCCGAGACTTTGCCCACCCCCTCCCCACGACAAAAATAGGCCGCGGGCACAGCCGCGCCCAAGAAAGAGAACCCGAACCCCTTGGCGCGAAGTTCCTCCTGCGGAAAAATGCCCAAAAAAGGGGTGGGCTATAGCCTTGGGGCGTGGGGCTGGCGAACTTCGTCCGCCGGACTCGGAATGGGCCGAGACTTTGCCCACACTCTCCTCAAGACAAAAATAGGCCAGGCGCACATCGGTATCCAAAAAGAGCAGCCGAACCCCTTGGCGCCAAGTTCGTCCTGCGGAAAAATGCCCAAAAAAGGGGTGGGCTATAGCCTTGGGGCGTGGGGCGGGCAAACTTCGTCCGCCGGACTCGGAATGGGCCGAGGCTTTGCCCACCCCCTCCCCGCGACAAAAATAGGCCGCGGGCACAGCCAATCCCCAAAAAAGAGAACCCGAACCCCTTGGCGCCAAGTTCGTCCTGCGGAAAAATGCCCAAAAAAGGGGTGTGCTATAGCCTTTGGGCGTGGGGCCGGCAAAATTCCTCCGCCTTCCTCGGAATGGGCCGAGACTTTGCCCAACTACTCCCCGCACCAAAAATAGGCCGCGAGCACAGCCGCGCCCAAAAAAGAGCAGGCGAACCCCTTGGCGCCAAGTTCGTCCTGCGGAAAAACGCCCAAAAAAAGGGTGGGCTATAGCCTTCGGGCGTGGGGTTGGCGAACTTCGTCCGCCTTCCTCGCAACGGGCCGAGACTTTGCCCAACCCCCTCCCCGTGACAAAAATAGGCCGCGGGCACAGCCGCGCGCAAAAAAGAGCAGCCGAACCCCTTGGCGCCAAATTCGTCCTGCGGAAAAATGCCCAAAAAGCGCGTGGGCTATAGCCTTGGGGCGTGGGGCTTGCAAACTACGTCCACCGGACTCGGAATGGGTCGAGACTTTTCTCACCTTCTCCCCGAAACAAAAACAGGCCACGGGCACAGCCGCGCGCAAAAAAGAGCAGCTGAACCCCTTTGCGCCGAGTTCGTCCTGCGGAAAAATGCCCAAAAAAGGGTTGTGGTACAGCATTGGGGCGTGGGGCTGGCGAACTTCGTCCGCCGGTCTCGGAATGGGCCGAGACTTTGCGCACCCCCTCCGTGTGACAAAAATAGGCCACGGGAACAGCCGCGCCCAAAAAAGAGCAGCCGAACCCATTGGCGCCAAGTTCATCCTGCGGAAAAATGCCCAAAAAAGGGGTGTGCTATAGCCTTTGGGCGTTGGGCCGGCAAAGTTCATCCGCCTTCCTCGGAATGGGCAGAGACTTTGGCCACCCCCTCCCCGCACCAAAAATAGGCCGCGGGCTCAGCTGCGCCCAAAAAAGAGCAGCCGAACCCGTTGGCACCAAGTTCGTCCTGCGGAGAAATGCCCAAAAAAGTGGTGTGCTATAGCCTTGGGGCGTGGGGTTGCCTAAGTTTGTCCGCCGGACTCGGAATGGGCTGAGACTTTTCCCACCCCCTGCCCGCACCAAAAATAGGCCACGGGCACAGCCGCGCCCAAAAAAGAGCAGCCAAATCCCTTGGCGCCAAGTTCGTCCTGCGGAGAAATGCAGAAAAAAGGGGTGCGGGGCGTGGGGCCGGGAATGTTCTTCCGCCGGACTCGGAATGGGCCGAGACTTTTCCCACCCCCTCCCCATGACAAAAATCGGCCACGGACACAGCTTCACCAAAAAAAGAGCAGCTGAAGCCCTTTGCGCCAAGTTCATCCTGCGGAAAAATGCCCAAAAGGGGGGTGGGCTATAGCCTTGGGGCGTGGGGCTGGTGAACTTCGTCCGCCGGACTCGGAATGGGCCGAGACTTCTCCCACCCCCTCCCCGCAACAACAATAGCCCGCGGGCTCAGCCGCGCCCAAAAAAGACCAGCCAAACGCCTTTGCGCCAAGTTCGTCCTGCGGAAAAATGCCCAAAAAAGGGGTGGGCTATAGCCTTGGGGCGTGGGCCTGGCGAACTTCGTCCGCCGGACTCAGAAAGGGCCGAGACTTTGCCCACCCCCTCCCCGCGAAAAAAATAGTCCGCGGGCAGAGCCGCGTCCAAAACAGAGCAGCCGAGCCCCTTGGTGCCAAGTTCGTCCTGTGGAAAAATGCCCAAAAGGGGGGTGGGCTATAGCCTTGGGGCTTGGGGCCGGCGAACTTCGTCCGCCGGACTCGGAATGGGCCGAGACTTTGGCCACCCCCTCCCCATGACCAAAATTGGCCGCGGGCACAGCCGCGCCCAAAAAAGAGCAGCCGAACCCCTTGCCGCCAAGTTCGTCCTGCGGAAAAATGCCCAAAAAGGGGTGTACTATAGCCTTGGGGCGTGGGGCTGCCGAAGTTCGTCCGCCGGACTAGGAATGGGCCGAGACTCTTCCTACCCCCTCCCCGTGACAAAAATAGGCCGCGGGAACATCCGCGCCAAAAAAGAGCAGCCGAACCCCTTGGCGCCAAGTTCGTCCTGCGGAAAAATGCCCAAAAAACGGGTGAGCTATAGCGCTGGGGCGTGGGGCTTACGAAGTTCGTCCGCCAGACTCGGACTGGGCCGAGACTTTGACCACCCCCTCCCCACGAAAAGAATAGGCCGCGGGCACAGGCGCGTCCAAAAAAGAGCAGCCGAGCCCTTTGGTGCCAAGTTCGTCCTGCGGAAAAATGCCCTAAAGGGGGGTGGGGCGGGCGAACTTCGTCCGCCGGACTCGGAATGGGCAGAGCCTTTTCCCACCCGCTCCCCACGACAAAGGTAGGCCGCGGGCACAGCCGCGCCCAAAAAAGCGCAGCCAAACCCCTTGGCGCCATGTTCGTCCTGCGAAAAAATCCCCAAAAAAGGGGTGTGCTATAGCCTTTAGGCGTGGGGTCGGCAAAGTTCATCCGCCTTCCGCGGACTAGGCCGACACTTTTCCCACCCCCTCCCCGCGCCAAAAATAGGCCGCAGGCACAGCCGCGCCCAAAAAACAGCAGTCGAACCCCTTGGTGCCAAGTTCGTCCTGCGGAAAAATGCCCAAAAAAGGGGTGGGCTATAGGCTTGGGGCGTGTGGCTGGCGAACTTCGTCCGCCGGACTCGGAATTGGTCGAGACTTTTCCCACCCCCTCCTCGCGACAAAAATAGGCCGCTGGCGCAGCCGCGTCCAAAAACGAGCAGCCGAGCCCCTTGGTGCCATGTTCGTCCTGCGGAAAAATGTCCAAAAAGGGCGTGGGCTATAGCCTTGGGGCGTGGGGCTGGCGAACTTCGTCCACCTTCCTCGGAATGGGCCGAGACTTTTCCCACCCCCTCCCCGCGACAAAAATAGCCCGCGTGCACAGCCGCGCCCAAAAAAGAGCAGCCGAACCCCTTGGCGCAAAGTTCATCCTGCGGAAAAATGCCCAAAAAAGGGGTGGGCTATATCCTTGGGGCATGGGGCTGGCGAACTTCATCCGCCGGACTTGGAATGGACCGAGACATTACCCACCCCCTCCCCGTGAGAAAAATAGGCTGCGGTCACAGCCGCGCCCAAAAAAGAGCTGCCGAACCCCTTGGCGCCAAGTTCGTCCTGCGGAAAAATGCCCAAAAAAAGGGTGTGCTATAGCCTTTGGGCGTGGGGCCGGCAAAGTTCCTCCGCCTTCCTCGGAATGGGCCGAGACTCTGTCCACACCCTCCCCGCACCGAAAATAAGCCGCGGGCACAGCCGCACCCAAAAAAGAGCAGCCGAACCCCCTGGCGCGAAGTTCGTCCTGCGGAAAAATGCCCAAAAAAGGGGTGTGCAATAGCCTTGGGGCGTGGGGCTGGCGAACTTCGTCCGCCGGACTCGAAATGTGCCGAGACTTCACCCACCCCCTCCCCGCGACAAAAATAGGCCGTAGACACAGCCGCGCCCAAAAAAGAGGAGCCGAACCCCTTTGCGCCAAGCTCGTCCTGTGGAAAAAAGCCCAAAAAGGGGGTGGGCTACAACCTTCGGGCGTGGGGCCGGCGCACTTCGTCCGGCGGACTCGGAATGGGCCGAGCTTTGCCCACCCCCTCCCCGTGACAAAAACAGGCCGCGGGCTCAGCCGCGGCCAAAAAAGAGCAGCCGAACCGCTTGGCGCCAAGTTCGTCCAGCGGAAAAATGCCCAAAAAAGGGGTGGGCTATAGCCTTGGGGCGTGGGGCTGGCGAACTACGTCCGCCGGACTCGGAATGGGCCGAGGCTTTGCCCACCCCCCTCCCAGTGACAAACATAGGCCGCGGGCTCAGCCGCGCCCAAAAAAGAGCTGCCGAACCCCATCGCGCCATGTTCCTCCTGCGGAAAAATGCCCATAAAAGGGGTGTGCTATAGCCTTGGGGCGTGGGGCTGCCGAAGTTCATCCGCCGGACTCAGAATGGGTCGAGACTTTGCCCACCCCCTCCCCGCACCAAAAATAGGCCGCGGGCACAGCCGCGCCCAAAAAAGAGCAGCCGAACCCCTTGGCGCGATGTTCGTCCTGCGGAAAAATGCCCAAAAAAGGGGTGTGCTATAGCCTTGGGCCGTGGGGACGGCTAAGTTCGTCCGCCGGACTCGGAATGGGCCGAGACTTTTCCCACCCCTTCCCCGCGACAAAAATAGGCCGCGGGTACAGCCGCGTGCAAAAAAGAGCAGCCGAACCCCTTGGCGCCAAGTTCGTCCTGCGGAAAAATGCCCAAAAAAGGGGTGGGCTATAGCCTTGGGGCGTGGGGCTGGCGAACTTCGTCCGCCGGACTCGGAATGGGCCGAGGCTTTGCCCACCCCCTCCCCGTGACAAAAATAGGCCGCGGGCTTAGCCGCGCCCAAAAAAGAGCAGCCGAACCCCATCGCGCCATGTTCCTCCTGCGGAAAAATGCCCAAAAAAGGGGTGTGCTATAGCCTTGGGGCGTGGGGCTGCCGATGTTCATCCGCCGGACTCAGAATGGGTCGAGACTTTGCCCACCCCATCCCCGCAACAAAAATAGGCCACGGGCACAGCCGCGCCCAAAAAAGAGCAGCCGAACCCCTTGGCGCCAAGTTCGTCCTACGGAAAAATGCCCATAAAAGGGGTGGGCTACAGCCTTGGGGCGTGGGGCGTGGGGCGGGTAAACTTCGTCCGCCGGACTCGGAATGGCCCGTGGCTTTGCCCACCCCCTCCCCGCGACAAAAATAGGCTACGGGCACAGCCACGCCAAAAAAAGGGAACCCGAACCCCTTGGTGCCAAGGTCGTCCTGCGGAAAAATGCCCAAAAAAGGGGTGTGCTATAGCCTTTGGGCGTGGGCCCGGCAAACTTCCTCCGCCTTCCTCGGAATGGGCCGAGACTTTGCCCACCCCCTCCCCACGCCAAAAATAGGCCGCGAGCACAGCCGCGCCCAAAAAAGAGCAGGCGAACCCCATGGCGCCAAGTTCGTCCTGCGGAAAAATGACTAAAAAAGAGGTGTGCTATAGCCTTGGGGCGTGGGGCTGCCGGAGTTCGTCCGCCGGACTTGGAATGGGCCGGGATTTGACCACCCCCTCCCCATGCCAAAAATAGGCCGCGAGCACAGCCGCACCCAAAAAAGAGCAGCCGAACCCCTTGGCGCCAAGTTCGTCCTGCGGAAAAATGCCCAAAAAAGGGGTGGGCTATAGCCTTGGGGCGTGGGGCTGGTGAACTTCGTCCGCCGGACTCGAAATGTGCCGACACTTTGACCACCCCCTCCCCGTGAGAAAAGTAGGCTGCTGGCACAGCCGCGCCCAAAAAAGAGCAGCCGAACCCCTTGGCGCCAAGTTCGTCCTGCAAAAAAAAGCCCAGAAACGGGATGTGCTATAGCCTTTGAGCGAGCGGACGGCAAAGTTCATCCGCCTTCCTCGGAATGGGCCGAGACTTTGGCCACCCCCCTCCCCGCACCAAAAATAGGCCGCGGGCACAACCGCGCCCAAAAAAGAGCAGCCGAACCCCTTGGCACGATGTTCGTCCTGCGGAAAAATGCCCAAAAAAGGGGTGTGCTATAGCCTTGGGACGTGGGGACGGCTAAGTTCGTCCGCCGGACTCGGAATGGGCCGAGACTTTTCCCACCCCCCTCCCCGCAACAAAAATAGGCCGCGGGTACAGCCACGTGCAAAAAAGAGCAGCCGAACCCCTTGGCGCCAAATTCATCCTGCGGAAAAATGCCCTAAAAAGGGGGCTGCTATAGCCTTTGGGCGTGGGGCCGGCAAAGTTCATCCGCCTTCCTCGGAATGGGCCGAGACTTTGCCCACTGTCTCCCCGCGACAAAAATCGGGCGCGCGGGCATAGCCGCGCCCAAAAAAAGAGCTGCCGAACCCCTTGGCCCCCAAGTTCTTCCTGGGGAAAAATGCCCAAAAGAGCGGTGTGCTATAGCCTTGGGGCGTGGGGGCTGGCAAAATTTGTCCGCCGGACTCGGAATGTGCCGAGACTTTACCCACCCCCTCCCCGCGACAAAAATAGGCTGCGGGCACAGCCGCGCCCAAAAAAGAGCAGCCGAACCCCTTGGCGCCAAGTTGTCCTGCGGAAAAATGCCCCAGAAAAGGGGTGCGCTGTAGGCTTTGGGCGTGGGGGCCGGCAAAGTTCATCCGCCTTCCTCGGAATGGGCCGAGACTTTTCCACCCCATCCCAGCGCCAAAAATCGGCCGCGGGCAGAGCCGCGCCCAAAAAAGAGCAGCCGAACCCCTTGGCGCCAAGTTCGTCCTGCGGAAACAATGCCCAAAAAGAGGGTGGGCTATATCCTTGGGGCGTGGGGCTGGCGAACTTCATCCGCCTTCCTCTGAATGGGCCGAGACTTTGCCCACCATCTACCCGCGACAAAAATAGGCCGCGGGCACAGCCGCGCCCAAAAAAGAGCTGCCGAACCCCTTGGCGCCAAGTTCTTCATGTGGAAAAAGGCCCAAAAGAGCGGTGTGCTATAGCCTTGGGGCGTGGGGGCTGGCAAAATTTGTCCGCCGGACTCGGAATGTGCCGAGACTTT
>JAQOOD010000067.1:0-114223 GCA_029633175.1 Citrus glauca | reverse complement strand
AAACCTTATGATCAATATTGGTAAAGCGTATTACCAATGCATCTTAAGGTCATTAGAAAGGTTCTAATTGATGACTAAAGAGTTTAGCATCATTTAATGAATAAAGAGTTATCATTAAAATAGTTCTACTACCTTATAACTAAGAACCTAAAAGGTCACACACAATATAGAAATGAAAAAGGAGTTACTAGAAAATGAGAAGTTAGATTTCCTAATTTTAGGAAAATCAATATTTATATTATAATTCATTGAGAATGAATATAAATATAAATACATCTTAAATATGATTTAAGATAGAAATTTAGATGTTCCATAAATAGTTTAAGGAACAAAATAAATTTCATAAATCCTCAATTAAACATTATGGAATGTCGAGCACGTAAAATGACCGTTTTGGACATGTTCGGGTTCATATATGATTATGGACTTCTAGACCAATTTTGGGTTTAGAATTATGGGCTTTTAAGTGAAAGCATTAGAACATGTCACAAGAGAAGCCCACATTTAACCATTTGATGTGATCAAAATGGGGTTAAATAATTAATTCCGAAATTAATTAATATTAGCTATTTATTTATTTGATTAAATAGTTTATTGAAGTGATGAGATCAATTTCAATAAATAATGGCTAAGTGGGTGGGTCTAAGCACATGATAATGTTTGGTGCCATTATTAGAGATAATGGGGCTTTATTTGGTGGATGGAATCAAATGAGCTAGCACTCATGTTTCTTCATTATCTCTCTCATTTCTTAATGAAATTTCGAGATTCCAAATCCTCTGAACTCCTAGAACATTTCTAAGTGTGGACTGATTAGAGGCATCACAATTGGGGGTGCTTAAAGGATCTCAGATCGTGGCAAAACAGAAGCTGTTCGTGCAGAGCTGTTTTTCTGGACAGTGTTCGGAGCTTGCTGTTTTCAGTCGTTTTCTCCTACTTCAAGAAGTTGTTTCTGAAACTACAAGTGAGGTAATTAAACTTCAATCTTTCCTCTTGATTTTCGTTTTTGAATGAAGTCGATCCGAGGTTTCTAGAGCTTCCGCCATTTGTTTTAATTTTACTGCGCAATAGTTGTGTTATTAGGAACCTCATGGACAAATGTTGTCCTTCAAGTGGTATCAGAGCCATCTTCATTCAATTTCGAATTTTTGAAGCATGATTTATGTTATTTCCATTTATAATAGCATGAAGGATGATCATGGAAAGACCTAGATATATTTATGTCATGTGATGATTGAATATATGCATGATTGAATGAGCTATTGATTCATTTGTTGATTTGGCCGATTTCTAAAGGCTTAAATGGTTGTAATATTTTTAAATAGGGACTTGCATGTTCCTCCTTCTATTAAGATCTGATTGTATCCCATTACCCCTGAGATTTGTACCCCAATTCTTCTAAATATGTAATTACTACAAAGTGAGATGATTGCCAAAGGAAGGATGGCGTATTTACGGTGCGTTGGAGGATTGGAGCAAGAAGACTCCATGGATTGTTGCAGCACTTTCAATGTAATTTTGGCCTCTCAAATAGAAATTAATATTTGTAATAATTTGAGGCATAAGATGTCTCATAGTCATTATTGTTTGCTTGATACCTAGGTGGACCTTAAAACCAATTTTGGCTCAAATTGGTTTTATTAGAAAATTCCATGATCATCCTTAGTTTGGTTTGTCTATAATATGCATGAGATGTATATTAGGGTGCTTAGACATATTTGAATATTGTAAATGGAATAACATGCTAAAAAGTGAGACCATAATAATGCCCAAATACTCCCTAATTAAATAAAAATAATTATTGTTAAGTTGTAATGATGGATATTGAGAATATTCATCATGGCCTACTAATACCAATGGAATATTTAAAATATTTTATGCTTGGGCTAGTTGTCATGGATACATGGGCTACTCATTCATTAAAATGTTGAAAATAAACCATATATCATGCGATGATGCATAATTCATACATTAAGCTACCAAGAACTGTTAGGTGAGGTTAGTAAGATGTTTTGAAAATGTGCAAGGGTATTAGGGTAAACTTAACTAAATCATTTATACCAAGAACTGTTAGGTGAGGTATTAATGATTTAGAGGCCGAAGGATAATCGGTACATGCATGAGATGCATTTGGTAAAGAGTTACCTACTCATTAAAATAAGTAAGCCAAGAACTGTTAGGTGAGGTAAACTTATGCTAATGAGAATCCGATTCCTACTAGAAAACTTTTACCAATGAGAGTTTCCGTTTCTTACATATGGGAGTGTATTGAAATGATAAAATAGTGGGAGGTACTATTTGATTTAAAGACCAAAATCAAATAGATTATAATAAAATGCTAATAATTTAATTTAATATTTTCTGCAGAAATATTTAATAATGAATAATCCGCTAGCACGAATTCTGAAAAATTACCGTTTGACGGGACCCAATTACGTTGATTGGTTAAGGAATTTAAGAATTGTTCTTAATTATGAGAAAATTAGCTATGTTCTTGATACACCTAAGCCAAATGAAATTCCTAAGGGAACAAGTGAGGAAGAACGTGTCACTTATCAGAAGTGGCAAGATGATGACCTCACTGCTAAAAGCTATATATTGGCATCGATGTCCAATGAGCTACAAAGGCAACATGAAAATATGCCTGATGAAAGTTCCATGATACTTCATCTACAAGAGTTGTATGGTGAACAAAGCAGAACAGTTAGATATGAGATATCTAAGAAACTGTTTAGAATGAGAATGACTGAAGGATCGGTCAATGAGCATGTACTCAAAATGATTGATTACATAGAGCAGCTGGAAGCTCTTAATTTCTCAATGGATGGGGAATTAGCTATCGATCTTATCCTACAATCCTTGCCAGACTCATTCTCTCAATTTATCATGAATTTTAACATGAATAAAATTGAGTGCAGTCTTGCTGAACTGATAAAGATGCTTAATACTGCCGAAACTTGCATAAAGAAGCCAAAAGATGTTATGGCTATAGAAGGACCCTCAACTAAAAAGGGTAAAAAGAAAAAGTTTCAACCCAAGGCTAAAGGTGGGATTAAGAAGGGGAAAGCTAATAAGCCCAATGACAAGGGAAAATGTTTCCATTGCGGTAAGGATGGGCATTGGAAGAGGAATTGCAAAGTTTACCTCAACAGCTTGAAAGTCAAGCCTAAAGAGAATCCTTGTGAAGGTATGCTCATTATTGAAACTAATATTTCAATTATTCAATCTACTTCTTGGATTTTAGATTCTGCTGCAACCGCACATATTTGCAAGTCAATGCAGGATTTGAAAAGAAGTAGAAGACTTAAACAAGGAGAAATGTCTCTTAGAGTGGGAAATGGAGCAATGGTTGCTGCCTCAGCTATAGGGACATTTTTCTTAAAAATGACATCTGAGCATGTTATAAGTTTAAATGATTGTTTATTTGTTCATTCTGCTGTAAGGAACATAGTTTCAATTTCATGTTTATGCAAAGACAATTATGAATTTTATTTTAGAAATAAAATTTGTAATATTTATTATGAGAATAAATATGTTACACATGGTACTTTAGATAATGATCTTTATGTACTAAACATGAAAGAAAATAATGAGCATGTTGTGAATGTAAATACCATAACACATAAACGTGAAAGAGAAGAAATAAGCCCCAAATATAAGTGGCATTTAAGGTTAGGTCATATTGGAGAAGATAGAGTCACAAAATTGGCTAAAGATGGACTAATCGGTCCATTTGGTTTAGAACCTTATCCGCCTTGTGAATCATGTCTTCAAGGAAAAATGACCAAGGCACCCTTTGTTGGACGAAGTACAAGGGCCACTGATTTACTTGAACTTATACATACTGATGTATGTGGGCCATTTAATGAAATGGCAAGGGGTGGATATTACTACTTCATAACTTTTATCGACGATCACTCAAGGTATTGTTCAGTATACTTAATGAAGTATAAATCTGAAGCCTTTGAAAACGTCAAAGAATACCGAAATGAAGTAGAGAAACAAACTGGAAAATTTATTAAAACCCTACGATCAGATCGAGGTGGTGAATATCTCAGTGGAGAATTCCAGTCTTACCTTAAAGAAAATGGTATTGTTTCACAATGGACACCTCCAGGTACACCAGAGCTTAATGGAGTATCTGAGAGGAGAAATCGCACACTGTTAGACATAGTGAGATCAATGGTGAGTTATACAGACTTACCAATTTCTCTTTGGGGATATGCTCTACTGCAACATATGTACTAAACAGAGTACCTTCCAAGTCTGTACCTAAAATACCATATGAGATATGATATGGTAAACAACCAAGCCTAAATCATCTTAGGATTTGGGGATGTCCTGCTTTTATCAAGAGACTCAAGAGTGAGAAACTTGAAGCTAAAGCGGATAATGGGAGGTTCATTGGATACCCAAAGGAAACTTTGGGTTATTACTTTTACATCCAATCTGATCAAAGGGTATTGGTCAGTAGAAATGCCATATTTCTTGAAAAAGAGTTTATTCAAGAAGGTGGGCAAGGAAGAAAATTAGAATTTATTGAGAATTCTAATGAGGATAAATCCAATGAAGAGCCTGTTCAAGTACAAACACAAGGAACACAACAACTCCGTAGATCTAGTAGGATAATTCACCCTCCAGAAAGATATGGTTTTCTTCATCAGATGAATGATATATTTTTATTGGGTTGATACGGATCATAGAGATGATCCTACTAGTTACGAAAAGGCAATATCAGATATTGACTCTAAGAAATGGCTTGAAGCCATGGATTTAGAGATGGACTCTATGAGAACCAACCAAGTCTGGACTCTAGTGGATCCACCCGAAGGTTTTGTACCTATTGGATGCAAGTGGATCTTCAGGAAGAAGATAGGCTTAGATGGAAAGGTAGAGACCTATAAAGCAAGGTTGGTAGCTAAAGGTTATCGTCAAATACAAGGAATTGACTATGAGGAAACCTTTTCACCAGTAGCCATGCTAAAGTCCATCAGAATCTTATTGGCTATAGCAGCATATTATGACTATGAGATTTGGCAAATGGATGTCAAAACTGCATTTCTTAATGGATACATTGAGGAAGATATCTATATGATGCAACCTTGTGGTTTTGAATCTAAGACAAATCCTCATAAAGTATGCAAGCTAAAAAGGTCCATTTATGGGCTAAAACAAGCCTCCAGGAGTTGGAACATCCGATTCGATGATGCAATCAAATCATTTGGTTTCATCAAGAATGAGGATGAACCATGTGTTTACAAAAGGGTCAGTGGGAGTGCAATAACTTTCCTTGTGCTATATGTAGATGACATGTTGCTTATAGGAAATGACATTGGACAAACATCTTCTGTCAAAATTTGGCTTTCTCAAAACTTCTCCATGAAAGACCTAGGAGATGCAATGTATATCTTGGGAATCAGGATTTATAGAGATAGATCCAGAAGATTAATAGGTCTATGTCAAGCTAAGTACATAGAAAAGATATTAAAGAAATTTAATATGTGGGATTCCAAAAGGGATTTTATACCCTTAAGACATGGAATTCATCTCTCTAAAAGCATGAGTCCAAAAACTTATGATGAGAGAGAGCGTATGAATAAGATTCCATATGCTTCTGCAATTGGAAGTCTTATGTATGCTATGCTATGTACTAGACCGGATATAGCTCATGCAGTGAGTGTCACTAGCACATAACAGAGTAATCCGGGTGAGGAACATTGGACCGCAGTTAAGAATATCTTTAAGTACTTAAGAAGAACTAAAGATTTGTTCTTAACATATGGAGAGGGTGAGCTAAAAATTGAAGGCTTCACTGATTCAGATTTCCAGTCAGATGTAGATGACAGAAAATCTACATCAGGATTTTTATTCACTATCAATGGTGGAGCAGTAAGCTGGAAAAGTTCCAAGCAAGCAACTACTGCAGATTCTCCCATTGAAGCGGAATATATAGCTGCATTAGATGCAGCAAAAGATGTTGTTTGGATACGGAAGTTTATTCAATAACTTCAAGTGGTTCCAACCATTGCGTTGTCAATCTCATGACAACAATGGAGCTATAGCACAAGCTAAGGAACCAAGGTCTCACCAGAAGTCCAAACACATTGAGAGAAGATATAACATTATTAAAGAAATCATTGGAATGAGTGATATCACTATGCAGAAAGTACCTTCCGCTGATAACACTGCGGATCTCTGACTAAAGCACTTACTCAATAGCAATTACATCGTCATCTTGAGAAGATGGGTATGAGATACCATAGCGATTGGCTTTAGGGCAAGTGGGAGATTGTTAGTAATATGCCCTAAAGGCCAATCGAATGGTGATTTGATTGTTTAGGGAATGATTGTATTTGAATAGCATTTTGATATTTATAAAATGGCAAAGTTATCAATATTCATATATTAATTTAATGAATATAGTCCAAGAAGTAAAATAGTTAAGGAACACATTCTCGAGTATGTCGAGAATATGAAACGTGTATCCTTTGTACTATACTTCTAAAATAGTTCCTAGTGGTGGATTTATGATTGGACATTATAAATTCCTATAAACACTAGTATGTGTTATGACTCCTTATGGTATGTGATACTAAGATGGATGGTGAGTTTCATATCATTGACATGAGATGTCAAGTCAAACACATAGGTACTTGTTAAGAGAACGAGTTTACTGAACTTGACCGAATATAGTAAGCCATATGGTCGTGAGTGTTAATGGCTTATTATACATTGTAACAGACACTATGTTTAGTAATGGTCTTTAGACCTGAGGCATAACAGATGTCTTATACATAGACATCCCTGATATGTGAATGCATAACGATTGATTCCTAATCACGGAAGAGATCTAGCAATAGCTGTCATGGTTGGCTATGTATGAAGACAAGTTGATGGCCAATATGGAATTCATCACTTTGTAATATACAAAAAAGGATGTCCCTATGAGATAATATGAATTGGCATGAGAAATCCTTGGCCAAGGTGAAATATATTTGAAGGAGTTCAAATTATATTAACATGCCAAGTTCATTTATATTTATTTTGAGATAAAGCACAACTGCTTAACATAATAAACCATAAGCTGTGTTTTTCTCTGGACATGGATGATGAAGAGACCAAGACATAGAGATACAATGGAATAGGTTCTATAGATCCAACAATTCTTGTTATTTGGATAGTCGTGATATACTGCTAGGTGTCACTCATGACTTGTAGAAACCTTATGATCAATATTGGTAAAGCGTATTACCAATGCATCTTAAGGTCATTAGAAAGGTTCTAATTGATGACTAAAGAGTTTAGCATCATTTAATGAATAAAGAGTTATCATTAAAATAGTTCTACTACCTTATAACTAAGAACCTAAAAGGTCACACACAATATAGAAATGAAAAAGGAGTTACTAGAAAATGAGAAGTTAGATTTCCTAATTTTAGGAAAATCAATATTTATATTATAATTCATTGAGAATGAATATAAATATAAATACATCTTAAATATGATTTAAGATAGAAATTTAGATGTTCCATAAATAGTTTAAGGAACAAAATAAATTTCATAAATCCTCAATTAAACATTATGGAATGTCGAGCACGTAAAATGACCGTTTTGGACATGTTCGGGTTCATATATGATTATGGACTTCTAGACCAATTTTGGGTTTAGAATTATGGGCTTTTAAGAGAAAGCATTAGAACATGTCACAAGAGAAGCCCACATTTAACCATTTGATGTGATCAAAATGGGGTTAAATAATTAATTCCGAAATTAATTAATATTAGCTATTTATTTATTTGATTAAATAGTTTATTGAAGTGATGAGATCAATTTCAATAAATAATGGCTAAGTGGGTGGGTCTAAGCACATGATAATGTTTGGTGCCATTATTAGAGATAATGGGGCTTTATTTGGTGGATGGAATCAAATGAGCTAGCACTCATGTTTCTTCATTATCTCTCTCATTTCTTAATGAAATTTCGAGATTCCAAATCCTCTGAACTCCTAGAACATTTCTAAGTGTGGACTGATTAGAGGCATCACAATTGGGGTGCTTAAAGGATCTCAGATCGTGGCAAAACAGAAGCTGTTCGTGCAGAGCTGTTTTTCTGGACAGTGTTCGGAGCTTGCTGTTTTCAGTCGTTTTCTCCTACTTCAAGAAGTTGTTTCTGAAACTACAAGTGAGGTAATTAAACTTCAATCTTTCCTCTTGATTTTCGTTTTTGAATGAAGTCGATCCGAGGTTTCTAGAGCTTCCGCCATTTGTTTTAAGTTTACTGCGCAATAATTGTGTTATTAGGAACCTCATGGACAAATGTTGTCCTTCACGAACTTGGCGCCAAGGGGTTCGGCTGCTCTTTTTTGGGTGCGGCTCTTCCTGCGGCCTATTTTTGGCACGGGGAGGGGGTGACAAAGTCTCGGCCCATTCCGAGGAAGGCAGATGAACTTTGCCGGCCCCACGCCCAAAGGCTATAGCACACCCCTTTTTTGGGCATTTTGCAGCAGGACGAACTTGGTGCCAAGGGGTTCGGCTGCTCTTTTTTGGGCGCGGCGAAGACCGCGTCCTATTTTTGTCATGGGGAGGGGGTGGCCAAAGTCTCGGCCCATTCCGAGGAGGGCGGACGAAGTTCGCCAGCCCCACGTCCAAAGGCTATAGTACACCCCTTTTTTGGGCATTTTTCCGCAGGACGAACTTGGGGCCACGGGGTTCGGCTGTTCTTTTTTGGGCGCGGCTGTGCCCATAGCCTATTTTTGGCGTGGGGAGGGGGTGGGAAAAGTCTCGGCCCATTCCGAGGAAGGCGGATGAACTTTGCCGGCCCCACGCCCAAAGGCTATTGCATACCCCTTTTTTGGGCATTTTGCAGCAGGACGAACGTGGCGCCAAGGGGTTCGGCTACTCTTATTCCGGCGCGACTGTGCCCGCGGCCTATTTTTGGCGCGGGGAGGGGGTGCGCAAAGTCTCGTTCCATTCCGAGGAAGGCGGATGAACTTTGCCGGCCCCACGCCCAAAGGCTATAGCACACCCCTTTTTTGGGCATTTTGCAGCAGGACGAACTTGGCGCCAAGGGGTTCGGCAGCTCTTTTTTGGGCGCGGCTGTGACCGCGGCCTATTTTTGTCATGGGGAGGGGGTGGCCAAAGTCTCGGCCCATTCCGAGGAAGGCGGACGAAGTGCGCCGGCCCCACGCCCAAAGGCTATAGCACACCCCTTTTTTGGGCATTTTTCCGCAGGACGAACTTGGGGCCACGGGGGTCGGCTGTTCTTTTTTGGGCGCGGCTGTGCCCATGGCCTATTTTTGGCGCGGGGAGGGGGTGGGAAAAGTCTCGGCCCATTCCGAGGAAGGCGGATGTACTTTGCAGGCCCCACGCCCAAAGGCTATAGCACACCCCTTTTTTGGGCATTTTGCAGCAGGACGAACTTGGCGCCAAGGGGTTCGGCTGCTCTTATTTCAGCGCGACTGTGCCCGCGGCCTATTTTTGGCGTGGGGAGGGGGTGCGCAAAGTCTCGTTCCATTCCGAGGAAGGCGGACGAAGTGCGCCGGCCCCACGCCCAAAGGCTATAGTACACCCGTTTTTTGGGCATTTTTCCGCAGGACGAACTTGGGGCCACGGGGTTCGGCTGTTCTTTTTTGGGCGCGGCTGTGCCCATAGCCTATTTTTGGCGTGGGGAGGGGGTGGGAAAAGTGTCGGCCCATTCCGAGGAAGGCGGATGAACTTTGCCGGCCCCACGCCCAAAGGCTATTGCATACCCCTTTTTTGGGCATTTTGCAGCAGGACGAACGTGGCGCCAAGGGGTTCGGCTACTCTTATTCTGGCGCGACTGTGCCCGCGGCCTATTTTTGGCGCGGGGAGGGGGTGCGCAAAGTCTCGTTCCATTCCGAGGAAGGCGGATGAACTTTGCCGGCCCCACGCCCAAAGGCTATAGCACACCCCTTTTTTGGGCATTTTGCAGCAGGACGAACTTGGCGCCAAGGGGTTCGGCAGCTCTTTTTTGGGCGCGGCTGTGACCGCGGCCTATTTTTGTCATGGGGAGGGGGTGGCCAAAGTCTCGGCCCATTCCGAGGAAGGCGGACGAAGTGCGCCGGCCCCACGCCCAAAGGCTATAGCACACCCCTTTTTTGGGCATTTTTCCGCAGGACGAACTTGGGGCCACGGGGGTCGGCTGTTCTTTTTTGGGCGCGGCTGTGCCCATGGCCTATTTTTGGCGCGGGGAGGGGGTGGGAAAAGTCTCGGCCCATTCCGAGGAAGGCGGATGTACTTTGCAGGCCCCACGCCCAAAGGCTATAGCACACCCCTTTTTTGGGCATTTTGCAGCAGGACGAACTTGGCGCCAAGGGGTTCGGCTGCTCTTATTTCAGCGCGACTGTGCCCGCGGCCTATTTTTGGCGTGGGGAGGGGGTGCGCAAAGTCTCGTTCCATTCCGAGGAAGGGGGACGAAGTGCGCCGGCCCCACGCCCAAAGGCTATAGCACACCCCTTTTTTGGGCATTTTTCCGCAGGACGAACTTGGCGCCAAGGGGTTCGGCTGCTCTTTTCTGGGCGCGGCTGTGCCCGCGTCCTATTTTTGTCGTGGGGAGGGGGTGGGAAAAGTATCGGTGCATTCCTAGTCCGGCGGATGAAGTTCCCCAGCCCCACGCCCCAAGGCTATAGCCCACCCCCTTTTTGGGCATTTTTCCGCAGGACGAACTTGGCGCCAAGGGGTTCGGCAACTCTTATTTCGGCGCGACTGTGCCCGCGGCCTATTTTTGGCGCGGGGAGGGGGTGCGCAGTGTCTCGTTCCATTCCGAGGAAGGCGGACGAAGTTCACCGGGCCCACGCCCCAAGGCTATAGCCCACCCCCTTTTTGGGCATTTTTCCGTAGGACGAACTAGGCGCCAATGGGTTCGGCTGCTCTTTTTTGGACGCGGCTTTGCCCGCGGCCTATTTTTGGCGCGGGGAGGGGGTGGGCAAAGTCTCGGCCCATTCCGAGGAAGGCAGATGAACTTTGCCGGCCCCACGCCTAAAGGCTATAGCACACCCCTTTTTGGGCATTTTGCAGCAGGACGAACTTGGCGCCAAGGGATTCGGCTGCTCTTTTTTGGCCGCTGCTGTGCCCGCGGCCTATTTTTGTCACGAGGAGGGGGTGGGCAAAGTCTCCGCCCGTTCCGAGTCCGGCGGACGATGTTCGCCTGCCCCACGCCCCAAGGCTATAGCCCACCCCTTTTTTGGGCATTTTTCCATAGGACGAACTTGGCGCCAAGGGGTTCGGCCGCTCTTTTTTGGGCGCTGGTGTGCCCGCTGCCTATTTTTGTTGCGGGGAGGGAGTGGGAAAAGTGTAGGCCCATTCCGAGTCCGGCGGATGAAGTTCGGCAGCCCCACGCCTCAAGGCTATAGCACACCCCTTTTTTGGGCATTTTTCTGCAGGACGAACTTGGCGCCAAGGGGTTCGGCTGCTCTTTTAAGGGTACGGGTGTGCCCGCGGCCTATTTGTGTCACAGGGAGGGGGTGGGCAAAGTCTCGGCCCATTCCGAGTCCGGCGGACGAACTTCGGCAGCCCCACGCCCCAAGGCTATAGCACACCCCTTTTTTGGGCATTTTTCCGCAGGACGAACTTGGCGCCAAGGGGTTCGGCCGCTCTTTTTTGGGCGCGGGTGTGCCCGTGGCCTATTTTTCTCACGGGGAGGGGGTGGGAAAAGTCTAGGCCCATTTCGAGTCCGTAGGATGAAGTTCGCCAGCCCCACGCCCCAACGCTATAGCCCACCCCCTTTTTAGGCATTTTTCCGCAGGACGAACTTAGCGCCAAGGGGTTCGTCCGCTCTATTTTGGGAACGGGTGTGCCCGCGGCCTATTTTTGTTGTGGGGAGTGGGTGGGCAAAGTCTCGGCGCATTCCGAGTCCGGCGGACGAAGTTCACCAGCCCCACGCCCCAAGGCTGTAGCCCACCCCTTTTTTGGGCATTTTTCCGCAGGACGAACTTGGTGCCAAGGGGTTCGTCTGCTCTTTTTCGGGCGCGGCTGTGCCCGCGGCCTATTTTTGTCGCGTGAAAGGTGTGGGCAAAGTCTCGGCCCATTCCGAGTCCGGCGGAGGAACTTCGGCAGCCCCACGCCCCAAGGCTGTAGCACACCCCTTTTTTGGGCATTTTTCCGCAGGACGAACTTGACGCCAAGGGGTTCGGCTGCTCTTTTTTGGCCGCTGCTGTTCCCGCGGCCTATTTTTGTTGTGGGGAGTGGGTGGGCAAAGTCTCGGCGCATTCCGAGTCCGGCGGACGAACTTTGCCGGCCCCACGCCCAAAGGCTATAGCACACCCCTTTTTTGGGCATTTTTCCGCAGGACGAACTTGGCGCCAAGGGGTTCGGCTGCTCTTTTTTTGGTGCGGCTGTGCCCACGGCCTATTTTTGTCATGGGGAGGGGGTTGGGAAAGTCTCAGACCATTCGGAGTCCGGCGGACGAAGTTTGCCAGCCCCACGCCCCAAGGCTATAGCGCACCCCCATTTTGGGCATTTTTCCGCAGGACGAACTTGGCGCCAGGGGGTTCGGGTCCGCAGCCTACTTTTGTCGTGGGGAGGTGGTGGACAAAGTCTCGGCCCATTCCGAGTCCGGCAGACGAAGTTCGCCAGCCCCACGCCCCAACGCTATAGCCCACGCCCTTTTTGGGCATTTTTCCGCAGGAAGAACTTGGCTCCAAGGGGTTCGGCTGCTCTTTTTTGGGTACGGCTGTGTCCGCGGCCTATTTTTGTCGCGGGGAGGGGGTGGAAAAAGTCTCGGCCCATTCCGAGTCCGGCGGACGAACTTCGGCAGCCCCACGCCCCAATGCTATAGCACACCCCTTTTTTGGGCAGTTTTCCGCAGGACGAACTTGGCGCCAAGGGGTTTGGCTGCTCTTTTTTGGGCGCGGCTGTGCCCGAGGCCTGTTTTTGTCGCGGGGAGGGGGTGGGCAATGTCTCGGCACTTTCCGAGTCCGGCGGACGACGTTCGCCAGCCCCACGGCCCAAGGCTATAGCCCACCCCTTTTTTGGGCATTTTTCCGCATGACGAACTTGATGCCAAGGGATTCGTCTGCTCTCCTTTGGGCGCGGCTGTGCCCGCAGCCTAATTTTGTCGCGGGGAGGGGGTGGGAAAAGTCTCGGCCCATTCCGAGTCCGGCGGACGAACTTCGATAGCCCCACGCCCCAATGCTATAGCACACCCCTTTTTTGGGCAGTTTTCCGCTGGACGAACTTGACACCAAGGGGTTTGGCTGCTCTTTTTTGGGCGCGGCTGTGCCCGAGGCCTATTTTTGTCGCGGGGAGGGGGTGGGCAAAGTCTTGGCCCATTCCGAGTCCGGCGGACGAAGTTCGCCAGCCCCACGCCCAAAGGTTATAGCCCACCCCTTTTTTCGGCATTTCTCCGCAGGACGAACTTGGCGCCAAGGGGTTCGGCTGCTCTTTTTGGACGCGTCTGTGCCCGCGGCCTATTTTTGTCACGGGGAGGGGGTGGGCAAAGTCTCGGCACATTCCGAATCCGGCGGACGACGTTCGCCAGCCCCACTGCCCAAGGCTATAGCCCACCCCTTTTTTGGGCATTTTTCCGCAGGACGAACTTGATGCCAAGGGGTTTGTCTGCTCTCTTTTGGGCGCGGCTGTGCCCGCAGCCTAATTTTGTCGCGGGGAGGGGGTGGGCAAAGTCTTGGCCCATTCCGAGTCCGGCGGACGAAGTTCGCCAGCCCCACGCCCGAAGGTTATAGCCCACCCCTTTTTTCGGCATTTCTCCGCAGGACGAACTTGGCGGCAAGGGGTTCGGCTGCTCTTTTTTGGGCGCGTCTGTGCCCGCGGCCTATTTTTGTCACGGGGAGGGGGTGGGCAAAGTCTCGGCACATTCCGAATCCGGCGGACGACGTTCGCCAGCCCCACTGCCCAAGGCTATAGCCCACCCCTTTTTTGGGCATTTTTCCGCAGGACGAACTTGGCGCCAAGGGGTTCGGCTGCTCTTTTCTGGGCGCGGCTGCGCCCGTTGCCTATTTTTGTCGCGGGGAGGGGGTGGACAAAGTCCCGGCCCATTCCGAGTCTGGCGGACGAACTTCGGCAGCCCCACGTCCGAAGGCTATAGCCCACCCCTTTTTTGCGCATTTTTCCGCAGGACGAACTTGACGCCAAGGGGTTCGGCTGCTCTTTTTTGGGCGTGGCTGCTCCCGCGGCCTATTTTTGCCGCGGGGAGGGGGTGGGTAAAGTCTCGGCCCATTCCGAGTCCGGCAGACGAAGTTCGCCAGCCCCACGCCCCAAGGCTATAGCACACCCCTTTTTTGGGCATTATTCCGCAGGACTAACTTGGCGCCAAGGGGTTCGACTGCTCTTTTTTGGGTGCGGCTGCGTCCGCAGCCTACTTTTGGTGTGGGCAAAGTCTCGGCCCATTCCGAGTGCGACAGACGAAGTTCGCCAGCCCCACGCCCCAGGGCTATAGCCCACCCCATTTTTGGGCAAAGTCTCGGCCCATTCCGAGGAAGGCGGAAGAACTTTGCTGGCCCCACGCCCAAAGGCTATAGCACACCCCTTTTTTGGGCATTTTTCCGCATGACGAACTTGGAGCCAAGGGGTTCGGTTCACTTTTTTGGTCGCGGCTGTGCCCACGCCCTATTTTTGTCACGGGGAGGGGGTGGGAAAATTCTCGGCCCATTACGAGTCCGGCGGACGAAGTCCGCCCGCCCCACGCCCAAAGGCTGTAGCCCACCCCCTTTTTGGGCATTTTTCCGCAGGACGAACTTGACGCCAAGGGGTTCGGCTGCTCTTTTTTGGGCGTGGCTACTCCCGCGGCCTATTTTTGCCGCGGGGAGGGGGTTTGTAAAGTCTCGGCCCATTCCGAGTCCGGCGGACGAAGTTCGCCCGCCCCACGCCCCAAGGCTATAGCCAACCCCCTTTTTGGTCATTTTTCCGCTGGACGAACTTGGCGCCAAGGCGCTCGGCTGCTATATTTTGGGCGCGGCTGTGTCCGCGGGCTATTTTTCTCGCGGGGAGGGGGTGGTCAAAGTCTCAGCCCATTCCGAGTCCGGCGGATGAAGTGCGCCAGCCCCATGCCCGAAGGCTATAGCCCACCCCCTTTTTGGGCATTTTTCCACAGGCCGAACTTGGTGCCAAGGGTTTCGGCTGCTCTTTTTGGGGCGTGGCTGTGCCCGTAGCCTATTTTTGTCATGGGGAGGGGGTGGGCAAAGTCTCGGCCCATTCCGAGTCCGGCGGATGAAGTTCGCCAGCCCCATGCCCCAAGGCTATAGCCCACCCCTTTTTTGGGCATTTTTCCGCAGGACGAACTTGGCGCCGAGGGGTTCGGCTGCTCTTCTTTGGGTGCGGCTGTGCCCGCGGCCTATTTTTGTCGTGGGGAGGGGGTGGCAAAGTCTTGGCCCATTTCGAGTCCGGCGGACGAGCTTCGCCAGCCCCATGCCCCAAGGCTATAGCCCACCCCTTTTTTGGGCATTTTTCCGCAGGACAAACTTGGCGCCGAGGGGTTGGGCTGCTCTTCTTTGGGTGCGGCTGTGCCCGCGGCCTATTTTTGTCGTGGGGAGGGGGTGGGCAAAGTCTCGGCCCATTCCGAGTCCGGCGGACGAAGTTAGCCCGCCCCATGCCCCAAGGCTATAGCACACCCCTTTTTTGGGCCTTTTTCCGCAGCACGAACTTGGTGCCAAGGGGTTCGGCTGCTCTTTTTTGGGCGCGGCCATGCCCGCGGCCTATTTTTGTTGCGGAGAGGGGTTTGGCAAAGTCTCGGGCCATTCCGAGTCCCGCGGACGAAGTTTGCCAGCCCTACGCCCCAAGGTTATAGCCCACCCCTTTTTCGGGCATTTTTTCGCAGGACGAACTTGGCGCCAAGGGGCTCGGCTGCTCTTTTTTGGGCGTGGCTGTGCCCGCGGCCTATTTGTGTCACGGGGAGGGGGTGGGCAAAGTCTCGGCGCATTCCGAGTCCCGCGGACGAAGTTCGCCCGCCCCACGCCCCAAGGCTATAGCCCACCCTCTTTTTGGGCATTTTTCCGCAGGACGAACTTGGCGCCAAGGGGTTCGGCCCCTATTTTTTGGGCGCGGCTGTGCCCGCGGCCTTTTTTTGTCTCGGGGAGGGGGTGGGTAAAGTCTCGGCCCATTCCGAGGCGCACAAAGTTCGCCAGCCCACGCCCCAAGGCAATAGCCATCCCCTTTTTTGGGCATTTTTCCGCAGGACAAACTTGCGCCAACAGGCTCGGCTGCTCTTTTTTGGGCGCGGCCGTGCCCGCGGTCTATTTTTGTCGCGGGGAGGGGGTGGTCAAAGTCTCGGCCCATTCAGAGTCCGGCGGAAGAAGTTCGCCAGCCCCACGCCCCAAGGCTATACCCCACCCCTTTTTTGGGCATTTTTCCGCAGGACGAACTTGGCGCCGAGGGGTTCGGCTGCTCTTCTTTGGGTGCGGCTGTGCCCGCGGCCTATTTTTGTCGTGGGGAGGGGGTGGGCAAAGTCTCGGCCCATTCCGAGTCCGGCGGACGAAGTTAGCCCGCCCCATGCCCCAAGGCTATAGCACACCCCTTTTTTGGGCCTTTTTCCGCAGCAAGAACTTGGCGCCAAGGGGTTCGGCTGCTCTTTTTTGGGCGCGGCCATCCCCCCGGCCTATTTTTGTCGCGGAGAGGGGTTTGGCAAAGTCTCGGGCCATTCCGAGTCCCGCGGACGAAGTTTGCCAGCCCTACGCCCCAAGGTTATAGCCCACCCCTTTTTCGGGCATTTTTTCGCAGGACGAACTTGGCGCCAAGGGGTTCGGCTGCTCTTTTTTGGGCGTGGCTGTGCCCGCGGCCTATTTTTGTCATGGGGAGGGGGTGGGCAAAGTCTCGGCGCATTCCGAGTCCCGCGGACGAAGTTCGCCTGCCCCACGCCCCAAGGCTATAGCCCACCCTCTTTTTGGGCATTTTTCCGCAGGACGAACTTGGCGCCAAGGGGTTTGGCCCCTATTTTTTGGGCGCGGCTGTGCCCGCGGCCTTTTTTTGTCTCGGGGAGGGGGTGGGTAAAGTCTCGGCCCATTCCGAGGCGGACAAAGTTCGCCAGCCCACGCCCCAAGGCTATAGCCATCCCCTTTTTTGGGCATTTTTCCGCAGGACAAACTTGCGCCAACAGGCTCGGCTGCTCTTTTTTGGGCGCGGCTGTGCACGCGGCCTATTTTTTTCGCGGGGAAGGGGTGGTCAAAGTCTCGGCCCATTCAGAGTCTGTCGGACGAAGTCTGCCCACCCCACGCCCCAAGGCTATAGGCCACCCCTTTTTTGGGCATTTTTAGGCAGGACGAACTTGGCGCCAAGGGGTTCGGCTGCTCTTTTTTGGGCGCGGCTGTGCCCGTGGCCTATTTTTGTCGCGGTCAGGGGGTGGGAAAAGTCTCGGCCCATTCCGAGTCCGGCGGACGAACTTAGCCGGCCCCACGCCCCAAGGCTATAGCACACCCCTTTTTTGGGCCTTTTTCCGCAGCACGAACTTGGCGCCAAGGGGTTCGGCTGCTCTTTTTTGGGCGCGGCCATGCCCGCGGCCTATTTTTGTCGCGGAGAGGGGGTGAGAAAAGTCTCGGCCCATTCCGAGTCCGGCGGACGAACTTAGCCGGCCCCACGCCCCAACGCTATAGCACACCCCTTTTTTGGGCATTTTTCCGCAGGACGAACTTGGCGCCAAGGGGTTCGGCTGCTCTTTTTTGGGCGCGGCTGTGCCCGCAGCCTATTTTTGTCGCGGGGAGGGGGTGGGTAATGTCTCGGCACATTCTGAGTCCGGCGGACGAAGTTCGCCCGCCCCACGCCTCAAGGCTATAGCCCACCCCGTTTTTAGGCATTTTTCCTCAGGACGAACTTGGCGCCAAGGGGTTCCGCTGCTCTTTTTGGACGCGGCTGTGCACGCGGCCTATTTTTTTCGCGGGGAAAGGGTCGGAAAAGTCTTGGCCCATTCCGAGTCTGTCGGACAAAGTCTGCCCACCCCACGCCCCAAGGCTATAGGCCACCCCTTTTTTGGGCATTTTTAGGCAGGACGAACTTGGCGCCAAGGGGTTCGGCAGCCCTTTTTTGGGCGCGGCTGTGCCCGCAACCTATTATTGTCGTGGGGAGGGGGTGAGAAAAGTCTTGGCCCATTCCAAATTGGGCGGACAAAGTTCGCCAGCCCCACGCCCCAAGGCTACAGCCCATCCCCTTTTGGGGCATTTTTCCGCAGGACGAACTTGGCGCCAAGGGGTTCGGCTGCTCTTTTTTGGGCGCGGCTGAGCCCGCGGCCTATTTGTTGCGTAGGGAGGGGGTGGGCAAAGTCTCGGCCCATTTCGAGGAAAGCGGATGAACTTTGCCGGCCCCACGCCCAAAGGCGCACACCCCTTTTTTGGGCATTTTTCCACTGGACGAACTTGGCGCCAAGGGGTTCGGCTGCTCTTTTTTGGGCGCAGCTGTGCCCGCGGCCTATTTTTGTCGCGGGGAGGGGGTGGACAAAGTCTCGGCCCATTCCGAGCAAGGCGGACGAAGTGCGCCTGCCCCACGCCCAAAGGCTTCAGCCCACCCCTTTTTTGGACATTTTTCGGCAGGACGAACTTGGCGCAAAGGGGTTCGGCAGCTCTTTTTTGGACGCGGCTGGGCCCGCGGCCTATTTTTGTCATGAGGAGGGGGTGGGGAAAGTCTCGGCCCATTCCGACTCCAGCGGACGAACCTCGGCAGCCCCACGCCCCAAGGCTATAGCACACCCCCTTTTTGGGCATTTTTCCGCAGGACGAACTTGGCGCCTAGGGGTACGGCTGCTATTTTTTGGGCGCGGCTGTACCCGCGGTCTATTTTTGTCACAGGGAGGGGGTGGGCAAAGTCCCGGCCCATTCCGAGGAAGGTGGACGAACTTCGCCAGCCCCACGCCCGAAGGCTATAGCCCACCCCTTTTTTGGGCATTTTTCCGCAGGACGAACTTGGCGCCAGGGGGTTCGGCTGCTCTTTTTTGGGTGCGGCTGTGCTCGCGGCCTATTTTTGTCGTGGGGAGGGGGTGAGAAAAGTGTCGGCCCATTCGGAGTCCGGCGGACGAAGTCCGCTAGCCCCACGCCCCAAGGCTATAGCCCACCCCTTTTTTGGGCATTTTTCAGCAGGACAAACGTGGCACCAAGGGGTTCGGCTGCTCTTTTTTGGACACGGCTGTGCCCGCGGCCTATTTTTTTCGTGGGGAGGGGGTGAGAAATGTCTCGGCCCATTCCTAGTCCGGCGGACGAACTTCGGCAGCCCCACGCCCCAAGGCTATAGCACACCCCTTTTTTGGGTATTTTTCTGCAGGACGAACTTGGCGCCAAGGGGTTCGGCTGCTCTTTTTTGGGCGCGGCTGTGCCCGCGGCCTATTTTTGTCGTGGGGAGTGGGTGGGAAAAGTCTCACCCCGTTCTGAGTCTGGCGGATGAACTTCAGCAGCCCCACGCCCCGAGGCTATAGCACACCCCTTTTTTGGGCATTTTTCCGCAGGACGAACATGGCGCCAAGGGGTTCGGCTGCTCTTTTTTGGGCACGGCTGTGCCCGCGGCCTATTTTTGTCGCGGGCACGGGGTGGGCAAAGTCTCGGCCGATTCCGAGGAAGGCGGACGAAGTGCGCCGGCCCCACGCCCAAAGGCTGTAGCACACCCCTTTTTTCGGCATTTTTCCGCAGGACGAACTTGGCGCCAAGGGGTTAGGCTGCTCTTAATTGGGCGCGGCTGTGCCCGCGGCCTATTTTTGTCGCGGGGAGGGGGTGGGAAAAGTCTCAGCCCATTCCAAGTCCGGCGGACGAACTTAGCCGGCCCCACGCCCCAAGGCTATAGCACAACCCTTTTTTTGGCATTTTTCCGCAGGACGAACTTGGCGCCAAGGGGTTCGGCTGCTCTTTTTTGGGCACGGCTGTGCCCGCGGCCTATTTTTATCGCGGGGACGGGGTGTGCAAAGTCTCAGCCGATTTCGAGGCAGGCGGACGAAGTGCGCCGGCCCCACGCCCAAAGGCTGTAGCACACCCCTTTTTTGGGCATTTTTCCGCATGACCAACTTGGCGCCAAGGGGTTTTTGCAGCTTATTTTTAGGCACGGCTGTGCCCGCGGCCTATTTTTGTGACGGGAAGGGTGTGGGCAAAGTCTTGGCCGATTCCGAGGAAGGCGGACGAAGTGCGCCGGCGCCACGCCCAAAGGCTCTAGCACACCCCTTTTTTGGGCATTTTTCCGCAGGACTAACTTGGCGCCAAGGGGTTCGGCTGCTCTTTTTTGGGCGCGCCTGTGCCCGTGGCCTATTTTTGTCGCGGGCAGGGGGTGGGAAAAGTCTCGGCCCATTCCGAGTCCGGCGGACGAACTTAGCCGGCCCCACGCCCCAAGGCTATAGCACACCCCTTTTTTGGGCATTTTTCCGCATGACCAACTTGGCGCCAAGGGGTTCGGCCGCTTATTTTTGGGCACGGCTGTGTCCGCGGCCTATATTTGTCCCGGGAAGGGTGTGGGCGAAGTCTCGGCCGATTCCGAGGAAGGCGGACGAAGTGCGCCAGCCCCACGCCCAAAGGCTATAGCACACCCCTTTTTTGGGCATTTTTCCGCTGGACGAACTTGGCACCAAGGGGTTAGGCTGCTCTTTTTTGGGCGCGGCTGTGCCCGCGGCCTATTTTTGCCGCGGGGAGGGGGTGGGAATAGTCTCGGTCCATTCCGAGTCCGGCGGACAAACTTTGCCGGCCCCACGCCCAAAGGCTATAGCACATGCCTTTTTTGGGCATTTTTCCGCAGGACGAACTTGGCGCCAAGGGGTTCGGCTGCATTTTTTTGGGTGCGGCCTTGCCCGCGGCGTATTATTGTCGCGGGAAGGTGGTGGGCAAAGCCTCGGCCGATTCGGAAGAAGGCGGACGAACTTTGCCGGCCCCTTCTTTGCGCATTTTTCCGCAGGGCGAACTTGGCGCCAAGGGGTTCGGCTGCTCTTTTTTGGGTACGGCTGTGCCCGCGGCCTATTTTTGTCACGGGGAGGGGTTGGGAAAAGTCCCGGCCCATTCCGAGTCCGGCGGACGAAGTTCGCCAGCCCCACGCCCCAAGGCTTAGCCCACCCCCTTTTTGGGCATTTTTCCGCAGGACGAACTTGGCGCCAAGGGGTTCGACTGCTCTTTTTTGGGCGCGGCTGTGCCCGCGGCCTATTTTTGTAGCGGGGAGGGGGTGGGGAAAGTCTCGGCCCATTCCGAGTCCGGCGGACGAAGTTCACCAGCCCCACGCCCCAAGGCTATAGCCCACCCCTTTTTTTGGCATTTTTCCGCAGGGCGATCATGGCGCACAGGGGTTCGGCTGCTCTTTTTTGGGTGCGGCTGTGCCCGCGGCCTATTATTGTCGCGGGAAGGGGGTGGGTTACGTCTCGGCCGATTCCGAGGAAGGCGGACGAAGTGCGCCGGCCCCACGCCCAAAGGCTGTAGCACACCCCTTTTTTGGGCATTTTTCCGCAGGACGAACTTGGCGCCAAGGGGTTCGGCTGCTTTTTTTTCGGCGCGGCTGTGCCCGCGGCCTATTTTTGTTGCGGGGAGGGAGTGGGCAAAGCCTCAGCCCATTCCGAGTCCGGCGGACGAAGTTCGCTGGCCCCACGCCCCAAGGCTATATCCCCACCCTTTTTTGGGCATTTTTCCGCAGGACGAACTTGGCGCCAAGGGGTTCGGCTGCTCTTTTTTGGGCGCGGCTGTGCCCGTGCTCTATGTTTGTCGCGGGGAGGGGGTTGGCAAAGCCTCGGCCAATTCCGAGCCCGGCTGACGATATTCGCCAGCCCCACGCCCCAAGGCTATTGCCCACCCCTTTTTGGGGCATTTTTCCGCAGGACGAACTTGGCGCCAAGGGGTTCAGCCGCTCTTTTTTGGGCGCGGCGGCAACCGCGGCATATTTTTGTTGCAGGGAGGGGGTGGGAAAATTCTAGGCCCATTCCGAGTCCGGCGGACGAACTTTGCCGGCCCCACGCCCCAAGGTTATAGCCCACCCCTTTTTTGGGCATTTTTCCGCAGGACGAATTGGTGCCAAGGGGTTCGGCTGCTCTTTTTTGCACGCGGCTGTGCCCGTGGCCTATTTTTGTTGCAGGGAGGGGGTGGGAAAAGTCTCGGCCCATTCCGAGTCCGGCGGACGAAGTTCGCCAGCCCCACGCCCCAAGGCTATAGCCCACCCCTTTTTGGGGCATTTTTCCGCAGGACGAACTTGGCACCAAGGGGTTCGGCGGCTCTTTTTTGGGTGCGGCGGCAATCGCGGCCTATTTTTGTTGCAGGGAGGGGGTGGGTAAAGTCTCGGCCCATTCCGAGTCCGGCGGACGAAGTTCGCCAGCCCCACGTCCCAAGGCTATAGCCCACCACTTTTTTGGGCGTTTTTCCGCAGGATGAACTTGGCGCCAAGGGGTTCGGCTGCTCTTTTTTGGGCGCGGCTGTGCCCGTGCTCTATTTTTGCCGCGGGGAGGGGGTGGGCAAAGCCTCGGCCAATTCCGAGCCCGGCTGACGATGTTCGCCAGCCCCACGCCCCAAGGCTATAGCCCACCCCTTTTTGGGGAATTTTTCCGCAGGACGAACTTGGCACCAAGGGGTTCGGCGGCTCTTTTTTGGGCGCGGCGGCAACCGCAGCCTATTTTTGTTGCAGGGAGGGGGTGGGTAAAGTCTCGGCCCATTCCGAGTCCGGCGGACGAAGTTCGCCAGCCCCACGCCCCGTGGCTATAGCCCACCACTTTTTTGGGCGTTTTTCCGCAGGACGAACTTGCCGCCTAGGGGTTCGGCTGCTCTTTTTTGGGCGCGGCTGTGCCCGCGGCCTATTTTTGTCGTGGGGAGGGGGTGGGGAAAGTCTCGGCCCATTCCGAATCCAGCGGACGAAGTTCGCCCGCCCCACGCCCGAAGGCTTTATCCCACCCCTTTTTTGGGCATTTTTCCGCAGGAAGAACTTTGCGCCATGGGGTTCGGCTGCTCTTTTTTGGGCACGGCTGTCCCCGCGGGCTATTTTTGTTGCGGAAAGGGAGTGGGTAAAGGCTCGACCCATTCCGAGTCCGGCGGACGAAGTTCGCCAGCCCCACGCCCCAAGGCTATAGCCCACCCCTTTTTTGGGCATTTATCCGCTGGACGAACTTGGCGCCTAGGGGTTCGGCTGCTCTTTTTTGGGCGCGGCCGTGCCCGCGGCCTATTTTTGGCGTGGGGAGGGGGTGGGGAAATTCTTGGACCGTTCCGAATCCGGCGGACGAAGTTCGCCCGCCCCACGCCCCAAGGCTATAGCCCACCCCTTTTTTGGGCATTTTTCTGCAGGAAGAACGTGGCGCCAAGGGGTTCGGCTGCTCTTTTTTGGATGTGGCTGTCCCCGCTGCCTATTTTTGTTGCGGAAAGGGAGTGGGTAAAGGCTCGGCCCATTCCGAGTCTGGCGGACGAAGTTCGCCAGCCCCACGCCCCAAGGCTATAGCCCACCCCTTTTTTGGGCATTTATTCGCAGGACGAACTTGGCGCCAAGGGGTTCGGCTGCTCTTTTTTGGGTGCGGCTGTGCCCGCGGCCTATTTTTGTCGCTGGGAAGGGGTGGGCAAAGTCCCGGCCCATTCCGAGTCCGGCGGACGAAGTTCGCCCGCCCCACGCCCCAAGGCTATAGCGCACCTCCTTTCTGGGCATTTTTCCGCAGGACGAACTTGGTGCCAAGGGGTTCGGCTGCTCTTTTTTCGGTGCGTCTGTCGCCACGGCCTATTTTTGTCGCGGGGAGGGGGTGGGGAAAGTCTAGGCCCATTCCGAGTCCGGCGGACGAAGTTCGCCAGCCCCACGCCCCAAGGCTATAGCCCACCCCCTTTTTGGGCATTTTTCCGCAGGACAAACTTGGCGCCTAGGGGGTTCGGCTGCTCTTTTTTGGGCGCGGCTGTGCCCGGGGTCTATTTTTGTTGAGGGGAGGGGGTGGGGAAAGTCTCGGCCCATTCCGAGTCCGGTGGACGAAGTTCGCGAGCCCCACGGCCCAAGGCTATGGCCCACCCCTTTTTTGGGCATTTTTCCGCAGGACGAACTTGGCACCAAGGGGTTCGGCTGCTCTTTTTTGGGCGCCGTGGTGCCCGCCCTATTTTTGTCGTGGGGAGTGGGTGGGAACTCAGACTCTTGAAGAATCTTTTCCACGTTCTTCCTTTCGGGAAGGGAGGATTAAGAGGGCCATTCCGAGTCCGGCGGACGTAGTTCGCGAGCCCCACGGCCCAAGGCTATAGCCCACCCCTTTTTTGTGTATTTTTCCGCAGCACAAACTTGGCGCCAAGGGGTTCGGCTGCTCTTTTTTGGGCGCGGCGGTGCCCGCCCTATTTTTGTCGTGGGGAGCGGGTGGGAACTCAGACTCTTGAAGAATCATTTCCACGTTCTTCCTTTCGGGAAGGGAGGATTAAGAGGCCCTTTCCGAGTCCGGTGGACGTAGTTCGCGAGCCCCACGGCCCAAGGCAATAGCCCACCCCTTTTTTGGGCATTTTTCCACAGCACGAACTTGGCGCCAAGGGGTTCGACTGCTCTTTTTTGGGCGCGGCTGTGGCTACGGCCTATTTTTATTGCGGGGAGGGAGTGGGCAAAGTCTCTGCCCATTCCGAGTCCGGCGGACGAAGTTCGGCTGCCCCAAGCCCCAAGGCTATAGCCCACCGCTTTTTTGGGCGTTTTTCCGCAGGAAGAACTTGGCGCCAAGGGGTTCGGCTGCTCTTTTTTGGGCGCGGCTGTGCCCGTGGCCTATTTTTGTAGCGGGGAGGGGGTGGGCAAAGTCTCGGCACATTCCGAGGAAGGCGGACAAAGTTCACCAGCCCCACGCCCCAAGGCTATAGCCCACCTTTTTTTGGGCATTTTTCCGCAGGACGAACATGGCGCCATGAGGTTCGGCTGCTCTTTTTTGGGCGCGGTAGGGCCCGCGGCCTATTTTTGTCGTGGGGAGGGGGTGGGGAAAGTCTAGGCCCATTCCGAGTTCGGCGGACGAAGTTCGCCAGCCCCACGCCCCAAGGCTATAGCCCACCCCTTTTTGGGGCATTTTTCCGCAGGACGAACTTGGCACCAAGGGGTTCGGCTGCTCTTTTTTGGGCGCAGCGGCAACCGCGGCCTACTTTTGTTGCAGGGAGGGGGTGGGAAAAGTGTCGGCCCATTCCGAGTCCGGCGGACGAAGTTCGCCAGCCCCACGCCCCAAGGCTATAGCCCACCGCTTTTTTGGGCGTTTTTCCGATGGATGAACTTGGCGCCAAGGGGTTCGGCTGCTCTTTTTTTGGTGCGGCTGGGCCCGTGCCCTTTTTTTTGTCGCGGGGAGGGGGTGGGCAAAGCCTCGGCCAATTCCGAGCCCAGCGGACGATATTCGCCAGCCCCACGCCCCCAGGCTATAGCGCACCCCCTTTTTGGGCATTTTTCCGCAGGATGAACTTGGCGCCTACAGGTTCGGCTGCTCTTTTTTCGGCGCGGCTGTGCTCCCGGCCTATTTTTGTTGCGGGGAAGGGGTGGGCAAAGTGTCGGCCCATTTCGAGTCCGGCGGACGAAGTAGGCCGGCCCCACCCCCCAAGGCTATAGCTCATCCCCTTTTTGGGCATTTTTCCAGAGGACGAACTTGGCGCCTAGGGGTTCGGCTGCTCTTTTTTGGGCGCGGCTGTGCCCGCGGCCTATTTTTATCGTGGGGAGGGGGTTGGGAAAGTCTCGGCCCATTCCGAATCCGGCGGACGATGTTCACCCGCCCCACGCCCCAAGGCTATAGCCCACCCCGTTTTTGGGCATTTTTCCGCAGGATGAACTTGGCGCCAAGGGGTTCGGCTGCTCTTTTTTGGGCGCGGCTGAGCCCGTGCCCTTTTTTTTGCCGCGGGGAGGGGGTGGGCAAAGCCTCGGCCAATTCCGAGCCCGGCGGACGATATTCGCCAGCCCCACGCCCCCAAGCTATAGCGCACCCCCTTTTTGGGCATTTTTCCGCAGGACGAACTTGGCGCCTAGGGGTTCGGCTGCTCTTTTTTGGGCGCGGCTGTGCCCCCGGCCTATTTTTGTTGCGGGGAAGGGGTGGGCAAAGTGTCGGCCCATTCCAAGTCCGGCGGACGAAGTAGGCCGGCCCCACGCCCCAAGGCTATAGCGCACCCCCATTCTGGGCATTTTTCCGCAGGACGAACTTGGCGCCTAGGGGTTCGGCTGCTCTTTTTTGGGCGCGGCTGTGCCCGCGGCCTATATTTGTCGTGGGGAGGGGGTGGGGAAAGTCTCGGCCCATTCCGAATCCGGCGGACGAAGTTCACCCGCCGCACGCCCCAAGGCTATAGCCCACCCCCGTTTTTGGGCATTTTTCCGCAGGACGAACTTGGCGGCAAGGGGTTCGGCTGCTCTTTTTTGGCCGCGGCTGTGCTCGCGGCCTATTTTTGTTGCGGGGAGGGGGTGGGCAATGTCTTGGCCCATTCTGAGGAAGGCGGACCAAGTTCGCCAGCCCCACGCCCCAAGGCTATAGCCCACCCTTTTTTTGCGCGTTTTTCCGCAGGACGAACAAGGCGCCAAGGGGTTCGGCGGCTCTTTTTTGGGCGCGGCTGTGCCCGCTGCCTATTTTTGTCGCGGGGAGGGGGTGGGGAAAGTCTCGGCCCATTCCGAGTCCGGCGGACGAAATTCACCAGCCCCACGCCTCAAGGCTATAGCCCACCCTTTTTTTGCGCGTTTTTCCGCAGGACGAACAAGGCGCCAAGGGGTTCGGCGGCTCTTTTTTGGGCGCGGCTGTGCCCGCTGCCTATTTTTGTCGCGGGGAGGGGGTGGGGAAAGTCTCGGCCCATTCCGAGTCCGGCGGACGAAATTCACCAGCCCCACGCCTCAAGGCTATAGCCCACCCTTTTTTTGGGCATTTTTCCGCAGGACGAACATGGCGCCAAGGGTTCGGCGGCTCTTTTTTGGGCCCGGCTGTCCCCGCGGCCTATTTTTGTCGCGGCGAGGGAGTGGGGAAAGTGTTGGCCCATTCCGAGTTCGGCGGACGAAATTCACCAGCCCCACGCCTCAAGGCGATAGCCCACCCTTTTTTTGGGCATTTTTCCGCAGGACGAACATGGCGCCAAGGGGTTCGGTGGCTCTTTTTTGGGCGCGGCTGTGCCCGCGGCCTATTTTTGTCGCGGGGAGGGGGTGGGCAAACTATCGGCGCATTCAGAGTCCGGCGGACGAAGTTCGCCCGCCCCACGCCCCAAGGCTATAGCCCAGACCCCTTTTTGGGCATTTTTCCGCAGGACGAACTTGGCGCCGTGGGGTTTGGCTGCTCTTTTTTGGTGATGGCTGTGCCCGCCACCTATTTTTGTCGCGGGGAGGGGGTGGCAAAGCCTCGGCCCATTCCGAGTCCGGCGGACGAAGTGCGCCGGCCCCACTCCCCAAGTCTATAGCCCACCCCCATTTTGGGCTTTTTTCCGCAGGACGAACTTGGCGCAAAGGGGTTCGGCTCCTCTTTTTTCGGTGCGGCTGTGTCCGTGGCCTATTTTTGTCGTGGGGAGGGGGTGGGCGAAGTCTCGGCACATTCCGTGTCACGCGGACGAAGTTCGCCAGCCCCACGCCCCAAGGCTATAGCCCACCCCTTTTTTGGGCATTTTTCCGCAGGACGAACTTGGCGCCAAGGGGTTCGGCTGCTCTTTTTTGGGCGCGGCTGTGCGTGCGGCCTATTTTTGTCGAGGGGAGGGGGTGGGAAAAGTCTCGGCCCATTCCGAGTCCGGCGGACGAAGTTCGCCAGCCCCACGCCCCAAGGCTATAGCCCACCCTGTTTTTTGGCATTTTTCCGCAGGACGAACTTGGCGGCAAGGGGTTCGGCTGCTCTTTTTTGGCCGCGGCTGTGCCCGTGCCCTATTTTTGTCGCGGGGAGGGGGTGGGCAAAGCCTCGGCCAATTCCGAGCCCGGCTGACGATATTCGCCAGCCCTACGCCCCCAGGCTATAGCGCACCCCTTTTTTGGGCATTTTTCCGCAGGATGAACTTGGCGCCAAGGGGTTCGGGTGCTCTTTTTTGGGCGCGGCTGAGCCCGTGCCCTTTTTTTTGTCGCGGGGAGGGGGTGGGCAAAGCCTCGGCCAATTCCGAGCCCGGCGGACGATATTCGCCAGCCCCACCCCCCCAGGCTATAGCGCACCCCCTTTTTGGGCATTTTTCCGCAGGACGAACTTGGCGCCTAGGGTTTCGGCTGCTCTTTTTTAGGCGCGGCTGTGCCCCCGGCCTATTTTTGTTGCGGGGAAGGGGTGGGCAAAGTGTCGGCCCATTCCGAGTCCGGCGGACGAAGTAGGCTGGCCCCACGCCCCAAGGCTATAGCGCACCCCCTTTCTTGGCATTTTTCCGCAGGACGAACTTGGCGCCTAGGGGTTCGGCTGCTCTTTTTTGAGCGCGGCTGTGCCCGCGGCCTATTTTTGTCGTGGGGAGGGGGTGCGGAAAGTCTCGACCCATTCCGAACCCGGCGGACGAAGTTCACCCGCCCCACGCCCCAAGGCTATAGCCCACCCCGTTTTTGGGCATTATTCCGCAGGACGAACTTGGCGGCAAGGGGTTCGGCTGCTCTTTTTTGGCCACGGCTGTGCCCGTGCCCTATTTTTGTCGCGGGGAGGGGGTGGGCAAAGCCTCGGCCAATTCCGAGCCCGGCTGACGATATTCGCCAGCCCTACGCCCCCAGGCTATAGCGCACCCCTTTTTTGGGCATTTTTCCGCAGGATGAACTTGGCGCCAAGGGGTTCGGCTGCTCTTTTTTGGGCGCGGCTGAGCCCGTGCCCTTTTTTTTGTCGCGGGGAGGGGGTGGGCAAAGCCTCGGCCAATTCCAAGCCCGGCGGACGATATTCGCCAGCCCCACCCCACCAGGCTATAGCGCACCCCCTTTTTGGGCATTTTTCCGCAGGACGAACTTGGCGCCTAGGGGTTCGGCTGCTCTTTTTTAGGCGCGGCTGTGCCCCCGGCCTATTTTTGTTGCGGGGAAGGGGTGGGCAAAGTGTCGGCCCATTCCGAGTCCGGCGGACGAAGTAGGCTGGCCCCACGCCCCAAGGCTATAGCGCACCCCCTTTCTTGGCATTTTTCCGCAGTACGAACTTGGCGCCTAGGGGTTCGGCTGCTCTTTTTTGGGCGCGGCTGTGCCCGCGGCCTATTTTTGTCGTGGGGAGGGGGTGGGGAAAGTCTCGGCCCATTCCGAATCCGGCGGACGAAGTTCACCCGCCCCACGCCCCAAGGCTATAGCCCACCCCGTTTTTGGGCATTTTTCCGCAGGACGAACTTGGCGGCAAGGGGTTCGGCTGCTCTTTTTTGGCCGCGGCTGTGCCCGCGGCCTATTTTTGTCGCGGGGAGGGGGTGGGCAAAGTCTCGGCCCATTCTGAGGAAGGCGGACGAAGTTCGCCAGCCCCACGCCCATAGGCTATAGCCCACCCTTTTTTTGCGCGTTTTTCTGCAGGACGAACAAGGCGCCAAGGGGTTCGGCGGCTCTTTTTTGGGCGCGGCTGTGCCCGCGGCCTATTTTTGTCGCGGGGAGGGGGTGGGGAAAGTCTCGGCCCATTCCGAGTCCGGCAGACGAAATTCACCTGCCCCACGCCTCAAGGCTATAGCCCACCCTTTTTTTGGGCATTTTTCCGCAGGACGAACATGGCGCCAAGGGTTCGGCGGCTCTATTTTGGGCGCGGCTGTGCCCGCGGCCTATTTTTGTCGCGGGGAGGGGGTGGGGAAAGTCTCGGCCCATTCCGAGTCCGGCAGACGGAATTCACCTGCCCCACGCCTCAAGGCTATAGCCCACCCTTTTTTTGGGCATTTTTCCGCAGGACGAACATGGCGCCAAGGGTTCGGCGGCTCTTTTTTGGGCGCGGCTGTCCCCGCGGCCTATTTTTGTCGTGGCGAGGGAGTGGGGAAAGTCTTGGCCCATTCCGAGTCCGGCGGACGAAATTCACCAGCCCCACACCTCAAGGCTATAGCCCACCCTTTTTTTGGGCATTTTTCCGCTGGACGAACATGGCGCCAAGGGGTTCGGTGGCTCTTTTTTGGGCGCGGCTGTCCCCGCGGCCTATTTTTGTCGCGGGGAGGGGGTGGGCAAACTATCGGCCCATTCAGAGTCCGGCGGATGAAGTTCGCCAGCCCCACGCCCCAAGGCTATAGCCCAGACCCCTTTTTGGGCATTTTTCCGCAGGACGAACTTGGCGCGAAGGGGTTCGGCTGCCCTTTTTTGGGCGCGGCTGTGCCCGTGGCCTATTTTTGTCGCGGGGAGGGTGTGGTCAAGGTCTCGGCCCATTCCGAGTCCGGCGGCCGAAGTTCGCCCGCCCCACGGCCCAAGGCTATAGCCCACCCCCTTTTTGATCATTTTTCCGCAGGACGAACTTGGCGCCTAGGGGTTCGGCTGCTCTTTTTTGGGGGCGGCTGTGCCCGCGGCCTATTTTTGTTGCAGGGAGGGAGTGGGCAAAGTCTCGGCCCATTGCGAGTCCGGCGGACGAAGTGCGCCGGCCCCACGCCCCTAGGCTATAGCCCACCCCTTTTTTGGGCATTTTTCCGCAGGACGAACTTGGCGCCAAGGGGTTCGGCTGTTCTTTTTTTTGGCGTGGCTGTGCCCGCGATCTATTTTTTTCACGGGGAGGGCGTGGGCAAAGTCTCGGCACATTCTGAGTTCGGCGGACGAAGTTCGCCAGCCCCACGCCCCAAGGCTATAGCCCACCCCTTTTTTGGGCATTTTTCCGCAGGATGAACTTGGCGCCGTGGGGTTTGGCAGCTCTTTTTTGGTGGCGGCTGTGCCCGCCGCCTATTTTTGTCGCGGGGAGGGGGTGGCAAACTATCGGCCCATTCCGAGTCCGGCGGACGAAGTGCGCCGGCCCCACTCCCCAAGGCTATAGCCCACCCCCGTTTTGGGCTTTTTTCCGCAGGACGAACTTGGCGCGAAGGGGTTCGGCTGCCCTTTTTTGGGCGCGGCTGTGCCCGTGGCCTATTTTTGTCGCGGGGAGGGTGTGGTCAAGGTCTCGGCCCATTCCGAGTCCGGCGGCCGAAGTTCGCCCGCCCCACGGCCCAAGGCTATAGCCCACCCCCTTTTTGGGCATTTTTCCGCAGGACGAACTTGGCGCCTAGGTGTTCGGCTGCTCTTTTTTGGGGGCGGCTGTGCCCGCGGCCTATTTTTGTTGCAGGGAGGGAGTGGGCAAAGCCTCGGCCCATTGCGAGTCCGGCGGACGAAGTGCGCCGGCCCCACGCCCCTAGGCTATAGCCCACCCCTTTTTTGGGCATTTTTCCGCAGGACGAACTTGGCGCCAAGGGGTTCGGCTGCTCTTTTTTTTGGCGTGGCTGTCCCCGCGGCCTATTTTTTTCACGGGGAGGGCGTGGGCAAAGTCTCGGCACATTCTGAGTTCGGCGGACGAAGTTCGCCAGCCCCACGCCCCAAGGCTATAGCCCACCCCTTTTTTGGGCATTTTTCCGCAGGATGAACTTGGCGCCGTGGGGTTTGGCAGCTCTTTTTTGGTGGCGGCTGTGCCCGCCGCCTATTTTTGTCGCGGGGAGGGGGTGGCAAAGCCTCGGCCCATTCCGAGTCCGGCGGACGAAGTGCGCCGGCCCCACTCCCCAAGGCTATAGCCCACCCCCGTTTTGGGCTTTTTTCCGCAGGACGAACTTGGCGCAAAGGGGTTCGGCTCCTCTTTTTTCGGTGCGGCTGTGTACGTGGCCTATTTTTGTCATGGGGAGGGGGTGGGCGAAATCTTGGCACATTCCGTGTCAGGCGGACGAAGTTCGCCAGCCCCACGCCCCAAGGCTATAGCCCACCCCTTTTTTGGGCATTTTTCCGCAGGACGAACTTGGCGCCAAGGGGTTCGGCTGCTCTTTTTTGGGCGCGGCTGTGCCCGCGGCCTATTTTTGTCGTGCGGAGGGGGTGGGAAAAGTCTCGGCCGATTCCGAGTCCGGCGGACGAAGTTCGCCAGCCCCACGCCCCAAGGCTATAGCCCACCCCTTTTTTGAGCATTTTTCCGCAGGACGAACTTGGCGCCAAGGGGTTCGGCTGCTCTTTTTTGGGCGCGGCTGTGGCCGCGGCCTATTTTTGTCACGGGGACGGGGTGGGCAAAGTCTCGGCCGATTTCGAGGAAGGCGGACGAAGTGCGCCGGCCCCACGCCCAAAGGCTGTAGCACACCCCTTTTTTGGGCATTTTTCCGCAGGACGAACTTGACGCCAAGGGGTTCGGCTGCTCTTTTTTGTGCGCGGCTGTGCCCGCGGCCTATTTTTGTCATGGGGAGGGGGTGGGCAAAGTCTCGGCCGATTCCGAGGAAGGCGGACGAAGTTCGCCAGCCCCACGCCCCAAGGCTATCGCACACCCCTTTTTTGGGCATTTTTCCGCAGGACGAACTTGGCGCCAAGGGTTTCAACAGCTCTGTTTTGGGCGCGGCTCTGCCTACGGCCTATTTTTGTCACGGGAAGGGGGTGGGCAAAGTCTCAGCCCATTCCGAGTTCGTCGGACGAAGTGCGCCACCCCACGCCCCAAGGCTATAGCCCACCCCTTTTTTGGGTATTTTTCCGCAGGACGAACTTGGCTCTAAGGGGTTCCGCTCTTTTTTGGGCACGGCTGTGCCCGTGGCCTATTTTTGTAGCGGGGAGGGCGTGGGCGAAGTCTCGGCACATTCCGAGTCCGGCGGACGAAGTTTGCCAGCCCCACGCCCCAAGGCTATAGCCCACCCCTTTTTTGGGCATTTTTCCGCAGGACGAACTTGGCGCCAAGGGGTTCGGCTGCTATTTTTTGGGTGCGGCTGTGCCCACGGCCTATTTTTGACGCGGGGAGGGGGTTGGTAATGTCTCGGCGCATTCCGAGTCTGGCCGATGAAGTTCGCCAGCCCTACACCCCAAGGCTATAGCACACCCCTTTTTTGGGCATTTCTCCGCAGGACGAACGTGGCGCCAAGGGTTTCGATTGCTCTTTTTTGGGCGAGGCTGTGCCCGCGGCCTATTTTTGGTGCGGGGAGGGGGTGGGCAATGTCTCGGCCCGTTCCGAGTCCGGCGGACGAAGTTCGCCAGCCCCACGCCCCAAGGCGATAGCCCACCCGTTTTTTGGGCATTTTTCCGCAGGACGAACTTGGCGCCAAGGGGTTCGGCTGCTCTTTTTTGGGCGCGGCTGTGCCCGCGGCCTATTTTTGTCATGGGGAGGGGGTAGGAAAAGTCTCGGCCCATTGCGAGTCTGGCGGACAATCTTCGGCAGCCCCACGCCCCAAGGCTATATTACACCCCTTTTTTTGGCATTTTCCCGCAGGACGAACTTGGCGCCAAGGGGTTCGGCTGCTCTTTTTTGGGTGCGGCTGTGCCCGCGGCCTATTTTTCGCATGGGGAGGTGGTGTCCAAAGTCTCGGCCCATTCCGAGGAAGGCGGATGAACTTTGCCGGCCCCACGCCCAAAGGCCATAGCCCACCCCTTTTTTGGGCATTTTTCCGCAGGACGAAATTGGCGCCAAGGGGTTCGGCTGCTCTTTTTTGGGCGCGACTGAGCCCGCGGCCTATTTTTGTCGCGGGGAGGGGGTGGGAAAAGTCTCGGCCCATTCTGAGTCCGGCGGACGAACTTCGGCAGCCCCACGCCCCAAGGGTACAGCACACCCCTACTTTGGGCATTTTTCCGCAGGACGAACCTGGCGCCAAGGGGTTCGGCTGCCCTTTTTTTGGCGCGGCTGTGCTCGCGGCCTAGTTTTGGCGTGGGGAGGGGGTGGGCAAAGTCTCGGCACATTCCGAGTCCGGCGGACGAATTTGCCAGCCCCACGCCCCAAGGCTATAGCACACCCCTTTTTTGGGCATTTTTCCGCAGGACGAACTTGGCGCCAAGGGGTTCGGCTGCTATTTTTTGGGTGTGGCTGTGCCCGCGGCATATTTTTGTCGCGGGGAGGGGGTAGGAAAAGTCTCGGCCCATTACGAGTCCGGCGGACAATCTTCGGTAGCCCCACGCCCCAAGGCTATATTACACCCCTTTTTTTGGCTTTTTTCCGCAGGACGAACTTGGCGCCAAGGGGTTCGGCTGCTCTTTTTTGGGTACGGCTGTGCCCGCGGCCTATTTTTCACGCGGGGAGGTGGTGGCCAAAGTCTCGGCCCATTCCGAGGCAGGCGGATGACCTTTGCCGGCCCCACGCCCAAAAACCATAGCGCACCCCTTTTTTGGGCATTTTTCCGCAGGACGAACTTGGCGCCAAGGGGTTCGGCTGCTCTTTTTTGGGCGCGGCTGAGCCCGCGGCCTATTTTTGTCGCGGGGAGGGGGTGGGTAAAGTCTCGGCCCATTCCGAGTTCGTCGGATGAAGTTCGCCAGCCCCACGCCCCAAGGCTATAGCCCACCCCTTTTTTGGGTATTTTTCCGCAGGACGAACTTGGCGCTAAGGGGTTCCGCTCTTTATTGGGCGCGGCTGTGCCCACGGCCTATTTTTGTATCGGGGAGGGCGTAGGCAAAGTCTCGGCACATTCCGAGTCCGGCGGACGAAGTTTGCCAGCCCCACGCCCCAAGGCTATAGCGCACCCCTTTTTTGGGCATTTTTCCGCAGGACGAACTTGGCGCCAAGGGGTTCGGCTGCTCTTTTTTGGGCGCGGCTGAGGCCACGGCCTATTTTTGTCGCGGGGAGGGGGTGGGAAAAGTCTCTGCCCATTCCGAGTCCGGCGGACGAAGTACGCCAGCCCCACGCCCCAAGGCTACGGCCCACCCCTTTTTTGGGCATTTTTCCGCAGGACGAACTTGGCGCCAAGGGGTTCGGCTGCTCTTTTTTGGGCGCGGGTGTGCCCGCGCCATATTTTGGTCGCAGGGAGGGGATGGGAAAAGTCTCGGCGCATTACGAGTCCGGTGGACGAAGTTTGCCAGCCCCACGCCCCAAGGCTATAGCCCACGCCCTTTTTGGGCATTTTTCCGCTGCATGAACTTGGCGCCAAGGGGTTCGGCTGCTCTTTTTTGGGCGCGACTGTGCCCGCGGCCTATTTTTGTTGCGGGGAAGGGGTGGGCAAAGTCTCGGCCCATTCCGAGTCCGGCGGACGAAGTTCGCCAGCCCCACGCCCCAAGGCTATAGCCCACCCTTTTTTCGTCATTTTTGGGCAGGACGAACTTGGCGCCAAGGGGTTCGGCTGCTCTTTTTTGGGCGCGGCTGTGCCTGCGGCCTATTTCTGTCGCGGGGAGGGGTTGGGAAAAGTCTCGGCCCATTCCGAGTCCGGTGGACGACGTTCGCCAGCCCCACGCCCCAAGGCTATAGCCCACGCCCTTTTTGGGCATTTTTCCGCTGCATGAACTTGGCGCCAAGGGGTTCGGCTGCTCGTTTTTGTGCTCGGCTGTGCCCGCGGCCTATTTTTGTCGCGGGGAGGGGTTGGCCGAGGTCTCGGTCCATTCCGAGGAAGGCGGATGAACTTTGCCGGCCCCACACCCAAAGGCTCTAGCACACCCTTTTGTGGGGATTTTTCCACAGGACAAACTTGGCGCTAAGGGGTTCGGCTGCTCTTTTTTGAGCGCTGCTGTGCCCGCGGCCTATTTTTGTCGCGGGGAGGGGGTGGGCAAGGTCTCGGCCCATTCCGAGTCCGGCGGATGAACTTCGCCAGCCCCAAGCCCCAAGGCTACAGCACACCCCTTTTTTGGGCATTTTCCAGCAGGACGAACTTGGCGCCAAGGGGTTCGACTGCTCTTTTTTGGGCGCGGCTGTGCCTGCGGCCTATTTCTGTCGCGGGGAGGGGGTGGGCAAAGTCTCGGCCCATTCCGAGGAAGGCGGATGAACTTTGCCGACCCCACGCCCAAAGGCTATAGCACACCACTTTTTTGGGCATTTGTCCGCAGGACGAACTTGGCGCCAAGGGGTTCGGCGGCTCTTTTATGGGCGCGGCTGTGCCCGCGGCATACCTTTGTCGCGGGGGGGGGGGGTCGTCAAAGTCTCGGCCCATTCCAAGGAAGGCGGACGAAGTTCGGCAGCCCCACGCCCCAAGGCTATAGCCCACCCCCTTTTTTGGGCATTTTTCCGCAGGACGGAGTTCGCGCCAAGGGGTTCAGATGCTCTTTTTTGGGCGCGGCTGTGCCCGCGGCCTATTTTTGCGGTCGGGAGGGGGGGGCAAAGTCTCGGCCCATTCCAAGGAAGGCGGATGAACTTTGCCGGCCCCACGCCCAAAGGCTATAGCACACCACTTTTTTGGGCATTTGTCCGCAGGACGAACTTGGCGCCAAGGGGTTCGGCGGCTCTTTTATGGGCGCGGCTGTGCCCGCGGCATGCCTTTGTCGCGGGGGGGGGGGGGGGGGGGTCGTCAAAGTCTCGGCCCATTCCAAGGAAGGCGGACGAAGTTCGGCAGCCCCACGCCCCAAGGCTATAGCCCACCCCCTTTTTTGGGCATTTTTCCGCAGGATGGAGTTCGCGCCAAGGGGTTCGGATGCTCTCTTTTGGGCGAGGCTGTGCCCGCGGCCTATTTTTGCGGTCGGGAGGGGGGGGGGGCAAAGTCTCGGCCCATTCCGAGGAAGGCGGACGAAGTTCGCCAGCCCCACGCCCAAAGGCTATAGCCCACCCCTTTTTTGGGAATTTTTCCGCAGGACGAACATGGCGCCAAGGGGTTCGGCTGCTCTTTTTTGGGCGCGGCTGTGTCCGCGGCCTATTTTTGTCGAGTGGAGGGGGTGGGCAAAGTCTCGGCCCATTCCGAGTCCGGCGGACGAAGTTCGCCAGCCCCACGCCCCAAGGCTATAGCACACCCCTTTTTTGGTCATTTTTCCCCAGGACAAACTTGGCGCCAAGGGGTTCGGCTGCTCTTTTTTGGGTGCGGCTGTTCCGGCGGCCTATTTTTGTCGCGGGGAGGGGGTGGCCAAAATCTCGGCCCATTCCGAGTCCGGCAGACGAAGTTCGCCGGCCCCACACCCCAAGGCTATAGCCCAGCCCTTTTTTGGGCATTTTTCCGCTGGACGAACTTGGCACCAAGGGGTTCGGCTGCTCTTTTTTGGACGCGGCTGTGCCCGCGGCCTATTTTGTCGCTGGGAGGGGGTGGGCAAAGTCTCAGTCCATTCTGAGTCCGGCGGACGAAGTTCGCCAGCCCCGTACCCAAAGGCTATAGCACACCCGTTTTTTGGGCATTTTGCCGCAGGACGAACTTGGCGCCAAGGAGTTCGGCTGCTCTTTTTTGGACACGGCTGTGCCCGCGGCCTATTTTTGTCGCGGGGAGAGGCTGGGCAAAGTCTCGGCCCATTCCGAGCAAGGCGGACGAAGTTCGCCGGCCCCACGCCCAAAGGCTATAGCACACCCCTTTTTTGGGCATTTTGCCGCAGGACGAACCTGGTGCCAAGGGGTTTGGCTGCTCTTTTTTGGGCGCGGCTGCGCCCGTGGCCTATTTTTGTAGTGGGGAGCGGGTGGCCAAAGTCTCGGCCCATTCCGAGGAAGGCGGACGAAGTTCGCCAGCCCCACGCCCAAAGGCTATAGCACACCCCTTTTTGGGCATTTTTCCGCAGGACGAACTTGGCGCCAAGGGGTTTGGCTGCTCTTTTTTGGACACGGCTGTGCCCGCGGCCTATTTTTGTCACGGGGAGGGGGTGGGCAAAGTCTCGGCCCATTCCGAGGAAGGCGGACGAAGTTCTCCGGCCCCACGCCCAAAGGCTATAGCACACCTCTTTTTTGGGCATTTTGCCGCAGGACGAACCTGGTGCCAAGGGGTTCGGCTGCTCTTTTTAGGGCGCGGCTGTGCCCGCGGCCTATTTTTGGCGCGGGGAGGGGGTGGGCAAAGTCGCGGCCCATTCTGAGTCCGGCGGACGAAGTTCGCCAGCCCCACGCCCAAAGGCTATAGCACACTCGTTTTTTGGGCATTTTGCCGCAGGACGAACTTGGCGCCAAGGGGTTCGGCTGCTCGTTTTTGGCGCGGCTGTGCCCGCGGCCTATTTTTAGAGTAGGGTGGGGGTGGGCAAAGACTCGGCCCATTCCGAGGAAGGCGGATGAACTTTGCCGGCCCCACGCCCCAAGGCTATAGCCCACCCCTTTTTTGGGCATTTTTCCGCAAGACGAACTTGGCGCCAAGGGGTTCGGCTGCTCTTTTTTGGGCGCGGCTGTGCCCGCGGCCTATTTTTGGCGCGGGGAGGGGGTGGCCAAAGTCTCGGCCCATTCCGAGGAGGCGGATGAACTTTGCCGGCCCCACGCCCAAAGGCTATAGCCCACCCGTTTTTTGGGAATTTTTCCGCAGGACGAACTTGGCGCCAAGGGGTTCGGCTGCTCTTTTTTGGATGCGGCTGTGCCCGCGGCCTATTTTACTTGCGGGGATGGGGTGGGCAAAGTCTCGGCCCATTCCGAGTCCGGCAGAGGAAGTTCGCCAGCCCCACGCCCCAAGGCTATAGCCCACTCCTTTTTTGGGCATTTTTCCGCAGGACGAACTTGGCGCCAAGGGGTTTGGCTGCTCTTTTTTGGGCGCGGCTGTGCCCGCGGCCTATTTTTGACGTGGGGAGCGGGTGGACAAAGTCTCGGCCCATTCCGAGGAAGGGGGATGAACTTTACCGGCCCCACGCCCAAAGGCTATAGCACACCCATTTTTTGGGCATTTTGCCGGAGGACGAACTTGGCGCCAAGGGGTTCGGCTGCTCTTTTCTGGGCGAGCCTGTACCTGCGGCCTATTTTTGTCGTGGGGAGGGGGTGGGCAAAGTCTCGGCCCATTCCGAGGAAGGCGGATGAAGTTCACCGGCCCCACGCCCAAAGGCTATTGCCCACCCCTTTTTTGGGCATTTTTCCGCAAGACGAACTTGGCGCCAAGGGGTTCGGCTGCTCTTTTTTGGGCGCGGCTGTGCCCGCGGCCTATTTTTGGCGCGGGGAGGGGGTGGGCAATGTCGCAGCCCATTCTGAGTCCGGCGGACGAAGTTCGCCAGCCCCACGCCCAAAGGTTATAGCACACTCATTTTTTGGGCATTTTGCCGCAGGACGAACTTGGCGCCAAGGGGTTCCGCTGCTCTTTTTTGGGCGCGGCTGTGCCCGCGGCCTATTTATAGAGCGGGGAGGGGGTGGGGAAAGTCTCGGCCCATTCCGAGGAAGGCGGATGAACTTTGCCGGCCCCACGCCCCAAGGCTATAGCCCACCCCTTTTTTGGGCATTTTTCCGCAAGACGAACTTGGCGCCCAGGGGTTCGGCTGCTCTTTTTTGGGCGCGGCTGTGCCCGTTGCCTATTATTGTCATGGGGAGCGGGTGGCCAAAGTCTCGGCCCATTCCGAGGAAGGCGGACGAAGTTCGCCGGCCCCACGCCCAAAGGCTATAGCACACCCCTTTTTTGGGCATTTTTTCGCAGGACGAACTAGGCGCCAAGGCGTTCGGCTGCTCTTTTTTCGGCGCGGCTGTGCCCGCGGCCTATTTTTGTCGCGGGGAGGGGGTGGCCAAAGTCGCGGTCCATTCTAAGTCCGGCGGACGAAGTGCGCCAGCCCCACGCCCAAAGGCTATAGCACACCCCTTTTTTGGGCATTTTGCGGCAGTACGAACTTGGCGGCAAGGGGTTCGACTGCTCTTTTTTGGACGCGGCTGTGCCCGCGGCCTATTTTTGGTGCGGGGAGGGGGTGGCCAAAGTCTCGGCCCATTCCGAGGAGGCGGATGAACTTTGCCGGCCCCACGCCCAAAGGCTATGGCCCATCTCTTTTTTGGGCATTTTTCCGCAGGACGAACTTGGCGCCAAGGCGTTCGGCTGCTATTTTTTGGGCGCGACTGTGCCCGCGGCCTAATTTTTTCGCGGGGAGGGGGTGGGCAAAGTCTCGGTCCATTCTGAGTCCGGCGAACGAAGTTCGCCCGCCGCACGCCCAAAGGCTATAGCACACCCCTTTTTTGGGCATTTTGCGGCAGTACGTACTTGGCGCCAACGGGTTCGGCTGCTCTTTTTTGGGCGCGGCTGTGCCCGCGGCCTATTTTTGGCGCGGGGAGGGAGTGGGCAAAGTCTCGGCCCATTCCGAGTCCGGCAGAGGAAGTTCGCCAGCCCCACGCCCCTAGGCTATAGCCCACTCCTTTTTTGGGCATTTTTCCGCAGGACGAACTTGGCGCCAAGGGGTTTGGCTGCTCTTTTTTGGGCGTGGCTGTGCCTGCGGCCTATTTTTGTCGCGGGGAGGGGGTGGGCAAAGTCTCGGCCCATTCCGAGGAAGGCGGACGAAGTTCGCCGGCCCCACGCCCAAAGGCTATAGCACACCTCTTTTTTGGGCATTTTGCCGCAGGACGAACCTGGTGCCAAGGGGTTCGGCTGCTCTTTTTAGGGCGCGGCTGTGCCCGCGGCCTATTTTTGGCACGGGGAGGGGGTGGGCAAAGTCGCGGCCCATTCTGAGTCCGGCGGACGAAGTTCGCCAGCCCCACGCCCAAAGGCTATAGCACACTCGTTTTTTGGGCATTTTGCCGCAGGACGAACTTGGCGCCAAGGGGCTCGGCTGCTCTTTTTTGGGCACGGCTGTGCGGGCGGCCTGTTTTTAGAGCGGGGAGGGGGTGGGCAAAGTCTCGGCCCATTCCGAGGAAGGCGGATGAACTTTGCCGGCCCCACGCCCCAAGGCTATAGCACACCTCTTTTTTGGGCATTTTGCCGCAGGACGAACCTGGTGCCAAGGGGTTCGGCTGCTCTTTTTTGGGGGCGGCTGTGCCCGCGGCCTAATTTTATCGCGGGGAGGGGGTGGGCAAAGTCTCGGTCCATTCTGAGTCCGGCGAACGAAGTTCACCGGCCCCACGCCCAAAGGCTATAGCACACCCCTTTTTTGGGCATTTTGCCGCAGTACGAACTTGCTGCCAAGGGGTTCGGCTGCTCTTTTTTGGGCGCGGGGAGGAGGTGGCCAAAGTCTCGGCCCATTCCGAGGAGGCGGATGAACTTTGCTGGCCCCACGCCAAAAGGCTATAGCCCACCCCTTTTTTGCGAATTTTTCCGCAGGACAAACTTGGTGCCAAGGGGTTCGGCTGCTCTTTTTTGGACGCGGCTGTGCCCGCGGCCTATTTTGCTAGTAGGGAGGGGGTGGGCAAAGTCTCGGCCCATTCCGAGTCCGGCAGAGGAAGTTCGCCAGCCCCACGCCCCAAGGCTATAGCCCACTCCTTTTTTGGGCATTTTTCCGCAGGACGAACTTGGCGCCAAGGGGTTTGGCTGCTCTTTTTTGGGCGCGGCTGTGCCCGCGGCCTATTTTTAACGCGGGGAGAGGGTGGGCAAAGTCTCGGCTTATTCCGAGGAAGGGGGATGAACTTTGCCGGCCCCACGCCCAAAGGCTATAGCACACCCCTTTTTGGGCATTTTTCCGCAGGACGAACTTGGCGGCAAGGCGTTCGGCTGCTCTTTTTTGGACACGGCTGTGCCCGCGGCCTATTTTTGTCGCGGGGAGGGGGTGGGCAAAGTCTTGGCCCATTCCGAGGAAGGCGGACGAAGTTCGCCGGCCCCACGCCCAAAGGCTATAGCACACCTCTTTTTTGGGCATTTTGCCGCAGGACGAACTTGGCGCCAAGGGGTTCGGCTACTCTTTTTTCAGCGAGGCTGTGCCCGCAGCCTATTTTTGTCGTGGGGAGGGGGTGGGCAAAGTCTCGGTCCATTCTGAGTCCGGTAGACGAAGTTCGCCAGCCCCACGCCCAAAGGCTATAGCACACCCCTTTTTTGGGCATTTTGCCGCAGGACGAACTTGGCGCCAAGGGGTTCGGCTGCTCTTTTTTGGGCGCGGCTGTGCCCGCGCCCTATTTTTGTCGCGGGGAGGGGGTGGGCAAAGTCTCGGTCCATTCTGAGTCCGGAAGACGAGGTTCTCCAGTCCCACGCCCAAAGGCTATAGCACACCCCTTTTTTGGGCGTTTTGCCGCAGGGCGAACTTGGCGCCAAGGGGGTTCGGCTGCTCTTTTTTGGGCGCGGCTGTGCCCGCCGCCTATTTTTAGAGCGGGGAGGGGGTGGGCAAAGTCTCGGCCCATTCTGAGGAAGGCGGATGAACTTTGCCGGCCCCACGCCCAAAGGCTATAGCCCACCCCTTTTTTGGGCATTTTTCCGCAAGACGAACTTGGCGCCAAGGGGTTCGGCTACTCTTTTTTCAGCGAGGCTGTGCCCGCAGCCTATTTTTGTCGTGGGGAGGGGGTGGGCAAAGTCTCGGTCCATTCTGAGTCCGGCAGACGAAGTTCGCCAGCCCCACGCCCAAAGGCTATAGCACACCCGTTTTTTGGGCATTTTGCCGCAGGACGAACTTGGCGCCAAGGGGTTCGGCTGCTCTTTTTCGGGCGCGGCTATGCCCGCGGCCTATTTTTGGTGCAGGGAGGGGGTGGGCAAAGTCTCGACCCTTTCCGAGGATGGTGGATGAACTTTGCTGTCCCCACGCCCAAAGGCTATAGCACACCCCTTTTTTGGGCATTTTGCCACAGGACGAAGTTGGCGCCAAGGGGTTCGGCCGCTCTTTTTTGTCGCGGCTGTGCCCGCGGCCTATTTTTGTCACGGGATGGGGGTGGGAAAAGTCTCGGCCCATTCCGAGTGCGGCGGACAAAGTTCGCCCGCCCCACGCCCCAAGGCTATAGCCCACCCCTTTTTTGGCCAGTTTTCCGCAAGACGAACTTGGCGCCAAGGGTTTCGGCTGCTCTTTTTTGGGCGCGGCGGTGCCCGTGGCCTATTTTTGTCACGGGGACGGGGTGGGCAAAGTCTCGGTCCATTCTGAGTCCGGCGGACGAAGTTCGCCAGCCCCACGCCCAAAGGCTATAGCACACCCCTTTTTTGGGCATTTTCCCGCAGGACGAACTTGGCGCCAAGGGGTTCGGCTGCTCTTTTTTGGGCGCGGCTGTGCCTGCGCCCTATTTTTATCGCGGGGAGGGGGTGGGCAAAGTCTCGGTCCATTCTGAGTCCGGCAGACGAGGTTCTCCAGTCCCACGCTCAAAGGCTATAGCACACCCCTTTTTTGGGCATTTTGCCGCAGGGCGAACTTGGCGCCAAGGGGGTTCGGCTGCTCTTTTTTGGGCGCGGCTGTGCCCGCCGCGTATTTTTAGAGCGGGGAGGGGGTGGGCAAAGTCTCGGCCCAGTCTGAGGAAGGCGGATGAACTTTCCCGGCCCCACGCCCAAAGGGTATAGCCCACCCCTTTTTTGGGCATTTTTCCGCAAGACGAACTTGGCGCCAAGGGGTTCGGCTGCTCTTTTTTGTGTGCGGCTGTGCCCGTGGCCTATTTTTGTCGTGGGGAGCGGGTAGCCAAAGTCTCGGCCCATTCCGAGGAAGGCGGACGAAGTTCGCCGGCCCCACGCCCAAAGGCTATAGCACACCCCTTTTTTGGGCATTTTTCCGCAGGACGAACTTGGCGCGAAGGGGTTCGGCTGCTCGTTTTTGGGTGCGGCTGTGCCCGCGGCCTATTTTTGTCGCGGGGAGGGGGTGGGCAAAGTCTCGGTCCATTCTTAGTCTGGCGGACGAAGTTCGCCAGCCCCACGCCCAAAGGCTATAGCACACCCCTTTTTTGGGCATTTTTCCGCAGGACGAACTTGGCGCCAAGGGGTTCGGCTGTTCTTTTTTGGGCGCGGCTGTGCCCGCGGCCTATTTTTGTCTCGGGGAGGGGATGGGCAAAGTCTCGGTCCATTCTGAGTCCGGCGGACGAAGTTCGCCCGCCCCACGCCCAAAGGCTATAGCACATCCCTTTTTTGGGCATTTTGCCGCAGGACGAACTTGGGGCCAAGGGGTTCGGCTGCTCTTTTTTTGGCGCGGCTGTGCCCGCGGCCTATTTTTGGGGCGGAGAGGGGGTGGGCAAAGTCTCGTCCCATTCCGAGGAAGACGGATGAACTTTGCCGGCCCCACGCCCAAAGGCTATAGCCCACCCTTTTTTGGGCATTTTTCCGCAGGATGAACTTGGCGCCAAGGGGCTCGGCTGCTCTTTTTTGGGCGCGGCGGTGCCCGTGGCCTATTTTTGTCACGGGGAGGGGATGGGCAAAGTGTCGGTCCATTCTGAGTCCTGCGGACGAAGTTCGCCAGCCCCACGCCCAAAGGCTATAGCACACCCCTTTTTTGGGCATTTTGCAGCAGGACGAACTTGGCGCCAAGGGGTTCGGCTTCTCTTTTTTGGGCGCGGCTGTGCCCGCGCCCTATTTTTGTCGCGGGGAGGGGGTGGGCAAAGTCTCGGTCCATTCTGAGTCCGGCAGACGAGGTTCTCCAGTCCCACGCCCAAAGGCTATAGCACACCCCTTTTTTGGGCATTTTGCCGCAGGGCGAACTTGGCGCCAAGGGGGTTCGGCTGCTCTTTTTTGGGCGCTGCTATGCCCGCCGCCTATTTTTAGAGCGGGGAGGGGGTGGGCAAAGTCTCAGCCCATTCCGAGGAAGGCGGATGAACTTTGCCGGCCCCACGCCCAAAGGCTATAGCCCACCCCTTTTTTGGGCATTTTTCCGCAAGACGAACTTGGCGCCAAGGGGTTCGGCTGCTCTTTTTTGGGTGCGGCTGTGCCCGTGGCCTATTTTTGTCGTGGGGAGCGGGTAGCCAAAGTCTCGGCCCATTCCGAGGAAGGCGGACGAAGTGCGCCGGCCCCACGGCCAAAGGCTATAGCACACCCCTTTTTTGGGCATTTTTCCGCAGGACGAACTTGGCGCCAAGGGGTTCGGCTGCTCTTTTTTGGGCGGGGCTGTGCCCGCGGACTATTTTTGTCGCGGGGAGGGGGTGGGCAAAGTCTCGGTCCATTCTGAGTCCGGCGGACAAAGTTCGCCCGCCCCACGCCCAAAGGCTATAGCACACCGCTTTTTTGGGCATTTTTCCGCAGGACGAACTTGGCGCCAAGGGGTTCGGCTGCTCTTTTTTGGGCGCGGCTGTGCCCGCGGCCTATTTTTGGCACGGGGAGGGGGTGGCCAAAGTCTCGGCCCATTCCGAGGAGGCGGATGAACTTTGCCGGTCCCACACCCAAAGGCTATAGCCCACCCCTTTTTTGGGCATTTTTCCGCAGGACGAACTTGGCGCCAAGGGGTTCGGCTGCTCTTTTTTGGGTGCGGCTGTGCCCGTGGCCTATTTTTGTCATGGGGAGCGGGTAGCCAAAGTCACGGCCCATTCCGAGGAAGGCGGACGAAGTTCGCCCGGCCCCACGCCCAAAGGCTATAGCACACCCCTTTTTTGGGCATTTTGCCGCAGGACGAACTTGGCGCCAAGGGGTTCGGCTGCTCTTTTTTGGGTACGGCTGTGCCCGTGGCCTATTTTTGTCGCGGGGAGGGGGTGGGCAAAGTCTCGGTCCATTCTGAGTCTAGCGAACGAAGTTTGCCTGCCCCATGCCCAAAGGCTATAGCACACCCCTTTTTTGGGCATTTTGCCGCAGGACGAACTTGGCGCCAAGGGGTTCGGCTGCTCTTTCTTGGGTACGGCTGTGCCCGTGGCCTATTTTTGGCGCGGGGAGGGGGTGGCCAAAGTCTCGGCCCATTCCGAGGAGGCGGATGAACTTTGCCGGTCCCACGCCCAAAGGGTATAGCCCACCCCTTTTTTGGGCATTTTTCCGCAGGACGAACTTGGCGCCATTGGGTTCGGCTGCTCTTTTTTGGGCGCGGCTGTGCCCGCGGCCTATTTTTGTCGTGGGGAGGGGGTGGACAAAGTCTCGGTCCATTCTGAGTCCGGCGGACGAAGTTCGCCAGGCCCACGCCCTTAGGCTATAGCACATCCGTTTTTTCGGCATTTTGCCGCAGGACGACCTTGGCGCCAAAGGGTTCGGCTGCTCTTTTTTGCGTACGGCTGTGCCCGTGCCCTATTTTTGTCGTGGGGAGCGGGTGGCCAAAGTCTCGGCCCATTCCGAGGAAGGCGGACGAAGTGCGCCGGCTCCACGCCCCAAGGCTATAGCCCTCCCCCTTTATGGGCATTTGTCCGCAGGACGAACGTGGCGCCAAGGGGTTCGGCTGCTCTTTTTTGGATGCGGCTGTGCCCGCGGCCTATTGTTATTGCGGGGAGGGGGTGGGCAAAGTCTCGGCCCATTCCGAGTCCGGCGGACGAAGTGCGCCCGCCCCACGCCCCAAGGCTATTTTTCTGTAAGACGAACTTGGCGCCAAGGGGTTCGGCTGCTCTTTTTTGGGCGAGGCTGTGCCCGCGGCCTATTTTTCTCCTGGGGAGGGGGTGGCCAAAGTCTCGGCCCATTCCGAGTGCGGCGGACGGAGTTTGTCCGCCCCACGCCCCAAGGCTATAGCCCACCCCTTGTTTGGGCATTTTTCCGCAACACGAACTTGGCGCCAAGGGGTTCGGCTGCTCTTTTTCGGACGCGGCTGTGCCCGCGGCCTATTTTTCTTGCGGGGAGGGGGTGGGCAAAGTCTCGGCCCATTCCGAGTCCGGCAGACGAAGTTCGCCAGCCCCACACCCCAAGGCTATAGCCCACTCCTTTTTTTTGCATTTTTCCGCAGGACGAACTTGGCGCCAAGGGGTTCGGCTGCTCTTTTTTGGGCGCGGCTGTGCCCGCGGCCTATTTTTGACGCGGGGAGCGGGTGGACAAAGTCTCGGCGCATTCCGAGGAAGGGGGATGAACTTTTCCGGCCCCACGCCCAAAGGCTATAGCACACCCATTTTTTGGGCATTTTGCCGCAGGACGAACTTGGCGCCAAGGGGTTCGGCTGCTCTTTTCTGGGCGAGGCTGTGCCCGCAGCCTATTTTTGTCACGGGGAGGGGATGGGCAAAGTCTCCGCCCATTCCGAGGAAGGCGGATGAAGTTCGCCGGCCCCACGCCCAAAGGCTATAGCACACCCCTTTTTTGGGCATTTTTCCGCAGGACGAACTTGACGCCAAGGGGTTCGACTACTCTTTTTTGGGCGAGGCTGTGCCCGCGGCCTATTTTTGTCGCGGGGAGGGGGTGGCCAAAATCTCGGCCCATTCCGAGTCCGGCAGACGAAGTTCGCCAGCCCCACGCCCCAAGCCTATAGCCCACCCCTTTTTTGGGCATTTTTCCGCAGGACGAACTTGACGCCAAGGGGCTCGGCTGCTCTTTTTTGGGCGCGGCTATGCCCGTGGCCTATTTTTGTCGCGGGGAGGGGGTGGGCAAAGTCTCGGTCCATTCTGAGTCCGGCAGACGAAGTTCTCCAGCCCCACGCCCAAAGGCTATAGCACTCCCCTTTTTTGGGCATTTTGCCGCAGGGCGAACTTGGCGCCAACGGGTTCGGCTGCTCTTTTTTGGGCGCGGCTGTGCCCGCGGCCTATTTTTAGAGCGGGGAGGGGGTGGGCAAAGTCTCGGCCCATTCCGAGGAAGGCGGATGAAGTTCGCCGGCCCCACGCCCAAAGGCTATAGCACACCCCTTTTTTGGGCATTTTTCCGCAGGACGAACTTGGCGCCAAGGGGTTCGGCTGCTCTTTTTTGGGTGCGGCTGTGCCCGCGGCCTATTTTTGTCGTGGGGAGGGGGTGGGTAAAGTCTCGGTCCATTCTGAGTCCGGCAGACGAGGTTCTCCAGTCCCACGCCCAAAGGCTATAGCACACCCCTTTTTTGGGCATTTTGCCGCTGGGCGACCTTGGCGCCAAGGGGGTTCGGCTGCTCTTTTTTGGGTGCGGCGGTGCCCGCGGCCTATTCTTAGAGCGGGGAGGGGGTGGGAAAGTCTCGGCCCATTCCGAGGAAGGGGGATGAACTTTGCCGGCCCCACGCCCAAAGGCTATAGCACACCCATTTTTTGGGCATTTTGCCGCAGGACGAACTTGGCGCCAAGGGGTTCGGCTGCTCTTTTTTGGGCGAGGCTGTGACCGCGGCCTATTTTTGTCACGGGGAGGGGGTGGGCAATGTCTCCGCCCATTCCGAGGAAGGCGGATGAAGTTCGCCGGCCCCACGCCCAAAGGCTATAGCACACCCCTTTTTTGGGCATTTTTCCGCAGGACGAACTTGGCGTCAAGGGGTTCGACTGCTCTTTACTGGAAGAGGCTGTGTCCGCGGCCTATTTTTGTCGTGGGGAGTGGGTGGACAAAGTCTCGGCCCATTCCGGGGAAGGGGGATGAACTTTGCCGGCCCCACGCCCAAAGGCTATAGCCCACCCCTTTTTTGGGCATTTTTCCGCAAGACGAACTTGGCGCCAAGGGCTTCGGCTGCTCTTTTTTGGGCGCGGCTGTGCCCGTGGCCTATTTTTGTCGTGGGGAGCGGGTGGGCAAAGTCTCGGCCCATTCCGAGGAAGGGGGATGAACTTTGCCGGACCCACGCCAAGAGGCTATAGCACACCCATTTTTTGGGCATTTCGCTGCAGGACGAACTTGGCGCCAAGGGGTTCGGCTGCTCTTTTTTGGGCGAGGCTGTGCCCGCGGCCTATTTTTGTCGCGGGGAGGGGGTGGGCAATGTCTCGGCCCATTCCGAGGAAGGCGGATGAAGTTCGCCGGCCCCACGCCCAAAGGCTATAGCACACCCCTTTTTTGGGCATTTTTCCGCAGGACGAACTTGACGTCGAGGGGTTCGACAGCTCTTTCTTGGGCGAGGCTGTGCCCGCGGCCTATTTTTTTCATGGGGAGGGGGTAGCCAAAATCTCGGCCCATTCCGAGTCCGGCAGACGAAGTTCGCCAGCCCCACGCCCCAAGGCGATAGCCCACCCGTTTTTTGGGCATTTTTCCGCAGGACGAACTTGGCTCCAAGGGGTTCGGCTGCTATTTTTTGGGCGCGGCTGTGCCCGCGGCCTATTTTTGTCGCAGGGAGGGGGTGGCCAAAATCTCGGCCCATTCCGAGTCCGGCAGACGAAGTTCGCCAGCCCCACGCCCCAAGGCTATAGCCAACCCCTTTTTTGGGCATTTTTCCGCAGGACGAACTTGACGCCAAGGGGTTCGGCTGCTATTTTTTGGGCGCGGCAGTGCCCACGGCCTATTGTTGTGGTGGGGAGGGGGTGGGCAAAGTCTCAGTCCATTCTGAGTCCGGCGGACGAAGTTCACCAGCCCCACGCCCAAAGGCTATAGCACACCCCTTTTTTGGGCATTTTGCCGCAGGGCGAACTTGGCGCCAAGGGGTTCGGCTGCTCTTTTTTGGGCACGGCTGTGCCCGCGGCCTATTTTTAGAGCGGGGAGGGGGTGGGCAAAGTCTCGGCCCATTCCGAGGAAGGGGGATGAACTTTGCCGGCCCCACGCCCAAAGGCTATAGCACACCCATTTTTTGGGCATTTTTCCGCAGGACGAACTTGGCGCCAAGGGGTTCGGCTGCTATTTTTTGGGCGCGGCTGTGCCCGCGGCCTATTATTGTCGCGGGGAGGAGGTGGGCAAAGTCTCGGTCCATTCTGAGTCCGGCGGACGAAGTTCTCCAGCCCCACGCCCAAAGGCTATAGCACACCCCTTTTTTAGGCAATTTGCCGAAGCGCGAACTTGGTGCCAAGGGGTTCGGCTGCTATTTTTTGGGCGTGGCTGTGCCCACGGCCTATTTTTGGCGCGGGGAGGGGGTGGACAAATTCTCGGCCCACTCCGAGGAAGGCGGATGAACTTTCCCGGCCCCACGCCCAAAGGCTATAGCACACCCCTTTTTTGGGTATTTTTCCACAGGACGAACTTCGCGCCAAGGGGTTCGGCTGCTCTTTTTTGGGCGCGGCTGTGCCCGCGGCCTATTTTTGACGCGGGGAGCGGGTGGACAAAGTCTCGGCCCATTCCGAGGTAGGGGGATGAACTTTGCCGGCCCCACGCCCAAAGGCTATAGCACACCCATTTTTTGGGCATTTTGCCGCAGGACGAACTTGGCGCGAAGGGGTTCGGCTGCTCTTTTTTGGGCGCGGCTGTGCCCGTGGCCTATTTTTGTCGTGGGGAGCAGGTGGTCAAAGTCTCGGCCCATTCCGAGGAAGGCGGACGAAGTTTGCCGGCTGCACGCCCCAAGGCTATAGCCCACCCCCTTTTTGGGCATTTTTCCGCTGGACAAACTTGGCGCCAAGGGGTTCGGCTACTCTTTTTTGGGCGAGGCTGTTCCCGCGGCCTATTTTTGCCGCGGGGAGGGGGTGGCCAAAATCTCGGCCTATTCCGAGTCCGGCTGATGAGGTTCGCCCTTCCCACGCCCCAAGGCTATAGCCCACCCCTTTTTTGGATATTTTTCCGCAAGACGAACTTGGCGCCAAGGGGTTCGGCTGCTATTTTTTCGGCGAGGCTGTTCCCGCGGCCTATTTTTGTTGCGGGGAGGGGGTGGCCAAAATCTCTGCCCATTCCGAGTCCGGCAGACGAAGTTCGCCCGCCCCACGCCCCAAGGCTATAGCACACCCCTTTTTTAGGCATTTTTCTGCAGGACAAACTTGCCGCCAAGGGGTTCGGCTGCTCTTTTTTGGGCGCGGCTGTGCCCGCGGCCTATTTTTGGCGCGGGGAGGGGTGGGCAAAGTCTCGGCCCATTCCGAGGAATGGGGATGAACTTTGCCGGCCCCACCCCCAAAGGCTATTGCACACCCATTTTTTGGGTATTTTTCCGCAAGACGAACTTGGCGCCTAGGGGTTCGGCTGCTCTTTTATGGGCGCGGCTGTGCCCGTGGCCGATTTTTGTCGTGGGGAGCCGGTGGTCAAAGTCTCGGCCCATTCCGAGGAAGGCGGACGAAGTGCGCCGGCCCCACGCCCCAAGGCTATAGCCCACCCCCTTTTTGGGCATTTTTCCGTAGGACAAACTTGGCGCCAAGGGGTTCGGCTGCTCGTTTTTGGGCGAGGCTGTGCCCGCGGCCTATTTTTGTCGCGGGGAGGGGGTGGGCAAAGTCTCGGCCCATTCCAAGGAAGGCGGATGAAGTTTGCCGGCCCCACGCCCAAAGGCTATAGCACACCCCTTTTTTGGGCATTTTTCAGCAGGACGAACTTGACGCCAAGGGGTTCGGCTGCTCTTTTTTGGGCGCGGCTGTGCCCGTGGCCTATTTTTGTCGTGGGGAGGGGGTGGGCAAAGGCTCGGCCCATTCTGAGGAAGGGGGATGAACTTTGCCGGCCCCACGCCCAAAGGCTATAGCACACCCATTTTTTGGGCATTTTGCCGCAGGACGAACTTGGCGCCAAGGGGTTCGGCTGCTCTTTTTTGGGCGAGGCTGTGCCCGCGGCCTATTTTTGTCGCGGGGAGGGGGTGGGCAAAGTCTCGGCCCATTCTGAGGAAGGGGGATGAACTTTTCCGGCCCCACGCCCAAAGGCTATAGCACAACCATTTTTTGGGCATTTTTCCGCAGGACGAACTTGGCGCCAAGGGGTTCAGCTACTCTTTTTTGGGCGCGGCCTTGCCCGCGGCCTATTTTAGTCGCGAGGAGGGGGTGGGCAAAGTCTCGGTCCATTCTGAGTCCGGCGGACGAAGTTCTCCAGCCCCCCGCCCAAAGGCTATAGCACACCCCTTTTTTGGGCAATTTGCCGCAGCGCGAACTTGGTGCCAAGGGGTTCGGCTGCTATTTTTTGGGCGTGGCTGTGCCCGCGGCCTATTTTTGGCGCGGGGAGGGGGTGGACAAAGTCTCGGCCCACTCCGAGGAAGGTTGATGAACTTTGCCGGCCCCACGCCCAAAGGCTATAGCACACCCATTTTTTGGGCATTTTGCCGCAGGACGAACTTGGCGCCAAGGGGTTCGGCTGCTCTTTTTTGGGCGAGGCTGTGCCCGCGGCCTATTTTTGTCGCGGGGAGGGAGTGGGCAAAGTCTCGGCCCATTCTGAGGAAGGGGGATGAACTTTTCCGGCCCCACGCCCAAAGGCTATAGCACAACCATTTTTTGGGCATTTTTCCGCAGGACGAACTTGGCGCCAAGGGGTTCAGCTACTCTTTTTTGGGCGCGGCCTTGCCCGCGGCCTATTTTAGTCGCGAGGAGGGGGTGGGCAAAGTCTCGGTCCATTCTGAGTCCGGCGGACGAAGTTCTCCAGCCCCCCGCCCAAAGGCTATAGCACACCCCTTTTTTGGGCAATTTGCCGCAGCGCGAACTTGGTGCCAAGGGGTTCGGCTGCTATTTTTTGGGCGTGGCTGTGCCCGCGGCCTATTTTTGGCGCGGGGAGGGGGTGGACAAAGTCTCGGCCCACTCCGAGGAAGGTTGATGAACTTTGCCGGCCCCACGCCCAAAGGCTATAGGACACCCCTTTTTTGGGCATTTTTCCGCAGGACGAACTTGGCGCCAAGGGGTTCGGCTGCTCTTTTTTGGGCGCGGCTGTGCCCGCGGCCTATTTTTGTCACGGGGAGGGGGTGGCCAAAATCTCTGCCCATTCCGAGTCCGGCAGACGAAGTTCGCCCGCCCCACGCCCCAAGGCTATAGCACACCCCTTTTTTAGGCATTTTTCTGCAGGACAAACTTGCCGCCAAGGGGTTCGGCTGCTCTTTTTTGGGCGCGGCTGTGCCCGCGGCCTATTTTTGGCGCTGGGAGGGGTGGGCAAAGTCTCGGCCCATTCCGAGGAATGGGGATGAACTTTGCCGGCCCCACCCCCAAAGGCTATTGCACACCCATTTTTTGGGTATTTTTCCGCAAGACGAACTTGGCGCCTAGGGGTTCGGCTGCTCTTTTATGGGCGCGGCTGTGGCCGTGGCCGATTTTTGTCGTGGGGAGCCGGTGGTCAAAGTCTCGGCCCATTCCGAGGAAGGCGGACGAAGTGCGCCGGCCCCACGCCCCAAGGCTATAGCCCACCCCCTTTTTGGGCATTTTTCCGCAGGACAAACTTGGCGCCAAGGGGTTCGGCTGCTCTTTTTTGGACGAGGCTGTGCCCGCGGCCTATTTTTGTCGCGGGGAGGGGGTGGGCAAAGTCTCGGCCCATTCCAAGGAAGGCGGATGAAGTTTGCCGGCCCCACGCCCAAAGGCTATAGCACACCCCTTTTTTGGGCATTTTTCAGCAGGACGAACTTGACGCCAAGGGGTTCGGCTGCTCTTTTTTGGGCGCGGCTGTGCCCGTGGCCTATTTTTGTCGTGGGGAGGGGGTGGGCAAAGGCTCGGCCCATTCTGAGGAAGGGGGATGAACTTTGCCGGCCCCACGCCCAAAGGCTATACCACACCCATTTTTTGGGCATTTTGCCACAGGACGAACTTGGCGCCAAGGGGTTCGGCTGCTCTTTTTTGGGCGAGGCTGTGCCCGCGGCCTATTTTTGTCGCGGGGAGGGGGTGGGCAAAGTCTCGGCCCATTCTGAGGAAGGGGGATGAACTTTGCCGGCCCCACGCCCAAAGGCTATAGCACAACCATTTTTTGGGCATTTTTCCGCAGGACGAACTTGGCGCCAAGGGGTTCAGCTACTCTTTTTTGGGCGCGGCCTTGCCCGCGGCCTATTTTTGCCGCGGGGAGGGGGTGGCCAAAATATCGGCCCATTCCGAGTCCGGCTGATGAGGTTCGCCCTTCCCACGCCCCAAGGCTATAGCCCACCCCTTTTTTGGGCATTTTTCCGCAAGACGAACTTGGCGCCAAGGGGTTCGGCTGCTATTTTTCGGGCGAGGCTGCTCCCGCGGCCTATTTTTGTCGCGGGGAGGGGGTGGCCAAAATCTCTGCCCATTCCGAGTCCGGCAGACGAAGTTCGCCCGCCCCACGCCCCAAGGCTATCGCCCACCCCTTTTTTGGGCATTTTTCTCCAGGACGAACTTGGCGCCAAGGGGTTTGGCTGCTCTTTTTGGGGCGAGACTGTTCCCGCGGCCTATTTTTGCCGCGGGGAGGGGGTGGGCAAAGTCTCGGCCCATTCTGAGGAATGGGGATGAACTTTGCCGGCCCCACGCCAAAGGCTATTGCACACCCATTTTTTGGGTATTTTGCCGCAGGACGAACTTGGCGCCTAGGGGTTCGATTGCTCTTTTATGGGCGCGGCTGTGCCCGTGGCCGATTTTTGTCGTCGGGAGCCGGTGGTCAAAGTCTCGGCCCATTCCGAGGAAGGCGGACGAAGTGCGCCGGCCCCACGCCCCAAGGCTATAGCCCACCCCCTTTTTGGGCATTTTTCCGCAGGACAAACTTGGCGCCAGGGGGTTCGGCTGCTCTTTTTTGGGCGAGGCTGTGCCCGCGGCCTATTTTTGTCGTGGGGAGGGGGTGGGCAAAGTCTCGGCCCATTCCAAGGAAGGCGGATGATGTTTGCCGGCCCCACGCCCAAAGGCTATAGCACACCCCTTTTTTGGGCATTTTTCAGCAGGACGAACTTGACGCCAAGGGGTTCGGCTGCTCTTTTTTGGGCGCGGCTGTGCCCGTGGCCTATTTTTGTCGTGGGGAGGGGGTGGGCAAAGTCTCGGCCCATTCTGAGGAAGGGGGATGAACTTTGCCGGCCCCACGCCCAAAGGCTATAGCACACCCATTTTTTGGGCATTTTGCCGCAGGACGAACTTGGCGCCAAGGGGTTCGGCTGCTCTTTTTTGGGCGAGGCTGTGCCCGCGGCCTATTTTTGTCGCGGGGAGGGGGTGGGCAAAGTCTCGGCCCATTCCGAGGAAGGGGGATGAACTTTGCCGGCCCCACGCCCAAAGGCTATAGCACACCCATTTTTTGGGCATTTTTCCGCAGGACGAACTTGGCGCCAAGGGGTTCGGCTGCTATTTTTTGGGCGCGGCTGTGCCCGCGGCCTATTATTGTCGCGGGGAGGAGGTGGGCAAAGTCTCGGTCCATTCTGAGTCCGGCGCACGAAGTTCTCCAGCCCCACGCCCAAAGGCTATAGCACACCCCTTTTTTAGGCAATTTGCCGAAGCGCGAACTTGGTGCCAAGGGGTTCGGCTGCTATTTTTTGGGCGTGGCTGTGCCCACGGCCTATTTTTGGCGCGGGGAGGGGGTGGACAAATTCTCGGCCCACTCCGAGGAAGGCGGATGAACTTTCCCGGCCCCACGCCCAAAGGCTATAGCACACCCCTTTTTTGGGCATTTTTCCGCAGGACGAACTTCGCGCCAAGGGGTTCGGCTGCTCTTTTTTGGGCGCGGCTGTGCCCGCGGCCTATTTTTGACGCGGGGAGCGGGTGGACAAAGTCTCGGCCCATTCCGAGGTAGGGGGATGAACTTTGCCGGCCCCACGCCCAAAGGCTATAGCACACCCATTTTTTGGGCATTTTGCCGCAGGACGAACTTGGCGCGAAGGGGTTCGGCTGCTCTTTTTTGGGCGCGGCTGTGCCCGTGGCCTATTTTTGTCGTGGGGAGCAGGTGGTCAAAGTCTCGGCCCATTCCGAGGAAGGCGGACGAAGTTTGCCGGCTGCACGCCCCAAGGCTATAGCCCACCCCCTTTTTGGGCATTTTTCCGCTGGACAAACTTGGCGCCAAGGGGTTCGGCTGCTCTTTTTTGGGCGAGGCTGTTCCCGCGGCCTATTTTTGCCGCGGGGAGGGGGTGGCCAAAATCTCGGCCTATTCCGAGTCCGGCTGATGAGGTTCGCCCTTCCCACGCCCCAAGGCTATAGCCCACCCCTTTTTTGGATATTTTTCCGCAAGACGAACTTGGCGCCAAGGGGTTCGGCTGCTATTTTTTTGGCGAGGCTGTTCCCGCGGCCTATTTTTGTCGCGGGGAGGGGGGTGGCCAAAATCTCTGCCCATTCCGAGTCCAGCAGACGAAGTTCGCCCGCCCCACGCCCCAAGGCTATAGCACACCCCTTTTTTAGGCATTTTTCTGCAGGACAAACTTGCCGCCAAGGGGTTCGGCTGCTCTTTTTGGGGCGCGGCTGTGCCCGCGGCCTATTTTTGGCGCGGGGAGGGGTGCGCAAAGTCTCGGCCCATTCCGAGGAATGGGGATGAACTTTGCCGGCCCCACCCCCAAAGGCTATTGCACACCCATTTTTTGGGTATTTTTCCGCAAGACGAACTTGGCGCCTAGGGGTTCGGCTGCTCTTTTATGGGCGCGGCTGTGCCCGTGGCCGATTTTTGTCGTGGGGAGCCGGTGGTCAAAGTCTCGGCCCATTCCGAGGAAGGCGGACGAACTGCGCCGGCCCCACGCCCCAAGGCTATAGCCCACCCCCTTTTTGGGCATTTTTCCGCAGGACAAACTTGGCGCCAAGGGGTTCGGCTGCTCTTTTTTGGGCGAGGCTGTGCCCGCGGCCTATTTTTGTCGCGCGGAGGGGGTGGGCAAAGTCTCGGCCCATTCCAAGGAAGGCGGATGAAGTTTGCCGGCCCCACGCCCGAAGGCTATAGCACACCCCTTTTTAGGGCATTTTTCAGCAGGACGAACTTGACGCCAAGGGGTTCGGCTGCTCTTTTTTGGGCGCGGCTGTGCCCGTGGCCTATTTTTGTCGTGGGGAGGGGGTGGGCAAAGGCTCGGCCCATTCTGAGGAAGGGGGATGAACTTTGCCGGCCCCACGCCCAAAGGCTATAGCACACCCATTTTTTGGGCATTTTGCCGCAGGACGAACTTGGCGCCAAGGGGTTCGGCTGCTCTTTTTTGGGCGAGGCTGTGCCCGCGGCCTATTTTTGTCGCGGGGAGGGGGTGGGCAAAGTCTCGGCCCATTCTGAGGAAGGGGGATGAACTTTTCCGGCCCCACGCCCAAAGGCTATAGCACAACCATTTTTTGGGCATTTTTCCGCAGGACGAACTTGGCGCCAAGGGGTTCAGCTACTCTTTCTTGTGCGCGGCCTTGCCCGCGGCCTATTTTTGTCGCGAGGAGGGGGTGGGCAAAGTCTCGGTCCATTCTGAGTCCGGCGGACGAAGTTCTCCAGCCCCCCGCCCAAAGGCTATAGCACACCCCTTTTTTGGGCAATTTGCCGCAGCGCGAACTTGGTGCCAAGGGGTTCGGCTGCTATTTTTTGGGCGTGGCTGTGCCCGCGGCCTATTTTTGGCGCGGGGAGGGGGTGGACAAAGTCTCGGCCCACTCCGAGGAAGGTTGATGAAATTTGCCCGCCCCACGCCCCAAGGCTATAGCACACCCCTTTTTTGGGTATTTTTCCGCAGGACGAACTTGCCGCCAAGGGGTTCGGCTGCTCTTTTTGGGGTGCGGCTGTGCCCGCGGCCTATTTTTGGCGCGGGGAGGGGTGGGCAAAGTCTCGGCCCATTCCGAGGAATGGGGATGAACTTTGCCGGCCCCACCCCCAAAGGCTATTGCACACCCATTTTTTGGGTATTTTTCCGCAAGACGAACTTGGCGCCTAGGGGTTCGGCTGCTCTTTTATGGGCGCGGCTGTGCCCGTGGCCGATTTTTGTCGTGGGGAGCCGGTGGTCAAAGTCTCGGCCCATTCCGAGGAAGGCGGACGAAGTGCGCCGGCCCCACGCCCCAAGGCTATAGCCCACCCCCTTTTTGGGCATTTTTCCGCAGGACAAACTTGGCGCCAAGGGGTTCGGCTGCTCTTTTTTGGGCGAGGCTGTGCCCGCGGCCTATTTTTGTCGCGGGGAGGGGGTGGGCAAAGTCTCGGCCCATTCCAAGGAAGGCGGATGAAGTTTGCCGGCCCCACGCCCAAAGGCTATAGCACACCCCTTTTTAGGGCATTTTTCAGCAGGACGAACTTGACGCCAAGGGGTTCGGCTGCTCTTTTTTGGGCGCGGCTGTGCCCGTGGCCTATTTTTGTCGTGGGGAGGGGGTGGGCAAAGGCTCGGCCCATTCTGAGGAAGGGGGATGAACTTTGCCGGCCCCACGCCCAAAGGCTATAGCACACCCATTTTTTGGGCATTTTGCCGCAGGACGAACTTGGCGCCAAGGGGTTCGGCTGCTCTTTTTTGGGCGAGGCTGTGCCCGCGGCCTATTTTTGTCGCGGGGAGGGGGTGGGCAAAGTCTCGGCCCATTCTGAGGAAGGGGGATGAACTTTGCCGGCCCCACGCCCAAAGGCTATAGCACACCCATTTTTTGGGCATTTTGCCGCAGGACGAACTTGGCGCCAAGGGGTTCGGCTGCTCTTTTTTGGGCGAGGCTGTGCCCGCGGCCTATTTTTGTCGCGGGGAGGGGGTGGGCAAAGTCTCGGCCCATTCTGAGGAAGGGGGATGAACTTTTCCGGCCCCACGCCCAAAGGCTATAGCACAACCATTTTTTGGGCATTTTTCCGCAGGACGAACTTGGCGCCAAGGGGTTCAGCTACTCTTTTTTGTGCGCGGCCTTGCCCGCGGCCTATTTTTATCGCGAGGAGGGGGTGGGCAAAGTCTCGGTCCATTCTGACTCCGGCGGACGAAGTTCTCCAGCCCCCCGCCCAAAGGCTATAGCACACCCCTTTTTTGGGCAATTTGCCGCAGCGCGAACTTGGTGCCAAGGGGTTCGGCTGCTATTTTTTGGGCGTGGCTGTGCCCGCGGCCTATTTTTGGCGCGGGGAGGGGGTGGACAAAGTCTCGGCCCACTCCGAGGAAGGTTGATGAACTTTGCCGGCCCCACGCCCAAAGGCTATAGCACACCCCTTTTTTGGGCATTTTTCTGCAGGACGAACTTGGCGCCAAGGGGTTCGGCTGCTCTTTTTTGGGCGCGGCTGTGCCCGCGGCCTATTTTTGTGACGGGGAGGGGGTGGGCAAAGTCTCGGTCCATTCTGAGTCCGGCGGACGAAGTTCTGCAGCCCCACGCCCAAAGGCTATAGCACACCCCTTTTTTGGGCAATTTGCCGCGGGGCGAACTTGGTGCAAAGGGGTTCGGCTGCTATTTTTCGGGCGTGGCTGTGCCTGCGGCCTATTTTTGGCGCGGGGAGGGGGTGTACAAAGTCTCGGCGCACTCCGAGGAAGGCGGATGAACTTTGCCGGCCCCACGCCCAAAGGCTATAGCCCACCCCTTTTTTGGGCATTTTTCCGCAAGACGAACTTGGCGCCAAGGGGTTCGGCTGCTCTTTTTTGGGTGCGGCTGTGCCCGCGGCCTATTTTTGGCGCGGGGAGGGGTGGGCAAAGTCTCGGCCCATTCCGAGGAAGGGGGATGAACTTTGCCGGCCCCACGCCCAAAGGCTATTGCACACCCATTTTTTGGGTATTTTGCCGCAGGACGAACTTGGCGCCTAGGGGTTCGGCTGCTCTTTTTTGGGCGCGGAAGTCCCCGCGGCCTATTTTTGTCGCGGGGAGGCGGTGGACAAAGTCTCGGCCCATTCCGAGGAAGGCGGACGAAGTGCGCCGGCCCCACGCCCAAAGGCTATAGCACACCCCTTTTTGGGGCATTTTTCCGCAGGACGGACTAGGCGCCAAGGGGTTCGGCTGCTCTTTTTTGGGCGCGGCTGTGCCCGCGGCCTAGTTTTGTCATGGGGAGGGGGTTGGCAAAGTCTCGGCCCATTCCGAGGAAGGGGGATGAACTTTTCCGGCCCCACGCCCCAAGGCTATAGCCCACCCCCTTTTTGGGCATTTTTCCGCAGGACAAACTTGGCGCCAAGGGGTTCGGCTGCTCTTTTTTGGGCGAGGCTGTGCCCGCGGCCTATTTTTGTCGCGGGGAGGGGGTGGGCAAAGTCTCGGCCCATTCCAAGGAAGGCGGATGAAGTTTGCCGGCCCCACGCCCAAAGGCTATAGCACACCCCTTTTTAGGGCATTTTTCAGCAGGACGAACTTGACGCCAAGGGGTTCGGCTGCTCTTTTTTGGGCGCGGCTGTGCCCGTGGCCTATTTTTGTCGTGGGGAGGGGGTGGGCAAAGGCTCGGCCCATTCTGAGGAAGGGGGATGAACTTTGCCGGCCCCACGCCCAAAGGCTATAGCACACCCATTTTTTGGGCATTTTGCCGCAGGACGAACTTGGCGCCAAGGGGTTCGGCTGCTCTTTTTTGGGCGAGGCTGTGCCCGCGGCCTATTTTTGTCGCGGGGAGGGGGTGGGCAAAGTCTCGGCCCATTCTGAGGAAGGGGGATGAACTTTGCCGGCCCCACGCCCAAAGGCTATAGCACACCCATTTTTTGGGCATTTTGCCGCAGGACGAACTTGGCGCCAAGGGGTTCGGCTGCTCTTTTTTGGGCGAGGCTGTGCCCGCGGCCTATTTTTGTCGCGGGGAGGGGGTGGGCAAAGTCTCGGCCCATTCTGAGGAAGGGGGATGAACTTTTCCGGCCCCACGCCCAAAGGCTATAGCACAACCATTTTTTGGGCATTTTTCCGCAGGACGAACTTGGCGCCAAGGGGTTCGGCTGCTCTTCTTTGGACGCGGCTGTGCCCGCGGCCTATTTTTAGAGCGGGGAGGGGGTGGGCAAAGTCTCGGCCCATTCCGAGTCCGGCGGACGAAGTTCGCCAGCCCCACGCCACAAGGCTATAGGCCACCCCCTTTATGGGCATTTTTCTGCTGGACGAACTTGGCGCCAAGGGGTTCGGCCGCTCTTTTTTGGGCGCGACTGTGCTCGCGGCCTATTTTTGTCACGGGGATGGGTTGGGATAAGTCTCGGCCCATTCCGAGTCCGGCGGATGAAGTGCGCCGGCCCCACGCCCCTAGGCTATAGCCCACCCCCTTTTCGGGCATTTTTCCGCAGGACGAACTTGGCACCAAGGGGTTCGGCTGCTCTTTTTCGGATGCGGCTGTACCCGCGGCCTATTTTTGTCACGGGCAGGGGGTGGCCAAAGTCTCGGCCCATTCAGAGGAAGGCGGACGAAGTTCGCCAGCCCCACGCCCCAAGGCCATAGCCCACCCCCTTTTTGGGCATTTTTCCGCTGGACGAACTTGGCGCCAAGGGGTTCGGAAGCTCTTTTTTGGGCGCGGCTGTGCCCGCCGCCTTTTTTTGTCATGGGGAGGGGGTGGCCAAAGTCTCGGCCCATTCCGTGCCCGGCGGACGAAGTTCGCCCGCCCCACGCCCCAGGGCTATAGCCCACCCCCTTTTTGGGCATCGTTCCGCTGGACGAACTTGGCGCCAAGGGGTTCGGCTGCTCTTTTTTGGGCGCGGCTGTGCCCGCGGCCTATTTTTGATGCGGGGAGGGGGTGGGCAACGTCTCGGCCCATTCCGAGGAAGGAGGATGAACTTTGCCGGCCCCACGCCCAAAGGCTATAGCACACCCATTTTTTGGGCATTTTGCCGCAGGACGAACTTGGCGCCAAGGGGTTCGGCTGCTCTTTTTTGGGCGCGGCTGTGCCCGCGGCCTATTTTTGTTGCGGGGAGGGGGTGGGAAAAGTCTCTTCCCATTCCGAGTTCGGCGGACGAAGTCCGCCCGCCCCACGCCCCCAGGCTATAGCCCTCCGCAGCACGAACTTGGCGCCAAGGGGTTTGGCTGCTCTTTTTTCGGCGCGGCTTTGCCCGCGGCCTATTTTCGTCGCGTAGAGGGGGTGGTCTAAGTCTCGGCCCATTCCGAGTCCGGCGGACGAAGTTTGCGGGCCGCACGCCCCAAGGCTATAGCCCACCCCCTTTTGGGCATTTTTCCGCTGGACGAACTTGGCGCCCAGGGGTTCGGCTTCTCTTTTTTTGGCGCGGCTTTGCCCGCGGCCTATTTTTGTCACGGGGAGGGGGTGGGAAAAGTCTCCGCCCATTCCGAGTCCGGCGGACGAAGTCCGCCCGCCCCACGCCCCAAGGCTATAGCCCACCCCTTTTTTGGGCATTTTTCCGCAGCACGAACTTGGCGCCAAGGGGTTCGGCTGCTCTTTTTTGGGCGCGGCCGTGCCCGCGGCCTATATTTGTCACGGGCAGGGGGTCGGTAAAGTCTCGGCCCATTCCGAGGAAGGCGGAAGAACTTTGCCGGCCCCACGCCCAAAGGCTATAGCACACACCTTTTTTGGGCAATTTTCCGCCGGACGAACTTGGCGCCAAGGGGTTCGGCTGCTCTTTTTTCGGCGCGGCTTTGCACGCGGCCTATTTTTGTCACGGGGAGGGGGTGGTCAAAGTCTCCGCCCATTCCGAGTCCGGCGAACGAAGTTTGCGGGCCCCACGCCCCAAGGCTATAGCCCACCCCTTTTTTGGGCATTTTTCTGCAGGACGAACTTGGCGCCAAGGGGTTCGGCTACTCTTTTTTGGGCGCGGCTGTGCCTGCGGCCTATTTTTGTCGCGGGGGGGGGGTGGGAAAAGTCTCCGCCCATTCCGAGTCCGGCGGACGAAGTCCGCCCGCCCCACGCCCCAAGGCTATAGCCCACCCCTTTTTTGGGCATTTTTCCGCAGCACGAACTTGGCGCCAAGGGGTTCGGCTGCTCTTTTTTGGGCGCGGCCGTGCCCGCGGCCTATTTTTGTCACGGGCAGGGGGTCGGCAAAGTCTCGGCCCATTCCGAGGAAGGCGGAAGAACTTTGCCGGCCCCACGCCCAAAGGCTATAGCACACTCCTTTTTTGGGCATTTTTCCGCCGGACGAACTTGGCGCCAAGGGGTTCGGCTGCTCTTTTTTCGGCGCGGCTTTGCACGCGGCCTATTTTTGTCACGGGCAGGGGGTGGTCAAAGTCTCCGCCCATTCCGAGTCCGGCGAACGAAGTTTGCCGGCCCCATGCCCAAAGGCTATAGCACACCCCTTTTTTGGGCATCTTTCCGCAGGACGAACTCAGCGGCAAGGGGTTCGGCTGCCCTTTTTTGGGCGCGGCTGTGCTCGCGGCCTATTTTTGTCATGGGGAGGGGATGGGAAGAGTCCGACCCATTCCGAGTCCGGCGTACGAAGTTCGCCAGCCCCACGCCCCCAAGGCTATAGCCCACCCCCTTTTTGGGCATTTTTCCGCAGGACGAACGTGGCGCCAAGGGGTTCGGCTGCTCTTTTTTGGGCGCGGCTGTGCCCGCGGCCTATTTTTGTCGTGGGGAAGGGGTGGGCAAAGTCTCGGCCCACTCCGAAGAAGGCGGACGAAGTTCGCCAGCCCCACGCCCAAAGGCTATAGCACACACCTTTTTTGGTCATTTTTCCGCAGGACGAACTTGGCGCCAAGGGGATCCGCTTCTCTTTTTTGGGCGCGGCTGTGCCCGCGACCTATTTTTGTTGCGGGGAGGGGGTGAACCAAGTCTCCGCCCACTCCGAAGAAGGCGGACGAAGTTCGCCAGCCCCACGTCCAAAGCCTATAGCACACAGCTTTTTTGGGCATTTTTCCGCAGGACGAACATGGCGCCAAGGGGTTCGCTTTTTGTTTTTTTAGCGCGGCTGTGCCCGCGGCCTATTTTTGTTGCGGGGAGGGGGTGGGAAAAGTCTCAGCCCATTCCGAGTCCGGCGGACGAATTACGCCCGCCCCACGCCCCAAGGCTATAGCCCACCTCCTTTTTGTTCATTTTTCCGCAGGACGAACTTGGCGCCAAGGGGTTCGGCTGCTCTTTTTTGGGCGCGGCTGTGCCCTCGGCCTATTTTTGCTGTGGGGAGGGGGTGGGAAAAGTCTCGGCCCTTTCCGACTCCGGCGGACGAAGTACGCCCGCCCCACGCCCCAAGGCTATAGCCCACCCCCTTTTTGTTCATTTTTCCGCAGGACGAACTTGGTGCAAAGGGGTTCGGCTGCTCTGTTTTGGGCGCGGCTGTGCCCGCGACCTATTTTTGTTGCGGGGAGGGGGTGGGCCAAGTCTCCGCCCACTCCGAAGAAGGCGGACGAAGTTCGCCAGCCCCACGTCCCAAGGCTATAGCCCACCCCCTTTTTGGGCATTTTTCCGCCGGACGAACTTGGCACCAAGGGGTTCGGCTGCTCTTTTTTGGGCGCGGCTGTGCCCGCGGCCTATTTTTGTTGCAGGGTGAGGTGGGAAAGTCTCAGCCCATTCCACGCCCCAAGGCTATAGCACACCCCTTTTTTGGGCATTTTTCCGCAGGACGAACTTGGCGCCAAGGCCTTCGGCTTCTCTTTTTTCGGCGCGGCTGTGCCCGCGGCCTATTTTTATCGCTGGGAGGGGGTGGACAAAGTCTCGGCCCATTCCGAGTCCGGCGGATGAAGTTCGCCAGCCCCACGCCCCAAGGCTATAGCACACCCCTTTTTTTGGCATTTTTCCGCTGGACGAACTTGGCGCCAAGGGGTTCGGCTGCTCTTTTTTGGGCGCGGCCGTGCCCGCGGCCTATTTTTGTCGTGGGGAGGGGGTCGGCAAAGTCTCGGCCCATTCCGAGGAAGGCGTAAGAACTTTGCGGGCCCCACGCCCAAAGGCTATAGCACACACCTTTTTTGGGCATTTTTCCGCAGAACGAACTTGGGGCCAAGGGGTTCGGCTGCTCTTTTTTGGGCGCGGCTATGCCCGCGGCCTATTTTTGTCACGTAGAGGGGGTGGGAAAAGTCTCGGCCCATTCCGAGTGCGGCGGAAGAAGTCCGCCCGCCCCACGCCCCAAGGCTATAGCACACCCCTTTTTTGAGCATTTTTCCGCAGGACGAACTTGGCGCCAAGGGGTTCGGCTGCTCTTTTTTTGGCGCGGCTTTGCCCGTGGCCTATTTTTGTCGCGGGGAAGGGGTGGGAAAGTCTCGGCCCATTCCACGCCCCAAGCCTATAGCACACCCCTTTTTTGGGCATTTTTCCGCAGGACGAACTTGGCGCCAAGGGGTTCGGCTGCTCTTTTTTGGCGCGGCTGTGCCGTCGGCCTATTTTTGTTGCGGGGAGGGGGTGGGAAAAGTCTCAGCCCTTTCCGACTCCGGCGGACGAAGTTCGCCCGCCCCACGCCCCAAGGCTATAGCACACCCCTTTTTTGGGCACTATTCCGCAGGACGAACTTGGCGCCAAGGGGTTCGGCTGCTCTTTTTTGGGCGCGGCTGAGCCCGCGGCCTATTTTTGTCGCGGGGAGGGGGTGGCCAAAGTCTCGGCCCGTTCCAAGGAAAGCGGACGGAGTTCGCCAGCCCCACGCCCAAAGGCTATAGCACACCCCTTTTTTGGGCATTTTTCCGCAGGACGAACTTCACGCCAAGGGGTTCGGCTGCCCTTTTTTGGGCGCGGCTGTGCCCGCTGCCTATTTTTGGTGCAGGGAGGGGGTGGGCAAAGTCTCGGCCCATTCCGAGTCCCGTGGACGAAGCTCGGCAGCCCCACACCCCAGGGCTATAGCCCACCCCTTTTTTGGGCATTTTTCCGCAGGACGAACTTGGCGCCAAGGGGTTCGGCTACTCTTTCTTGGGCGCGGCTGTGCCCGCGGCCTATTTTTGGCGCGGGGAGGGGGTGGGCAAAGTCTCGGCTCATTCGGAGGAAGGCGGATGAACTTTGCAGGCCCCACGCCCAAAGGCTATAGCACACCCCTTTTTTGGGCACTATTCCGCAGGACGAACTTGGCGCCAAGGGGTTCGGCTGCTCTTTTTTGGGCGCGGCTGAGCCCGCGGCCTATTTTTGTCGCGGGGAGGGGGTGGCCAAAGTCTCGGCCCGTTCCAAGGAAGGCGGACGGAGTTCGCCAGCCCCACGCCCAAAGGCTATAGCACGCCCCTTTTTTGGGCATTTTTCCGCAGGACGAACTTGGCGCCAAGGCCTTCGGCTTCTCTTTTTTCGGCGCGGCTGTGCCCGCGGCCTATTTTTATCGCTGGGAGGGGGTGGACAAAGTCTCGGCCCATTCCGAGTCCGGCGGATGAAGTTCGCCAGCCCCACGCCCCAAGGCTATAGCACACCCCTTTTTTTGGCATTTTTCCGCAGGACAAACTTGACGCCAAGGGGTTCGGCTGCCCTTTTTTGGGCGCGGCTGTGCCCGCTGCCTTTATTTGGCGCAGGGAGGGGGTGGGCAAAGTCTCGGCCCATTCCGAGTCCCGTGGACGAAGTTCGGCAGCCCCACACCCCAGGGCTGTAGCCCACCACTTTTTTGGGCATTTTTCCGCAGGTCGAACTTGGCGCCAAGGGGTTCGGCTGCTCTTTTTTGGGCGTGGCTGCTCCCGCGGCCTATTTTTGTCGCGGGGAGGGGGTGGGCAAAGTCTCGGCCCATTCCGAGTCCCGTGGACGAAGTTCGGCAGCCCCACACCACAGGGCTATAGCCCACCCCTTTTTTGTGCATTTTTCCGCAGGTCGAACTTGGCGCCAAGGGGTTCGGCTGCTCTTTTTTGGGCGTGGCTGCTCCCGCGGCCTATTTTTGACGCGGGGAGGGAGTGGGTAAAGGCTCGGCCCATTCCGAGTCTGGCGGACGAAGTTCGCCAGCCCCACGGCCCGAGGCTATAGGCCACCCCCTTTTTGGGCATTTTTCCGCAGGACGAACTTGGCGCCAAGGGGCTCGGCCGCTCTTTTTTGGGCGCGGCTGTGCCCGCGGCCTATTTTTGTCGTGGGGAGGGGGTGGGCAATGTCTCGGCCCATTCCGAGGAAGGCGGATGAACTTTGCAGGCCCCATGCCCAAAGGCTATAGCACACCCATTTTTTGGGCATTTTTCCGCAGGACGAACTATGCGCCGAGGGGTTCGACTGCTTTTTTTTGGGCGGGGAGGGGGGGCAAAGTCTCGGCCCATTCCGAGGAAGGCGGATGAACTTTGCCAGCCCCACGCCCATAGGATATAGTACACCCCTTTTTTGGGCATTTTTCCGCAGGGCGAACTTGGCGTCAAGGGGTTCAGCAGCTCTTTTTTGGGCGCGGTTGTGCCCGTGGCCTATTTTTGTGGCGGGGAGGGGGTGGGCTAAGTCTCTTACCATTCCGAGGACGGCGGACAAAGTTCGCCAGCCCCACGCCCCAGGCTTTAGCCCACCCTTTTTTGGGCATTTTTCCGCAGGACGAACATGGCGCCAATGGGTTCGACTGCTCTTTTTTGGGCGCGGTTGCGCGCGTGGCCTAATTTTGTCGCGGGGAGGGGGTGGGAAATGTCTCGGCCCATTCCGAGTCCGGCGGAGGAACTTTGCCGGCCCCACGCCCAAAGGCTATAGCACACCCCTTTTTTGGGCATTTTTCCGCAGGACGAACTTGGCGCCAAGGGGTTCGGCTGCTCTTCTTTGGGCGCGGCTGTGCCCGCGGCGTATTATTGTCGCGGGGAAGGGGTGGACAAAGTCGCGGCCCATTCCGAGTCCTGCGGACGAAGTTCGTCAACCCCACGCCCCAAGGCTATAGCCCACCCTATTTTTGGGCATTTTTCCGCAGGACGAACATGGCGCCAAGGGGTTTGGCGGCTCTTTTTTGGACGCGGTTGTGCCCATGGCCTATTTTTGTCACGGGGAGGGGGTGGGTAAATTCTCGGCCCATTCCCAGGAAGGCGGACGAAGTGCGCCGGCTCCACGCCGGAAGGCTATAGCCCACCCCCTTTTTGGGCATTTTTCCGCAGGACGAACTTGGCGCCAAGGGGTTGGGCTGCTCTTTTTTGGGGGCGGCTGTGCCCGCGGCCTATTTTTGTCGCGGGGAGGGGGCGGCCAAAGTCTCGGCCCATTCCGAGTCCGGCGGACGGAGTTTGCCGGCCCCACGCCCAAAGGCTAGAGCACACCCATTTTTTGGGCATTTTTCCGCAGGAGGAACTTGGCGCCAAGGGGTTCGGCTTTTTTTTTTTGCGCGGCTGTGCCCGCGGCCTATTTTTGTCTTGGGGAGGGGGTGGGAAAAGTCTCAGCCCATTCCGAGTCCGGCGGACGGAGTACGCCCGCCCCACGCCCCAAGGCTATAGCCCACCCCCTTTTTGTTCATTTTTCCGCAGGACGAACTTGGCGCCAAGGGGTTGGGCTGCTCTTTTTTGGGGGCGGCTGTGCCCTCGGCCTATTTTTGTCGCGGGGAGGGGGTGGGAAAAGTCTCGGCCCCACGCCCCAAGGCTATAGCACACCCCATTTTTGGGCATTTTTCCGCAGGACGAACATGGCGCCAAGGGGTTCGGCTGTTCTTTTTTGGGCGCGGCTGTGCCCGCGACCTATTTTTGTTGCGGGGAGGGGGTGGGCCAAGTCTCCGCCCACTCCGAAGAAGGCGGAGGAAGTTCGCCAGCCCCACGCCCCAAGGCTATAGCCCACCTCCTTTTTGGGCATTTTTGCGCAGGACGAACTTGGCGCCAAGGGGTTCGGCTGCTTTTTTGGGCGCAGCTGTGCCCGTGGCATATTTTTGTTGCGGGGAGGGGGTGGGAAAAGTCTCGGCCCATTCCGAGGAAGGCGGATGAACTTTGCCGGCCCCACGCCCAAAGGCTAGAGCACACCCCTTTTTTGGGCATTTTTCCGTTGGACGAACTTGGCGTCACGGGGTTCGGCTGCTCTTTTTTGGGCACGGCTGTGACCGCGGCCTATTTTTGTCACGGGGAGGGGGTGGGCAAAGTCTCGGCCCATTCCGAGTCCTGCGGACGAAGTTCGCCAACCCCACGCCCCAAGGCTATAGCCCACCCCATTTTTGGGCATTTTTCCGCAGAACGAACATGGCGCCAAGGGGTTCGACTGCTTTTTTTTGGGCGCGGCTGTGCCCGCACCCTATCTTTTACGCGGGGAGGGGGGCAATGTCTCGGCTCATTCCGCGGAAGGCGGATGAACTTTGCCAGCCCCACGCCCAAAGGTTATAGTACACCCCTTTTTTGGGCATTTTTCCGCAGGACGAACTTGGCGTCAAGGGGTTCAGCAGCTCTTTTTTGGGCGCGGTTGTGCCCGTGGCCTATTTTTGTCACGGGGAGGGGGTGGGCTAAATATCAGCCCATTCCGAGGAAGGCAGACGAAGTTCGCCAGCTCCACGCCCCAAGGCCATAGCCCACCCCCTTTTTCGGCATTTTTCCGCGGGACGAACTTGGCGCCAAGGGGTTCGGCTGCTCTTTTTGGGGCGAGGCTGTGCCCGCGGCCTATTTTTGTCGCGGGGAGGGATTGGACAAAATTTCGGCCCATTCCGAGGATGGCGGAATAACATTGCCGGGCCCACGCCCAAAGGCTATAGCACACCCCTTTTTTGGGCATTTTTCCGCAGGACAAACTACGGGCCAAGGGGTTCGGCTGCTATTTTTTGGGCGCGGCTGTGTCCGCGGCCTATTTTTTTCACGGGTAGGGGGTGGGCAAAGTCTCGGCCCATTCCGAGTCCTGCGGTCAAAGTTCGGCAGCCCCACGCCCCAAGGCTATAGCCCACCCCTTTTTTGGGCATTTTTCCGCAGGAGGAACTTGGTGCCCAGGGGTTCGGCTGCTCTTTTTTGGGCGCGGCTGTGCCCGTGGCCTATTTTTGTCGCGGGGAGGGGGTGGGAAAAGTCTCGGCCCATTCCGAGGAAGGCGGATGAACTTTGCCGGCCCCACGCCCAAAGGCTAGAGCACACCCCTTTTTTGGGCATTTTTCCGCAGGACGAACATGGCACCAAGGGGTTTGGCGGCTCTTTTTTGGACGCGGTTGTTTCCGTGGCCTATTTTTGTCATGGGGAGGGGGTGGGAAATGTCTCGGCCCATTCCGAGGAAGGCGGACGAAGTGCGCCGGCCCCACGCCCAAAGGCTAAGGCCACCCGGTTTTTGCGCATTTTTCCGCAGGACGAACTTGGCGCCAAGGGGTTCGGCTGCTCTTTTTTGGGCGCGGCTATGCCCGCGGCCTATTTTTGTCGCGGGGAGGGGGTGGGCAAAGTCTCGGCACATTCCGAGTCCGGCGGACGAAGTGCGCCAGCCCCACGCCCCAAGGCTATAGCCCACCCTTTTTTTGGGCATTTTTCCGCAGGACGAACTAGGCGCCAAGGGGGTCGGCTGCTCTTTTTTGGGCACGGCTGTGTCCGCGGCCTATTTTTGTCGAGGGGATGGGGTGGGAAAAGTCTCGGCCCTTTCCGAGTCCGGTGGACGATGCTCGCCAGCCCCACGCCCCAAGGCTATAGCCCACCCCTTTTTCGGGCATTTTCCGCAGGACGAACTTGGCGCCAAGGGGTTCGGCAGCCCTTTTTTGGGCGCGGCTATGCCCTCGGCCTATTTTTGGCGCGGGGAGGGGTGGGCAAAGTCTCGGCCCATTCCGAGTCCCGTGGACGAAGCTCGGCAGCCCCACACCCCAGGGCTATAGCCCACCCCTTTTTTGGGCATTTTTCCGCAGGACTAACTCGGCGCCACGGGGTTTAGCTGCTCTTTTTTGGGCGCGGCTGTGCCCACGGCCTATTTTTGTCGAGGGGATGGGGTGGGAAAAGTCTCGGCCAATTCCGAGTCTGCTGGACGAAGTTCGCGAGCCCCACGCCCAAAGGCTATAGCACACCCCTTTTTTCGGCACTATTCCGCAGGACGAACTTGGCGCCAATGGGTTCGGCTGCTCTTTTTTGAGCGCGGCTGAGCCCGCGGCCTATTTTTGTCTCGGGGAGGGGGTGGCCAAAGTCTCGGCCCGTTCCAAGGAAAGCGGACGGAGTTCGCCAGCCCCACGCCCAAAGGCTATAGCACACCCCTTTTTTGGGCATTTTTCCGCAGGACGAACTTCACGCCAAGGGGTTCGGCTGCCCTTTTTTGGGCGCGGCTGTGCCCGCTGCCTATTTTTGGTGCAGGGAGGGGGTGGGCAAAGTCTCGGCCCATTCCGAGTCCCGTGGACGAAGCTCGACAGCCCCACACCCCAGGGCTATAGCCCACCCCTTTTTTGGGCATTTTTCCGCAGGACGAACTTGGCGCCAAGGGGTTCGGCTACTCTTTCTTGGGCGCGGCTGTGCCCGCGGCCTATTTTTGGTGTGGCGAGGGGGTGGGCAAAGTCTCGGCTCATTCGGAGGAAGGCGGATGAACTTTGCAGGCCCCACGCCCAAAGGCTATAGCACACCCCTTTTTTGGGCATTTTTCCGCAGGACGAACTTGGCGCCAAGGGGTTCGGCTGCTCTTTTTTGGGTGTGGCTGAGCCCGCGGCCTATTTTTGTCGCGGGGAGTGGGTTGCCAAAGTCTCGGCCCATTCCAAGGAAGGCGGACGGAGTTCGCCGGCCCCACGCCCAAAGGCTATAGCACACCCCTTTTTTGGGCATTTTTTCGCAGGACGAACTTGGTGCCAAGGGGTTCGACTGCTTTTTTTTGGGCGCGGCTGTGCCCGTACCCTATCTTTTACGCGGGGAGGGGGGCAATGTCACGGCTCATTCCGCGGAAGGCGGATGAACTTTGCCAGCCCCACGCCCAAAGGATATAGTACACCCCTTTTTTGGGCATTTTTCCGCAGGACGAACTTGGCGTCAAGGGGTTCAGCAGCTCTTTTTTGGGCGCGGTTGTGCCCGTGGCCTATTTTTGTCGCGGGGAGGGGGTGGACTAAGTCTCGTACCATTCCGAGGATGGCGGACAAAGTTCGCCAGCTCCACGCCCCAAGGCTTTAGCCCACCCCTTTTTTGGGCATTTTTCCGCAGGACGAACATGGCGCCAATGGGTTCGGCTGCTCTTTCTTGGGCGTGGTTGTGCCCGTGGCGTACTTTTGTCACGGGGAGGGGGTGGGAAATGTCTCGGCCCATTCCGAGTCCGGCAGAGGAAGTTCGCCATCCCCACGCGCCAAGGCTATAGCCCACCCCCTTTTTGGGCATTTTTCCGCAGGACGAACTTGGCGCCAAGGGGTTCGGCTGTTCTTTTTTGGGTGCGGCTGTGCCTGCGGCCTATTTTTGGCGCGGGGAGGGATTGGACAAAATTTCGGCCCATTCCGAGGATGGCGGAATAACATTGCCGGGCCCACGCCCAAAGGCTATAGCACACCCCTTTTTTGGGCATTTTTCCGCAGGACAAACTACGGGCCAAGGGGTTCGGCTGCTATTTTTTGGGCGCGGCTGTGTCCGCGGCCTATTTTTTTCACGGGTAGGGGGTGGGCAAAGTCTCGGCCCATTCCGAGTCCTGCGGTCAAAGTTCGGCAGCCCCACGCCCCAAGGCTATAGCCCACCCCTTTTTTGGGCATTTTTCCGCAGGAGGAACTTGGTGCCCAGGGGTTCGGCTGCTCTTTTTTGGGCGCGGCTGTGCCCGTGGCCTATTTTTGTCGCGGGGAGGGGGTGGGAAAAGTCTCGGCCCATTCCGAGGAAGGCGGATGAACTTTGCCGGCCCCACGCCCAAAGGCTAGAGCACACCCCTTTTTTGGGCATTTTTCCGCAGGACAAACTTGGCGCCAAGGGGTTCGGCTGCTCGTTTTTGGGCGCGGCTGTGCCCGCGGCCTATTTTTGGCGCGGAGAGGGGGTGGGCAAAGTCTAGGCCCATTCCGAGTCGCGCGGACGTAGTTCGCCAACCCCACGCCCCAAGGCTATAGCCCACCCCATTTTTGGGCATTTTTCCGCAGGACGAACATGGCACCAAGGGGTTTGGCGGCTCTTTTTTGGACGCGGTTGTTTCCGTGGCCTATTTTTGTCATGGGGAGGGGGTGGGAAATGTCTCGGCCCATTCCGAGGAAGGCGGACGAAGTTCGCCGGCCCCACGCCCAAAGGCTAAGGCCACCCGGTTTTTGCGCATTTTTCCGCAAGACGAACTTGGCGCCAAGGGGTTCGGCTGCTCTTTTTTGGGCGCGGCTATGCCCGCGGCCTATTTTTGTCGCGGGGAGGGGGTGGGCAAAGTCTCGGCACATTCCGAGTCCGGCGGACGAAGTGCGCCTGCCCCACGCCCCAAGGCTATAGCCCACCCTTTTTTTGGGCATTTTTCCGCAGGACGAACTAGGCGCCAAGGGGGTCGGCTGCTCTTTTTTGGGCGCGGCTGTGTCCGCGGCCTATTTTTGTCGAGGGGATGGGGTGGGAAAAGTCTCGGCCCTTTCCGAGTCCGGTGGACGATGCTCGCCAGCCCCACGCCCCAAGGCCATAGCCCACCCCTTTTTCGGGCATTTTCCGCAGGACGAACTTGGCGCCAAGGGGTTCGGCAGCCCTTTTTTGGGCGCGGCTATGCCCTCGGCCTATTTTTGGCGCGGGGAGGGGTGGGCAAAGTCTCGGCCCATTCCGAGTCCCGTGGACGAAGCTCGGCAGCCCCACACCCCAGGGCTATAGCCCACCCCTTTTTTGGGCATTTTTCCGCAGGACTAACTCGGCGCCACGGGGTTTAGCTGCTCTTTTTTGGGCGCGGCTGTGCCCACGGCCTATTTTTGTCGAGGGGATGGGGTGGGAAAAGTCTCGGCCAATTCCGAGTCTGCTGGACGAAGTTCGCGAGCCCCACGCCCAAAGGCTATAGCACACCCCTTTTTTCGGCACTATTCCGCAGGACGAACTTGGCGCCAAGGGGTTCGGCTGCTCTTTTTTGAGCGCGGCTGAGCCCGCGGCCTATTTTTGGTGCAGGGAGGGGGTGGGCAAAGTCTCGGCCCATTCCGAGTCCCGTGGACGAAGCTCGGCAGCCCCACACCCCAGGGCTATAGCCCACCCCTTTTTTGGGCATTTTTCCGCAGGACGAACTTGGCGCCAAGGGGTTCGGCTACTCTTTCTTGGGCGCGGCTGTGCCCGCGGCCTATTTTTGGTGTGGGGAGGGGGTGGGCAAAGTCTCGGCTCATTCGGAGGAAGGCGGATGAACTTTGCAGGCCCCACGCCCAAAGGCTATAGCACACCCCTTTTTTGGGCTTTTTTCCGCAGGACGAACTTGGCGCCAAGGGGTTCGGCTGCTCTTTTTTGGGTGTGGCTGAGCCCGCGGCCTATTTTTATCGTGGGGAGTGGGTTGCCAAAGTCTCGGCCCATTCCAAGGAAGGCGGACGGAGTTCGCCGGCCCCACGCCCCAAGGCTATAGCCCACCCTTTTTTTGGGCATTTTTCCGCAGGACGAACTAGGCGCCAAGGGGGTCGGCTGCTCTTTTTTGGGCGCGGCTGTGTCCGCGGCCTATTTTTGTCGAGGGGATGGGGTGGGAAAAGTCTCGGCCCTTTCCGAGTCCGGTGGACGATGCTCGCCAGCCCCACGCCCCAAGGCCATAGCCCACCCCTTTTTCGGGCATTTTCCGCAGGACGAACTTGGCGCCAAGGGGTTCGGCAGCCCTTTTTTGGGCGCGGCTATGCCCTCGGCCTATTTTTGGCGCGGGGAGGGGTGGGCAAAGTCTCGGCCCATTCCGAGTCCCGTGGACGAAGCTCGGCAGCCCCACACCCCAGGGCTATAGCCCACCCCTTTTTTGGGCATTTTTCCGCAGGACTAACTCGGCGCCACGGGGTTTAGCTGCTCTTTTTTGGGCGCGGCTGTGCCCACGGCCTATTTTTGTCGAGGGGATGGGGTGGGAAAAGTCTCGGCCAATTCCGAGTCTGCTGGACGAAGTTCGCGAGCCCCACGCCCAAAGGCTATAGCACACCCCTTTTTTCGGCACTATTCCGCAGGACGAACTTGGCGCCAAGGGGTTCGGCTGCTCTTTTTTGAGCGCGGCTGAGCCCGCGGCCTATTTTTGTCTCGGGGAGGGGGTGGCCAAAGTCTCGGCCCGTTCCAAGGAAAGCGGACGGAGTTCGCCAGCCCCACGCCCAAAGGCTATAGCACACCCCTTTTTTGGGCATTTTTCCGCAGGACGAACTTCACGCCAAGGGGTTCGGCTGCCCTTTTTTGGGCGCGGCTGTGCCCGCTGCCTATTTTTGGTGCAGGGAGGGGGTGGGCAAAGTCTCGGCCCATTCCGAGTCCCGTGGACGAAGCTCGGCAGCCCCACACCCCAGGGCTATAGCCCACCCCTTTTTTGGGCATTTTTCCGCAGGACGAACTTGGCGCCAAGGGGTTCGGCTACTCTTTCTTGGGCGCGGCTGTGCCCGCGGCCTATTTTTGGTGTGGGGAGGGGGTGTGCAAAGTCTCGGCTCATTCGGAGGAAGGCGGATGAACTTTGCAGGCCCCACGCCCAAAGGCTATAGCACACCCCTTTTTTGGGCTTTTTTCCGCAGGACGAACTTGGCGCCAAGGGGTTCGGCTGCTCTTTTTTGGGTGTGGCTGAGCCCGCGGCCTATTTTTATCGTGGGGAGTGGGTTGCCAAAGTCTCGGCCCATTCCAAGGAAGGCGGACGGAGTTCGCCGGCCCCACGCCCAAAGGCTATAGCACACCCCTTTTTTGGGCATTTTTCCGCAGGACGAACTTGGCGCCAAGGGGTTCGGCTGCTCTTTTTTGGGTGCGGCTGAGCCCGTGGCCTATTTTTTTCGCGGGGAGGGGGTGGGTAAAGTCTCGGCCCATTCCGAGCCCTGCGGACGAAGTTCGCCCGCCCCACACCCCAAGGCTATAGCCCACCCCTTTTTCGGGCATTTTTCCGCAGGACGAACTTGGCGCCAAGGGGTTCGGCAGCCCTTTTTTGGGCGCGGCTGTGCCCGCGGCCTATTTTCGGCGCGGGGAGGGGTGGGCAAAGTCTCGGCCCATTCCGAGTCCCGTGGACGAAGCTCGGCAGCCCCACACCCCAGGGCTATAGCCCACCCTTTTTTGGGCATTTTTCCGCAGCACTTACTTGGCGCCACGGGGTTTGGCTGCTCTTTTTTGGGCGCGGCTGTGCCCACGGCCTATTTTTGTCGAGGGGATGGGGTGGGAAAAGTCTCGGCCAATTCCGCGTCTGCTGGACGAAGTTCGCCAGCCCCACGCCCCAAGGCTATAGCCCACCCCCTTTTTGGGCATTTTTCCGCAGGACGAACTTGGCGCCAAGGGGCTCGGCTGCTCTTTTTTTGGCACGGCTGTGCCCGCGGCCTATTTTTGTCATGGGGGAGGGGGTGGTCAAAGTCTCGGCCCATTCCGAGTCCGGCGGATGAAGTTCGGCAGCCCCACGCCCCAAGGCTATAGCCCACCCCCTTTTTGGGCATTTTTTCGCAGGACGAACTAGGTGCCAAGGGGTTCGGCTACTCTTTTTTGGGCGCGGCTGTGCCTGTGGCCTATTTTTGTCACGGGGAGGGGGTGGGCAAATTCTCGGCCCATTCCGAGGAAGGCGGACGAAGTTCGCAAGCACCACGCCCCAAGGCCATAGCCCACCCCCTTTTTGGGCATTTTTCCGCAGGATGAACTTGGCGCCAAGGGGTTCGGCTGCTCTTTTTTGGGCGCGGTTGTGGCCGCGGCCTATTTTTTCACGGGGAGGGGTTGGGCAAAGTCTCGGCCCATTCCGAGTCCCGCGGACGAAGTTCGCGAGCCCCACGCCCAAAGGCTATAGCACACCCCTTTTTTGGGCATTTTTCCGCAGGACGAACTTGGCCCCAAGGGGTTCTGCTGCCCTTTTTTTGGCGCGGCTGCGCCCGCGGCCTATTTTTGGCACGGGGAGGGGGTGGGCAAAGTCTCGGACCATTCCGAGGACGGCGGACAAAGTTCGCCAGCCCCACGCCCCAAGGCTTTAGCCCACCCCTTTTTTGGGCATTTTTCCGCAGGACGAACATGGCGCCAATGGGTTCAGCTGCTCTTTTTTGGGCGCGGTTGTGCCCGTGGCCTACTTTTGTCACGGGGAGGGGGTTGGAAATGTCTCGGCCCATTCCAAGTCCGGCGGAGGAAGTTCGCCAGCCCCACGCGCCAAGGCTATAGCCCACCCCCTTTTTGGGCATTTTTCCGCAGGACGAACATGGCGCCAAGGGGATCGGCTGCTCTTTTTTGGGTGCGGCTGAGCCCGCGGCCTATTTTTGTCGCGGGGAGTGGGTTGCCAAAGTCTCGGCCCATTCCAAGGAAGGCGGACGGAGTTCGCCGGCCCCACGCCCAAAGGCTATAGCACACCCCTTTTTTGGGCATTTTTCCGCAGGACGAACTTGGCGCCAAGGGGTTCGGCTGCTCTTTTTTGGGTGCGGCGGAGCCCGTGGCCTATTTTTGTCGCGGGTAGTGGGTTGCCAAAGTCTCGGCCCATACCGAGTCCCGTGGACGAAGTTCGGCAGCCCCACACCCCAGGGCTATAGCCCACCCCTTTTTTGGGCATTTTTCCGCAGGTCGAACTTGGCGCCAATGGGTTCGGCTGCTCTTTTTTGGGCGCGGTTGTGCCCGTGGCCTACTTTTATCGCGGGGAGGGGGTGGGAAATGTCTCGGCCCATTCCGAGTCCGGCGGAGGAAGTTCGCCAGCCCCACGCGCCAAGGCTATAGCCCACCTCCTTTTTGGGCATTTTTCCGCAGGACGAACTTGGCGCCAAGGGGTTCGGCTGTTATTTTTTAGGTACGGCTGTGCCCGTGGCCTACTTTTGTCGTGGGGAGGGGGTGGGCAAAGTCTCGACCCATTCCGAGTCTGGCGGACGAAGTCCGCCAGCCCCACGCCCCAAGGCTATAGCCCACCCCTTTTTTGGGCATTTTTCCGCAGGACGAACTTGGCGCCAAGGGGTTCGGCTGCTCTTTTTTGGGCGCGGCTGTGCCTGCGGCCTATTTTTGTTGTGGGGAGGGGGTGAGAAAAGTCTAGGCCCATTCCGAGTCCGGCGGACGAACTTCGCCAGCCCCACGCCCCAAGGCTATAGCCCACCCCTTTTGTGGGCATTTTCCCGCAGGACGAACTTGGCACCAAGGGGGTCGGCTGCTCTTTTTTATGCGCGGCTGCTCCCGCGGCCTATTTTTGTCATGGGGAGGGGGTGGGCAAAGTCTCGGCCCATTCCGAGTCCGACGGACGAAGTTCGCCAGCCCCACGCCCCAAGGCTATAGCTCACCGCTTTTTTGGGCATTTTTCCGCGGGACTAACTTGGCGTCAAGGGATTTGCCTGCTCTTTTTTGGGTGCGGCTGCGCCCGCGGCCTATTTTTGTCGTGGGGAGGGGGTGGCCAAAGTCTCGGCCCATTCCGAGTCCGGCGGACGAAGTTCGCCAGCCCCACGCCCCAAGGCTTTAGCCCACCCCTTTTGTGGGCATTTTCCTGCAGGACGAACTTGGCGCCATGGGGTTCGGCTGATCTTTTTTGGGCGCGGATGTGCCCGCGGCCTATTTTTGTCGTGGGGAGGGGTGAGAAAAGTCTGGGCCCATTCCGGGTCCGGCGGACGAACTTCGGCAGCCCCACGCCCCAAGGCTATAGCACACCCCTTTGTTGGGCATTTTTCCGCAGGACGAACTTGGCGCCAAGGGGTTCGGCTGCTGTTTTTTTGGTGCGGCTGTGCGCGCGGCCTATATTTGGCGCGGGGAGGGGGTGGCCAAAGTCTCGGCCCATTCCGAGGTAGGCGGATGAACTTTGCCGGCCCCACGCCCAAAGGCTATAGCCCAGCCTTTTTTTGGGCATTTTTTCCGCAGGACGAACTTGGTGCCAAGAGGTTCGGCCGCTCTTTTTTGGGCGCGGGTGTGCCCGCGGCCTATTTTTGTCATGGGGAGGGGGTGGACAAAGTGTCGGCACATTCCGGGTCCGGCGGATGAAGTTCGCCAACCCCACACCCCAAGGCTATAGCCCACCCCTTTTTTGGGCATTTTTCCGCTAGACGAACTTGGCGCCAAGGGGTTCGGCTGCTCTTTTTTGGGCGCGGCTGTGCCCGCGGCCTATTTTTGCCATGGGGAGGGGGTGAGAAAAGTCTTGCCCCATTCCGAGTCCGGCGGACGAACTTCGGCAGCACCACGCCCAAAGGCTATAGCACACCCCTTTTTTGGGCATTTTTCCGCTGAACGAACTTGGCGCCAAGGGGATCGGCTGCTCTTTTTTGGGCGCGGCTGTGCCCGCGGCCTATTTTTGGCGCGGGGAGGGTGTGGGCAAAGTCTCGGCCCATTCTGAGGAAGGCGGAATAACTTTGCCGGCCCCACGCCTGAAGGCTAAAGCCCACCCTTTTTTCGGCATTTTTCCGCAGGACGAACTTGGCGCCAAGGTGTTCGGCTGCTATTTTTTGGGCGTGGCTTTGCCCGCGGCCGTGCCGGCAGCCTATTTTTGTCGCGAAGAGGGTGTGGACAAATTCTCGGCCCATTCCGAGTCCGGCGGACGAAGTTCGCCAGCCCCACGCCCCAAGGCTTTAGCCCACCCCTTTTGTGGGCATTTTCCTGCAGGACGAACTTGGCGCCATGGGGTTCGGCTGATCTTTTTTGGGCGCGGATGTGCCCGCGGCCTATTTTTGTCGTGGGGAGGGGTGAGAAAAGTCTGGGCCCATTCCGGGTCCGGCGGACGAACTTCGGCAGCCCCACGCCCCAAGGCTATAGCACACCCCTTTGTTGGGCATTTTTCCGCAGGACGAACTTGGCGCCAAGGGGTTCGGCTGCTGTTTTTTTGGTGCGGCTGTGCGCGCGGCCTATATTTGGCGCGGGGAGGGGGTGGCCAAAGTCTCGGCCCATTCCGAGGTAGGCGGATGAACTTTGCCGGCCCCACGCCCAAAGGCTATAGCCCAGCCTTTTTTTGGGCATTTTTTCCGCAGGACGAACTTGGTGCCAAGAGGTTCGGCCGCTCTTTTTTGGGCGCGGGTGTGCCCGCGGCCTATTTTTGTCATGGGGAGGGGGTGGACAAAGTGTCGGCACATTCCGGGTCCGGCGGATGAAGTTCGCCAACCCCACACCCCAAGGCTATAGCCCACCCCTTTTTTGGGCATTTTTCCGCTAGACGAACTTGGCGCCAAGGGGTTCGGCTGCTCTTTTTTGGGCGCGGCTGTGCCCGCGGCCTATTTTTGCCATGGGGAGGGGGTGAGAAAATTCTTGCCCCATTCCGAGTCCGGCGGACGAACTTCGGCAGCACCACGCCCAAAGGCTATAGCACACCCCTTTTTTGGGCATTTTTCCGCTGAACGAACTTGGCGCCAAGGGGATCGGCTGCTCTTTTTTGGGCGCGGCTGTGCCCGCGGCCTATTTTTGGCGCGGGGAGGGTGTGGGCAAAGTCTCGGCCCATTCTGAGGAAGGCGGAATAACTTTACCGGCCCCACGCCTGAAGGCTAAAGCCCACCCTTTTTTCGGCATTTTTCCGCAGGACGAACTTGGCGCCAAGGTGTTCGGCTGCTATTTTTTGGGCGTGGCTTTGCCCGCGGCCGTGCCGGCAGCCTATTTTTGTCGCGAAGAGGGTGTGGACAAATTCTCGGCACATTCCAAGTCCGGCGGACGAAGTTCGCCAGCCCCACGCCCAAAGGCTATAACCCACCCCCTTTTTGGGCATTTTTCCGCAGGACAAATTTGGCGCCAACGGGGTTCGACTGCTTTTTTTTGTGCGCGGCTTTGCCCGCGGCCTATTTTTGGTGCGGGGAGGGGGTGGGCAAAGTCTCGGCCCATTCTGAGGAAGGCGGAATAACTTTGCCGGCCCCATGCCCAAAGGCTATAGCACACCCCTTTTTTGGGCATTTTTCCACAGGACGAATTTGGCGCCAAGGGGATCGGCTGCTCTTTTTTGGGCGCGGCTGTGCCCACGGCCTATTTTTGTCGCGGGGAGGGGGTGGGCAAAGTCTCGGCACATTCCGAGTCCGGCGGACGAAGTTCGCCAGCCCCACGCCCCAAGGCTATAGCCCACCCTTTTTTTGGGCATTTTTCCGCAGGACGAACTTGGCCCCAGGAGGTTCGGCTGCTCTTTTTTGGGCGTGGTTGTGCCCGCGGCCTATTTTTGTCGTGGGGAGGGGTGAGAACAGTCTTGGCCCATTCCGAGTCCGGCAGACGAACTTCGGCACCCCCACGCCCCAAGGCTATAGCACACCCCTTTTTTGGGCATTTTTCCGCAGGACGAACTTGGCGCCAAGGGGTTCGGCTGCTGTTTTTTTGGCGCGTCTGTGCGCGCGGCCTACTTTTGCGCGGGGAGGGGGTGGCCAAAGTCTCGGCCCATTCCGAGGTAGGCGGATGAACTTTGCCGGCCTCACGCCCAAAGTCTATAGCACACCCCCTTTTTGGGCATTTTTTCGGAGAACGAACTTGGCGCCAAGGGGTTCGGCTGCTCTTTTTTCGGCGCGGCTGTGCCCGCGTCCAGTTTTTGGCATGGGGAGGGGGTGGGCAAAGTCTCGGCCCATTCTGAGGTAGGCGGATGAACTTTGCCAGCCCCACGCCCAAAGGTTGTAGCACACACCTTTTTTGGGCATTTTTCCGCAGGACGAACTTGGCGCCAAGGGGTTCGGCTGCTCTTTTTTGGGCGCGGCTGCGCCCGCGGCCTATTTTTGGCATGGGGAGGGGGTGGGCAAAGTCTCGGCCCATTCTGAGGAACGCAGAATAACTTTGCCGGCCCCACGCCCAAAGGCTATAGCCCATCCCCTTTTTGGACATTTTTCCGCCGGACGAACTTGGCGCCAACGGGTTCGGCTGCTCTTTTTTGGGCGCGGCTGTGCCCGCGGCTTATTTTTGTCCCGGGAAGGGGGTGGGCAAAGTCTCGGCCCATTCCGAGTCCGACGGACGAAGTTCGCCCGCCACACGCCCCAAGGCTGCAGCCCACCCCTTTTTTGGGCATTTTTCCGCATGACGAACTTGGCGCAAAGGGGTTCGGCAGCTCTTTTTTGGGCGCGGCTGTGTCCGCAGCCTATTTTTGTCGCGGGGAGGCGGTGGGCAAAGTCTTGGCTCATTCCGAGGAAGGCGGACGAAGTTTGCCAGCCCCACGCCCCAAGGCTACAGCCCACCCCCTTTTTGGGCATTTTTCCGCAGGACGGACTTGGCGCCTAGGGGTTCGCCCGCATTTTTTTGGGCGGCTGTGCCCGCGGCCTATTTTTGGGGTGGGGAGGGGGTGGCCAAAGTCTCGGCCCATTCCGAGGAAGGCGGATGAACTTTGCCGGCCCCACGCCGAAAGGCTATAGCACACCCCTTTTTTGTGCATTTTTCTGCAGTACGAACTTGGCGCCAAGGGGTTCGGCTGCTCTTTCTTGCACGTGGCTGTGGCCACGGCTTATTTTTGTCCCGGGGAGGGGCTGGGCAAAGTTTCGGCCCATTCCGAGTCCGACGGACGAAGTTCGCCCGCCACACGCCCCAAGGCTGCAGCCCACCCCTTTTTTGGGCATTTTTCCGCATGACGAACTTGGCGCAAAGGGGTTCGGCAGCTCTTTTTTGGGCGCGGCTGTGCCCGCGGCCTATTTTTGTTGCGGGGAGGCGGTGGGCAAAGTCTTGGCTCATTCCGAGGAAGGCGGATGAAGTTTGCCAGCCCCACGCCCCAAGGCTACAGCCAACCCCCTTTTTGGGCATTTTTCCGCAGGACGGACTTGGCGTCTAGGGGTTCGCCCGCACTTTTTTGGGCGCGGCTGTGCCCGACGCCTATTTTTGGGGTGGGGAGGGAGTGGCCAAATTCTCTGCCCATTAGCACACCCCTTTTTTGTGCATTTTTCTACAGGACGAACTTGGCACCAAGGGGTTCGGCTGCTCTTTTTTGGGCGCGGCTGTGCCCGCGGCCTATTTTTGTCACGGGGAGGGGGTGGGCACAGTCTCGGCCCATTCCAAGGAAGGCGGACGAAGTGCGCCGGCCCCACGCCCAAAGGCCAAAACCCACCCCTTTTTTGGGCATTTTTCCGCAGGACGAACTTGGCGCCAAGGGGTTCGGCTGCTTTTTTTTCGGAGCGGCTGGGCCCGCTGCCTATTTTTGTCGCGGGGAGGGGGCGGGCAAAGTCTCGGCACATTCCGAGCACGGCGGACGAAGTTCTCCAGCCCCACGCCCCAAGGCTATAGCCCACCCTTTTTTTGGGCATTTTTGCGCAGGACGAACTTGGCGCCAGGAGGTTCGGCTGCTCTTTTTTGGGCGCGGTTGTGCCCGCGGCCTATTTTTGTCGTGGGGAGGGGTGAGAAAATTCTGGGCCCATTCCGGGTCCGGCGGACGAACTTCGGCAGCCCCACGCCCCAAGGCTATAGCACACCCCTTTGTTGGGCATTTTTCCGCAGGACGAACTTGGCGCCAAGGGGTTCGGCAGCTGTTTTTTTGGTGCGGCTGTGCGCGCGGCCTATATTTGGCGCGGGGAGGGGGTGGCCAAAGTCTCGGTCCATTCCGAGGTAGGCGGATGAACTTTGCCGGCCCCACGCCCAAAGTCTATAGCACACCCCCTTTTTGGGCATTTTTTCGGAGAACGAACTTGGTGCCAAGAGGTTCGGCCGCTCTTTTTTGGGCGCGGGTGTGCCCGCGGCCTATTTTTGTCATGGGGAGGGGGTGGACAAAGTGTCGGCACATTCCGGGTCCGGCGGATGAAGGTCGCCAACCCCACACCCCAAGGCTATAGCCCACCCCTTTTTTGGGCATTTTTCCGCTAGACGAACTTGGCGCCAAGGGGTTCGGCTGCTCTTTTTTGGGCGCGGCTGTGCCCACGGCCTATTTTTGTCGCAGGGAGGGGGTGGGAAAAGTCTCGGCCCATTCTGAGTCCGGCGGACGAACTTAGCCGGCCCCACGCCCCAAGGCTATATAGCACATCCCTTTCTTGGGCATTTTTCCGCAGGACGAACTTGGTGCCAAGGGGTTCGGCTGCTCTTTTTTGGGCGCGGCTGTGCCCGCGGCTTATTTTTTTCCCGGGAAGGGGGTGGGTAAAGTCTCGGCCCATTCCGAGTCCGACGGACGAAGTTCGCCCGCCACACGCCCCAAGGCTGCAGCCCACCCCTTTTTTGGGCATTTTTCCGCATGACGAACTTGGCGCAAAGGGGTTCGGCAGCTCTTTTTTGGGCGCGGCTGTGTCCGCAGCCTATTTTTGTCACGGGGAGGCGGTGGGCAAAGTCTCGGCTCATTCCGAGGAAGGCGGACGAAGTTTACCAACCCCACGCCCCAAGGCTACCGCCCACCCCCTTTTTGGGCATTTTTCCGCAAGACGGACTTGGCGCCAAGGGGTTCGCCAGCACTTTTTTGGGCGGCTGTGCCCGCATCCTATTTTTGGGGTGGGGAGGGGGTGGCCAAGTATCGGCCCATTCCGAGGAAGGCGGATGAACTTTGCCGGCCCCATGCCGAAAGGCTATAGCACACCCCTTTTTTGGGCATTTTTCTACAGGACGAACTTGGCGCCAAGGGGTTCGGCTGCTCTTTTTTGGGCGCGGCTGTGGCCGCGGCCTATTTTTGTCACGGGGACGGGACGGACATAGCCTCGGTCCATGCCAAATCCGGCGGACGAAGTTCGCCACCCCCACGCCCCAAGGATATAGCCCATCCCCTTTTTGGGCATTTTTCAGGATGACGAACTTGGAGCCAACGGGTTCGGCTGCTATTTTTTGGGCGCGGCTCTGCCCGCGGCCTATTTTCGTCACGGAGAAGGGGTGGGCAAAGTCTTGGCCCATTCTAAGTCCGGCATACGAAGTTCGCCAGCCCCATGCCCCAAAGCTATGGCCCACCCCTTTTTTGGGCATTTTTCGTAGGACGAACATGGCGCCAAGGGGTTCGGCTGCTCTTTTTTGGGCGCGGCTGTGCCCGCGGCCTATTTTTGTCGCGGGTAGGGGGTGGGTATAGTCTCGGCCCATTCCGAAGAAGGCGGACGAAGCTCGCCAGCCCCACGCCCCAAGGCTATAGCCCACCCCTTTTTTGGGCATTTTTCCGCAGGACGAACTTGGCGCCAAGGGGTTCGGCTGCTCTTTTTTGGTCGCGGCTGTGCTCGTGGCCTATTTTTGACGCGGGGAGGGGGTGGGCATAGTCTCGGCCCATTCCGAAGAAGGCGGACGAAGCTCGCCAGCCCCACGCCCCAAGGCTATAGCTCACCCCTTTTTTGGGCATTTTTCCGCAGGACGAACTTGGCGCCAAGGGGTTCGGCTGCTCTTTTTTGGTCGCGGCTGTGCTCGTGGCCTATTTTTGACGCGGGGAGGGGGTGGGAAATGTCTTGGCCCATTCCGAGGAAGGCGGCCGAAGTTCGCCAACCCCACGTCCCAAGGCTATAGCCCACCCCTTTTTTGGGCATTTTTCCGCAGGACGAACTTGGCACCAAGGGGTTCGGCTGCTCTTTTTTGGGCGTGGCGGTGCCCGCAGCCTATTTTAGTCTCGGGGAAGGGGTGGGAATAGTCTCGGCCCATTCTGAGTCCGGCGGACGAACTTCGGCTGTCCCGCTCCCCAAGGCTATAGCACACAACGTTTTTTGGCATTTTTCCGCAGGACGAACTTGGTGCCAAGGGGTTCGGCTGCTCTTTTTTGGCCGCGGCTGTGCCCACGGCCTATTTTTGTCGCGGGGAGGGGGTGGGTAAAGTCTCGGCCCATTCCAAGTAATGCGGACGAAGTTCGCCAGCCCCACGCCCCAAGGCTATAGCCCACCCCTTTTTTGGGCATTTTTCCGCAGGACGAACTTGGCGCCAAGGGTTTCGGCTGCTCTTTTTTGGGCGCGGCTGTCCCCGTGGCCTATTTTTGTCGCGGGGAGGTGGTGGGAAAAGTCTCGGCCCATTCCGAGTCCGGCGGACGGCGTTCGCCCGCCCCACGCCCCAAGGCTATAGCACACCCCTTTTTTGTGGATTTTTCCGCAGGACGAAATTGGCGCCAAGGGGATCGGCTGCTCTTTTTTGGGCGCGGCTGTGTCCGCACCCTATTTTTGTCACGGGGAGGGGGTTGCATAAGTCTCGGCCCATTCCGAGTCCGGCGGATGAAGTTCGCCAGCCCCACGCCCCAACGCGATAGCCCACCCCCTTTTTGGGCATTTTTACGCTGGACGAACTTGGCGCCGAGGGGCTCGGCTAGTCTTTTTTGGGCGCGGCTGTGCCCGCGGCCTATTTTTGTCACGGGGAGGGGGTGGGAAAAGTCTTGGCCCATTCCGAGTCTGGCAGACGAAGTTCGCCCGCCCCACGCCCCAAGGCTATAGCCCACCCCCTTTTTGGGCATTTTTCCGCAGGACGATCTTGGCGCCAAGGTGTTCGGCTGCTCTTTTTTGGGTGCGGCTGTGCCCGTGGCCTATTTTTGTCATGGGGAGGGGATGGACAAAGTCTCGGCCCATTCCGAGGAAGGCGTACGAAGTTCGCCAGCCCCACGCCCCATGGCTATAGCCCACCCCCTATTTGTGCATTTTTCCGCAGGACGAACTAGGCGCCAAGGGGTTTGGCTGCACTTTTTTGGGTGCGGCTGCGCCCACAGCCTATTTTTGTTGTGGGGAGGCGGTGGGCAAAGTCACGGCACATTCCGAGTCCGGCGGGCGAAGTTCGCCTGCCCCACGCCCCAAGGCTATAGCCCACCCCTTTGTTGGGCATTTTTCCGCAGGACGAACTTGGCGCCCAGGGGTTCGGCTGCTCTTTTTTGGGCGCGGCTGTGCCCGCGGCATATTTTTGTCGCGGGGAGGGGGTGGGAAAAGTCTCGGCCCATTCCGAGTCCGGCGGACGAAGATCGACAGCCCCACGCCCCAAGGCTATAGCCCACCCCCTTTTTGGGCATTTTTCCGCCGGACGAACTTGGCGCCAAGGAGTTCGGCTGCTCTTTTTTGGGTGCGGCTGTGCCCGCATCCAATTTTTCTTGCGGGGAGGGGGTGGGCAAAGTCTCGGCCCATTCCGAGGAAGGCGTACAAAGTTCGCCAGCCCCACGCCCCAAGGCTATAGCCCACCCCTTTTTTGGGCATTTTTCCGCAGGACGAACTTGGCGCCAAGGGGTCCGGGTTCTCGTTTTTGGGTGCGGCTGTGCCCGCATCCTATTTTTGTCGAGGGGAGGGGGTGGGCAAAGTCTCGGCCCATTCCGAGGATGGCGTACGAAGTTCGCCAGCCCCACGCCCCAAGGCTATAGCCCACCCCTTTTTTGGGCATTTTTCCGCAGGACGAACTTGGTGCCAAGGGGTTCGGCTGCTCTTTTATGAGCGCGGCTGTGCCCACGGCCTATTTTTGTCGCGGGGAGGGGGTGGGCAAAGTCTCGGCCCATTCCGAGTCCGGCGGACGAAGTTCGCCAGCCCCACGCCCCAAGGCTCTAGCCCACCCCTTTTTTGGGCATTTTCCCGCAGGACGATGTTGGCGGGAATGGGTTCGGCTGATCTTTTTTGGGCGCCGCTGTGCCCGCGGCCTATTTTAGTCGCGGGGAGGGGGTAGGAAAAGTCTCGGCCCATCCCGAGTCCGGCGGACGAAGTTCGCCAGCCCCACGCCCCAAGGCTATAGCCCACCCCTTTTTGGGCATTTTTCCGCAGGACGAGCTTGGCGCCAAGCGGTTCGGCAGCACTTTTTTGGTGCGGCTGTGCCCGCGGCCTATTTTTGTCGTGGGGAGGGGGTGGGCAAAGTCTCTGCCCATTCTGAGTCCGGCGGACGATGTTCGCCCGCCCCTCGCCCCAAGGCTATAGCCCACCCCTTTTTTGGGCATTTTTCCGCAGGATGAACTTGGCGCCAAGGGGTTCGGCTGCTCTTTTTTGGGCGCGGCTGTGCTCGCGGCCTATTGTTGTCGCGGGGAGGGGGTGGGCAATGTCTCTGCCCATTCCGAGTCAAGCGAACGAAGTTCGCCTGCCCCACGCCCCAAGGCTATCGGCCACCCCTTTTTTGGGCATTTTTCCGCAGGACGAACTTGGCGGGAATGGGTTCGGCTGCTCTTTTTTAGGCGCCGCTGTGCCCGCGGCTTATTTTACTGGCGGGGAGGGGGTGGGAAAAGTGTCGGCCCATTCCGAGTCCGGCGGACGAAGTTCGCCAGCCCCACGCCCCAAGGCTATAGCCCACCCTTTTTTGGGCATTTTTCCGCAGGACGAGCTTGGCGCCAAGGGGTTCGGCTGCTCTTTTTTGGGCGTGGCTGTCCCCGTGGCCTATTTTTGTCACGGGGAGCAGGTGGGAAATGTCTCGGCCCTTTCTGAGTCCGGCGGATGAAGTCCGGCAGCCCGACGCCCCAAGGCTATAGCCCACCCCCCTTTTGGACATTTTTCCGCAGGACGAACATGGCGCCAAGGGGTTCGGCTGCTCGTTTTTTGGCGCGGCTGTGTCCGTGGCCTATTTTTGTCGCGGGGTGGAGGTGGGCAAAGTGTCGGCCCATTCCGAGTCCGGGGGACGAAGTTCGCCCGCCCCACGCGCCATGGCTATAGCCCACCCCCTTTTTGGGCATTTTTCCGCAGGACGAACTTGGCGCCAAGGGATTCGGCTGCTCTTTTTTGGGTGCGGCTGTCCCCGTGGCCTATTTTTATCGCGGGGAGGTGGTGGGAAAAGTCTTGGCCCATTCCGAGTCCGGCGGACGAATTTCGCCTGCCCCACGCCCCAAGGCTATAGCCCATCCCTTTTTTGGGCATTTTTCCGCAGGACGAACTTGGCGCCAAGGGGTTCGGCTGCTCTTTTTTGGGCGCGGCTGTCCCTGTGGCCTATTTTTGTCGCGGGGAGGTGGTGGGCAAAGTCTCGGCCCATTCCGAGTCCGGCGGACGAATTTCGCACGCCCCACGCCCCAAGGCTATCGCCCACCCCTTTTTTCGGCATTTTCCCGCAGTATGAACTTGGCACCAAGGGGTTTGGCTGCTCGTTTTTGGGCGCGCCTGTGCCCGCGGCCTATTTTTGTCACCGGGAGGGGGTGGGCAATGTCTCTGCCCATTCCAAGTCCAGCGGACGAAGTTCGCCAGCCCCACGCCCCATGGCTATAGCACACCCCTTTTTTGTGGATTTTTCCGCAGGACGAACATGGGGCGAAGGGGTTTGGCTGCTCTTTTTTGGGCGCGGCTGTGCCCGCGGCCTATTTTTGTCGCCGGGAGGGGGTGGGAAAAGTCTCGGCCCATTCCGAGTCCGGCGGACGAAGTGCGCCAGCCCGACGCCCCAAGGCTATAGCCCACCCCCTTTTTGGACATTTTTCCGCAGGACGAACATGGCGCCAAGGGGTTCGACTGCTCTTTTTTGGCGCGGCTGTGCCCGCGGCCTATTTTTGTCACGGGGAGGGGGTGGGAAAAGTCTCGGCCCTTTCCGAGTCCGGCGGACGAAGTTCGCCAGCCCCACGCCCCAAGGCTATAGCCCACCCCTTTTTGGGCATTTTTCCGCAGGACGAGCTTGGCGCCAAGGGGTTCGGCCGCTCTTTTTTGGGCGCGGCTGTGCCCACGGCCTATTTTTGTCGCGGGGAGGTGGTGGGCAAAGTCTCGGCCCATTCCGTGTCCGCCGGATGAAGTTCGCCCGCCCCACGCCCCAAGGCTATAGCACTCCCCTATTTTGGGGATTTTTCCGCAGGACGAACTTGGCGCGAAGGGGTTCGGCTGCTCTTTTTTGGGCGCGGCTGTGCCCGCGGCATGTTTTTGTCGCGGGGAGGGGGTGGGAAAAATCTCGGCCCATTCCGAGTCCGGCGGACGAAGTTCGCCGGCCCCACGCCCCAAGGCATTAGCCCACCCCTTTTTTCGGCATTTTTCCGCAGGACGAACTTGGCGCCAAGGGCTTCGGCTGCTCTTTTTTGGGCACGGCTGTGCCCGCGGCCTATTTTTATCGCGGGGAGGGGGTGGGGAACGTGTCGGCCCATTCCGAGTCCGGCGGACGAAGTGCGCCGGCCCCACGCCCCAAGGCTATAGCCCACCCCCTTTTTGGACATTTTTCCGCAGGACGATCATGGCGCCGAGGGGTTCGGTTGCTCTTTTTTGGCGCGGCTGTGCCCGCGGCCTATTTTTGTCGCGGGGAGGGAGTGGGCTAAGTCTCTGCCCATTCCGAGTCCGGCGGACGAAGTTCGCCAGCCCCACGCCCCAAGGCTATAACCCACCCCTTTCCTGGGCATTTTTCCGCAGGACGAACATGGTGGGAATGGGTTCGGCCGCTCTTTTTGGGGCGCCGCTGTGCCCGCGGCCTATTTTTGTGGTGGAGAGGGGTGGGAAAAGTCTCGGCCCATTCCGAGTCCGGCGGACAGCGTTCGCCCGCCCCACGCCCCAAGGCTATAGCACACCCCTTTTTTGTGGATTTTTCCGCAGGACGAACTTGGCGCGAAGGGGGTCGGCTGCTCTTTTTTGGGCGCGGATGTGCCCACGGCCTATTTTTGTCGCCGGGAGGGGGTGGGCAAAGTCTCGGCCCATTCCGAGGCCGGCGGACGAAGTTCGCCAGCCCCACGCCCCAAGGCTATAGCCCACCCCCTTTTTGGGCATTTTTCCGCGGGACGAATTTGGCGCCAAGGAGTTCGGCTGCTCTTTTTTGGGCGCGGCTGTGCCTGCGGCCTATGTTTGTCGCGGGGAGGTGGTGGGAAAAGTCTCGGCCCATTCCGAGTCCGGCGTGCGAATTTCGCAAGCCCCACGCCCCAAGGCTATCGCCCACCCCTTTTTTCGGCATTTTCCCGCAGTACGAACTTCGCGCCAAGGGGTTTGGCTGCTCGTTTTTGGGCGCGGCTGTGCCCGCGGCCTATTTTTGTCGCGGGGTGGGGGTGGGCAAAGTGTCGGCCCATTCCGAGTCCGGCGGACGAAGTTCGCCCGGCCCACGCCCCATGGCTATAGCACACCCGTTTTTTGGGGATTTTTCCGCAGGACGAATTTGGCGCGAAGGGGTTCGGCTGCTCTTTTTTGGGCGCCGCTGTGCCTGCGGCCTATTTTTGTCACGGGGAGGTGGTGGGAAAAGTCTCGGCCCATTCCGAATCCGGCGGGCGAATTTTGCACGCCCCACGCCCCAAGGCTATCGCCCACCCCTTTTTTCGGCATTTTCCCGCAGTACGAACTTGGCGCCAAGGGGTTTGGCTGCTCGTTTTTGGGCACCGCTGTGCCCGCGGCCTATTTTTGTCGCGGGGTGGGGGTGGGCAAAGTGTCGGCCCATTCCGAGTCCGGCGGACGAAGTTCGCCCGCCCCACGCCCCATGGCTATAGCCCACCCCTTTTTTGGGCATTTTTCCGCAGGACGAACTTGGCGACAAGGGGTTCGGCAGCTCTTTTTTTGGCGCGGCTGTCCCCGTGGCCTATTTTTGTCGCGGGGAGGTGGTGGGAAAAGACTCGGCCCATTCCGAGTCCGGCGGACGAAGTTCGCCAGCCCCACGCCTCAAGGCTATAGCCCACCCCCTTTTTGGGCATTTTTCCGCAGGACGAACTTGGCGCCAAGGGGATCGGCTGCTCTTTTTTTGGCGCGGCTGTGCCCGTGGCCTATTTTTGTCGCGGGGAGGTGGTGGGAAAAGTCTCGGCCCATTCCGAGTCCGGCGGACGAAGTTCGCCAGCCCCACGCCTCAAGGCTATAGCCCACCCCCTTTTTGGGCATTTTTCCGCAGGACGAATTTGGCGCCAAGGAGTTCGGCTGCTCTTTTTTGGGCGCGGCTGTGCCTGCGGCCTATGCTTGTCGCGGGGAGGTGGTGGGAAATGTCTCGGCCCATTCCGAGTCCGGCGGGCGAATTTCGCACGCCCCACGCCCCAAGGCTATCGCCCACCCCTTTTTTCGGCATTTTCCCGCAGTACGAACTTGGCACCAAGGGGTTTGGCTGCTCGTTTTTGGGCACGGCTGTGCTCGCGGCCTATTTTTGTCGCGGGGTGGGGGTGGGCAAAGTGTCGGCCCATTCCGAGTCCGGCGGAGGAAGTTCGCCCGCCCCACGCCCCATGGCTATAGCCCACCCCTTTTTTGGGCATTTTTCCGCAGGACGAACTTGGCGCCAAGGGGTTCGGCTGCTCTTTTTTGGGTGCGGCTGTCCCCGTGGCCTATTTTTGTCGCGGGGAGGTGGTGGGAAAAATCTCGGCCCATTCCGAGTCCGGCGGACAAAGTTCGCCATCCCCACGCCTCAAGGCTATAGCCCACCCCCTTTTTGGGCATTTTTCCGCAGGACGAACTTGGCGCCAAGGGGATCGGCTGCTCTTTTTTGGGCGCAGCTGTGCCCGCGGCCTATTTTTGTCGCGGGGAGGGGGTGGGAAAAGTCTCGGCCCATTCCGAGTCCGGCGGACGAAGTTCGCCAGCCCCACGCCCCAAGGCTACAGCCCACCCCCTTTTTGGGCATTTTTCCGCAGGACGAACTTGGCGCCAAGGGGTTCGGGTCCTCTTTTTTGTGCGCGGCTGTGCCCGCTGCCTATGTTTGGCGCGGGGAGGGGGTCAGCAAAATCGCGGCCCATTCCGAGTCCGGCGGACGAAGTTCGGCAGCCCCACGCCCCAAGGCTATAGCCCACCCCTTTTTCGGGCATTTTTCCTCAGGACGAACTTTGCGCCAAGGGGTTCGGCGGCTCTTTTTTGGGCGCGGCTGTGCCCGCGGCCTATTTTTGTCGCGGGGACGGGTTGGGCAAAGTCTCGGCGCATTCCGAGCCCGGTGGACGAAGTTCGCCATCCCTACGCGCCAAGGCTATAGCCCACCCCATTTTCGGGCATTTTTCCGCAGGACGAACTTTGCGCCACGGGGTTCGGCTGCTCTTTTTTGGGCCCGGCTGTGCCCGCGGCCTATTTTTGGCGCGGGGAGGGGGTGGCCAATGTCTCGGCCCATTCCGACGAAGGCGGACGAAGTGCGCCGGCCTCACGCCCAAAGGCTATAGCACACCCCTATTTTGGGCATTTTTCCGTAGGACGAACTTGGCGCCAAGGGGATCGGCTGCTCTTTTTTGGGCGCGGCTGTGCCCGCACCCTATTTTTGTCACGGGGAGGGGGTGGCAAAAGGCTCGGCCCATTCCGAGCCCGGCGGAAGAAGTCCGCCAGCCCCACGCCCCAACGCGATAGCCCACCCCATTTTTTGGCATTTTGTCCGCTGGACGAACTTGGCGCCGAGGGGCTCGGCTAGTCTTTTTTGGGCGCGGCTGTGCCCGCGGCCTATTTTTGTCACGGGGAGGGGGTGGGAAAAGTCTCGGCCCATTCCGAGTCCGGCGGACGAAGTTCGCCCGCCCCACGCCCCAAGGCTATAGCCCACCCCTTTTTTGGGCATTTTTCCGCAGGACGAACTTGGCGCCAAGGGGTTCGGCTGCTCTTTTTTGGGATCGGCTGTGCCCGCGGCCTATTTTTGTCGCGGGGAGGGGGTGGGAAAAGTCTCGGCCCATTCCGAGTCCGGCGGACGAAGTTCGCCAGCCCCACGCCCCAAGGCTATAGCCCACCCCCATTTTGGGCATTTTTCCGCAGGACGAAGTTGGCGCCAAGGGGTTCGGGTCCTCTTTTTTGTGCTCGGCTGTGCCCACTGCCTATGTTTGGCGTGGGGAGGGGGTGAGCAAAATCGCGGCCCATTCCGAGTCCGGCGGACGAAGTTCGGCAGCCCCACGCCCCAAGGCTATAGCCCAACCCTTTTTCGGGCATTTTTCCGCAGGACGAACTTTGCGCCAAGGGGTTCAGCGGCTCTTTTTTGGGCGCGGCTGTGCCCGCGGCCTATTTTTGTCGCGGGGAGGGGTTTGGCAAAGTCTCGGCCCATTCCGAACCCGGTGGACGAAGTTCGCCATCCCTACGCCCCAAGGCTATAGGCCACCCCATTTTCGGGCATTTTTCCGCAGGACGAACTTGGCGCCAAGGGGATCGGCTGCTCTTTTTTGGGCACGGCTGTGTCCGCGCCCTATTTTTGTCGTGGGGAGGGGGGTGGCAAAAGTCTCGGCCCATTCCGAGTCCGGCGGATGAAGTTCGCCAGCCCCACGCCCCAACGCGATAGCCCACCCCCTTTTTGGGCATTTTTCCGCAGGACGAACTTGGCGCCGAGGGGCTCGGCTAGTCTTTTTTGGGCGCGGCTGTGCCCGCGGCCTATTTTTGTCACGGGGAGGGGGTGGGAAAAGTCTCGGCCCATTCCGAGTCCGGCGGACGAAGTTCGCCCGCCCCACGCCCCGAGGCTATAGCCCACCCCCTTTTTGGGCATTTTTCCGCAGGACGAACTTGGCGCCAAGGGGTTCAGCTGCTCTTTTTTGGGATCGGCTGTGCCCGCGGCCTATTTTTGTCGCGGGGAGGTGGTGGGCAATGTTTCGGCCCATTCCAAGGAAGGCGGACGAAGTTCGCCCTTCTTACGCCCCAAGGGTATAGCCCACCCCTTTTTTGGGCATTTTCCCGCAGGACGAACTTGGCGCCAAGGGGTTCGGCTGCTCCTTTTTGGGCGCGGCTGTGTCCGCGGCCTATTTTTGTCTCGTGGAGGGGGTGGTAAAAGTCTCGGCCCATTCTGAGTCCGGCGGACGAAGTTCGTCAGCCCCACGCCCCAAGGCTATAGCCCACCCCCTTTTTTGGCATTTTTCCGCAGGAAAAACTTGGCGCCAAGGGGTTCGTCAGCTCTTTTTCGGGCGCTGCTGTGTGCGCGGCCTATTTTTGTCGCGGGGAGGGGGTGGGAAAAAAGTCTCGGCCCATTCCGAGTCCGGCGGACGAAGTTCGCCAGCCCCACGCCCCAAGGCTATAGCCCACCCCTTTTTTGGGCATTTTTCCGCAGGACGAACTTGGCGCCAAGGGGTTCGGCTGTTTTTTCTTGGGCGCGGCTGTGCCCACGGCGTTTTTTTGTCGCGGGGAGAGGGTGGGCAAAGTCTCGGCCCATTCCGAGGAAGGTGGACGAAGTTCGCCAGCCCCACGCCCCAAGGCTATAGCCCACACCTTTTTTGGGCATTTTTCCGCAGGACGAACTTGGCGCCAAGGGGTTCGGTTGCGCTTTTTTGGGCGCGGCTGCTACCGCGGCCTATTTTTGTCGCGGGGAGGGGGTGTGCAAAGTCTCGGCCCATTCCGAGCCCGCCGGACGAAGTTCGCCATCATTACGCCACAAGACTATAGCACACCCCTTTTTTGGGCATTTTTCCGCAGGACGAACTTGGCGCCAAGGGGTTCGGCTGCTCTTTTTTGGGCGCGGCTGTGTCCGCGGCCTATTTTTGTCGCGGGGAGGGGGTGGGAAAAGTCTCGGCCCATTCCGAGTCCGGCGGACGAAGTTCGCCAGCCCCATGCCCCAAGGCTATAGCCCACACCTTTTTTGGGCATTTTTCCGCAGGACGAACTTGGCGCCAAGGGGTTCGGTTGCTCTTTTTTGGGCGCGGCTGCTACCGCGGCCTATTTTTGTCGCGGGGAGGGGGTGTGCAAAGTCTCGGCCCATTCCGAGCCCGGCGGACGAAGTTCGCCATCATTACGCCCCAAGGCTATAGCACACCCTTTTTTTGGGCATTTTTCCGCAGGACGAACTTGGCGCCAAGGGGTTCGGCTGCTCTTTTTTGGGCGCGGCTGTGCCCACGGCCTATTTTTGCCACCGGGAGGGGGTGTGCAAAGTCTCGGCCCATTCCGTTTCCGGCGGACAAAGTTCGCCCGCCCCACGCCCCAAGGCTATAGCATACCCCTTCTTTGGGCATTTTTCCGCTGGACGAACTTGGCGCCAAGGGGTTCGGCTGCACTTTTTTGGGCGCGGCTGTGCCCGCGGCCTATTTTTGTTGCGGGGAGGGGATGGGCAAAGTCTCGGCCCATTCCGAGGAAGGCGGAATAACTTTGCCGGCCCCACGCCCAAAGGCTATAGCCCACACCCTTTTTGGGCATTTTTCCGCTGGACGAACTTGGCACCAAGGGGTTCGGCTGCTGTTTTTTGGGCGCGGCTGTGCCCGCGGCCTATTTTTGTCACGGGGGAGGGGGGGAAGTCTCAGCCCAGCCCAGTCCGAGTCCGGCGGACGAAGTTCGGCAGCCCCACGCCCCAAGGCTATAGCACACCCCTTTTTTGGGCATTATTCCGCAGGACGAACTTGGCGCCAAGGGGTTCGGCTGCTCTTTTTTGGCCCCGGCCATTTTTGTCGCGGGGAGGAGGTGGGCAAAGTCTCGGCACAATCCGAGTCCGGCGGACGAAGTTCGCCAGCCCCACGCCCCAAGGCTATAGCCCACCCTTTTTTTGGGCATTTTTCCGCAGGACGAACTTGGCGCCAAGGGGTTCGGCTGCTCTTTTTTGGGCGCGGCTGAGCCCGCGGCCTGTTTTTGGCACGGGGAGGGGGTGGCCAAAGTCTCGGCCCATTCTGAGGATTGCGGATGAACTTTGCCGGCCCCACGCCCAAAGGCTATAGCACACCCCTTTTTTGGGCAATTTTCCGCAGGACGAACTTGGCGCCAAGGGGTTCGGCTCCTCTTTTTTGGGCGCGGCTGTGTCCGCGGCCTATTGTTGTCACGAGGAGGGGGTGGGAAAAGTCTCGGCCCATTCCGAGTCCGGCGGACGATGTTCGCCAGGCCCACGCCCCAAGGCTATAGCCCACCCCCTTTTGGGGCATTTTTCCGCTGGACGAACTTGGCGCCCAGGGGTTTGGCTGCTCTTTTTTGGGCGCGGCTGTGCCTGCGGCCTATTTTATTCGCAGGGAGGGGGTGGGCAAAGTCTCGGGACATTCCGAGTCCGGCGGACGAAGTTCGCCCGCCCCACGTCCCAAGGCTATAGCTCACCCTTTTTTTGGGCATTTTTCCACAGGACGAACTTGGCGCCAAGGGGATCGGCTGCTCTTTTTTGGGCGCGGCTGTGCCGGCGGCCTATTTTTGCCACGGGGAGGGTGTGGGCAAAGTCTCGGCCCAATCCGAGTCTGGCAGACGAATTGCGCCAGCCCCACACCCCAAGGATATAGCCCACCCCTTTTTTGGGCATTTTTCCGCAGGACGAACTTGGCGCCAAGGGGTTCGGCTGCTCTTTTTTGGGCGCGGCTGAGCCCGCGGCCTGTTTTTGGCGCGGGGAGGAGGTGGCCAAAGTCTCGGCCCATTCTGAGGATTGCGGATGAACTTTGCCGGCCCCACGCCCAAAGGCTATAATAGCACACCCCTTTTTTGGGCAATTTTCCGCAGGACGAACTTGGCGCCAAGTGGTCCGGCTGCTCTTTTTTGGGCGCGGCTGAGCCCGCGGCCTATTTTTGACACGGGGAGAGGGTGGGAAAAGTCTCGGCCCATTCTGAGTCCGGCGGACGAACTTCTGCAGCCCCACGCCCCTAGGCTATAGCACACCCCTTTTTTGGGCATTTTTCTGCAGGACGAACTTGGCGCCAAGGGGTTCGGCTGCTCTTTTTTGGGCGCGGCTATGCCCGCGGCCTATTTTTGTCGCGGGGAGTGGGTGGGCAAAGTCTCGGCACATTCCGAGTCCGGCGGACGAAGTTCGCCAGCCCCACGCCCCAAGGCTATAGCCCACCCTTTTTTTGGGCATTTTTCCGCAGGACGGACTTGGCGCCAAGGGGTTCGGCTGCTCTTTTTTCGGCGCGGCTGTGCCCGCGGCCTATTCTTGTCGCGGGGAGGGGGTGGCCAAAGTCTCGGCCTATTCCGAGTCTGGCGGACGAACTTCAGCAGCCCCACGTCCCAAGGCTATAGCACACCCGTTTTTTGGGCATTTCTCCGCAGGATGAACTTGGCGCCAAGTGGTCCGGCTGCTCTTTTTTGGGCGCGGCTGAGCCCGCGGCCTATTTTTGGCACGGGGATGGGGTGGCCAAAGTCTTGGCCCATTCTGAGGATTACGGATGAACTTTGCCGGCCCCACGCCGAAAGGCTATAGCACACCCCTTTTTTGGGCAGTTTTCCGCAGGACGAACTTGGCGCCAAGGGGTTCGGCTGCTCTTTTTTGGGCGTGGCTGTGTCCGCGGCCTATTGTTGTCACGAGTAGGGTGTGGGAAAAGTCTCGGCCCATTCCGAGCGTGGCGGACGATGTTCGCCAGGCCCACGCCCCAAGGCTATAGCCCACCCCCTTTTGGGGCATTTTTCCGCTGGACGAACTTGGCGCCCAGGGGTTCGGCTGCTCTTTTTTGGGCGCGGCTGTGCCTGCGGCCTATTTTATTCACAGGGAGGGGGTGGGCAAAGTCTCGGGACATTCCGAGTCCGGCGGACGAAGTTCGCCAGCCCCACGTCCCAAGGCTATAGCTCACCCTTTTTTTCGGCATTTTTCCACAGGACGAACTTAGCGCCAAGGGGTTCGGCTGCTCTTTTTTGGGCGCGGCTGTGCCCGTGGCCTATTTTTATCGTGGGGCGGGGGTGGGCAAAGTCTCGGCCCATTCCGAGTCTGCCGGACGAAGTTCGCCATCCCCACTCCCCAAGGCTATAGCACACCCCTTTTTTGGGCATTTTTCTGCAGGACGAACTTGGCGCCAAGGGGTTCGGCTGCTTTTTTTTTGGCGCGGCTGTGCCCGCAGCCTATTGTTTTTCGCGGGGAGGGGGTGGGGAAAGTCTCGGCCCATTCCGAGTCCGGCGGACGAAATTCGCAAGCCCCAGGCCCCTAGGCTATAGCCCACCACCTTTTTGGGCATTTTTCTGCAGGACGAACATGGCGCCCAGGGGTTCGGCTGCTCTTTTTTGGGCGCGGCTGTGCCTGCGGCCTATTTTTGGCACGGGGAGGGGGTGGGCAAAGTCTCGGCCCATTCCGAGGAACGCGGACGAAGTTCGCCAGCCCCACGCCCCAAGGCTATAGCCCATCCCCTTTTTTGGGCATTTTTCCGCAGGACGAACTTGGCGCCAAGGGATTCGGCTGCGCTTTTTTGGGCGCGGCTGTGCCCGCGGCCTATTTTTGTCACGGGGAGGGGGTGGCCATAGTCTCGGCCCATTTTGAGCCCGGCGGACGTAGTCCGCCTGCCCCACGCCCCAAGGCTATAGCCCACCCCTTTTTTGGGAATTTTTCTGCAGGACGAACATGGCGCCAAGGGGTTCGGCTGCTCTTTTTTGGGCGCGATTGTGCACGCGGCCTATTTTTGTCGCGGGGAGGGGGTGGGAAAAGTCTCAGCCCATTCCGAGTCCGCAGGACGAACTTGGCGCCAACGGGTTCGGCTGCTCTTTTTTGGGCGCGGCTGGGCCCGCGGCCTATTTTTGTCATGGGGAGGGGGAGGGCAAAGTATGGGCACATTCCGAGTCCGGCAGACGAAGTTCGCCCGCCCCATGCCCCAAGGCTATAGCCCACCCCCTTCTTGGGCATTTTTCCGTACGAGGAACTTGGCGCCAAGGGGTTCGGCTGTGCCTGCGGCCTATTTTTGTTGCGGGGAGGGGGTGGGCAATGTCTCGGCCCATTCCGAGGAAGGCGGACGAAGTTCGCCAGCCCCACGCCCCAAGGCTATAGCCCACCCCCTTTTTTGGCATTTTTCCGCAGGACGAACTTGGCGCCAATGGGTTCGGCTGCTCTTTTTTGGGCACGGCTGAGCCCACGGCCTATTTTTGTCGCGGGGAGGGGGAGGGCAAAGTCTCGGCCCATTCGGAGGAAGGCGGACAAAGTTCGCCAGCCCCACGCCCGAAGGCTATAGCCCACCCCCTTTTTGGGCATTTTTCCGCAGGGCGAACTTGGCGCGAAGGGCTTCGGCTGCTCTTTTTTGGGCGCGCTTGTGCCCGCGGCCAATTTTTGTCACGGGGAGGGGGTGGGAAAAGTCTCGGCCAATTCCGAGACCGGCGGACGAAGTTCGCCCACCCCACGCTCCAAGGCTATAGCCCACCCCCCTTTTGGGCATTTTTCCGAAGGACGAACATGGCGCCAAGGGGTTCGACTGCTCTTTTTTGGACGCGGCTGTGCCCGCGGCCTATTTTTGTCGTGGGGAGGGGGTGGGCAAACTCTTGGCACATTCCGAGTCCGGCGGATGAAGTTCGCCAGCCGCACGCCCCAAGGCTATAGCCCACCCCCTTCTTGGGCATTTTTCCGCAGGACGAACTTGGCGCCAAGGGGTTCAGCTCCTCTTTTTTGGGTACGGCTGTGCCCCCGGCCTATTTTTTCGTGGGGAGGGGGTGGGCATAGTCTCGTCCCATTCCGAGTCCGGCGGACGAAGTTCGCCTGCCCCACGCCCCAAGGCTATAGCCCACGCCCTTTTTGGGCTTTTTTCCGCAGGACGAACTTGGCGCCAAGGGGTTCGGCTGCTCTTTTTTTGGCGCGGATTTGCCCGCGGCCTATTTTTGTCGCGGGGAGGGGGTGGGAAAAGTCTTGGCCCATTCCGAGTCAAGCGGAAGAAGTTCGCCAGCCCCACGCCCCAAGGCTATAGCCCACCCCCTTTTTGGGCATTTTTCCGCAGGACGAACTTGGCGCCAAGGGGTTCGGCTGCTCTTTTTTGGGCGCGGCTGTGCCCACAGCCTATTTTTGGTGCGGGGAGGCGGTGGGCAAAGTCTCGGCCCATTCCGCGGACGGAGGATGAAATTTGCCGGCCCCACACCCAAAGGCTATAGCACAACCCTTTTTTGGGCATTTTCCCGCAGGACGAACTTGGCGCCAAGGGGTTCGGCTGCGCTTTGTTGGGCGCGGCTGTGCCCGCGGCCTATTTTTGTCGCGGGGAGGGGGTGGCCAAAGTCTCGGCCCATTCCGATTCCGGCAGACGAAGTCCGCCCGCCCCACGCCCCAAGGCTATAGCCCACCCCCTTTTTGGGCATTTTTCCGCAGGACCAACTTGGCGCCAAGGGGTTCGGCTGCTCTTATTTGGCGCGGCTGTGCCCGCGGCGCTTTTTTGTCATGGGGAGGGGCTGGGCAAAGCCTTTGCCCATTCCGAGCCCGGCGGACGAAGTTCGCCTGCCCCACGCCCCAAGGCTATAGCCCACCCCCTTTTTGGGCATTTTTCCGCAGGACGAACTTGGCGCCAAGGGGTTCGGCTGTTCTTTTTTGGGCGCCGCTGCTCCCGCGGCCTATTTTTTTTGCGTGGAGGGTGAGGGCAAAGTCTCGGCACATTCCGAGTCCGGCGGACGAAGTTCGCCAGCCCCACACCCCAAGGCTATAGCCCACCCCTTTTTTGGGTATTTTTCCGCGGGACAAAATTGGGGCCAAGGGGTTCAGCTGCTCTTTTTTGCGCGCGGCTGTGCCCGCAGCCTATTTTTGTCGCGGGGAGGGGGTGGGCAATGTCTCGGCCCATTCCGAGGAAGGCGGACGAAGATCGCCAGCCCTACGCCCCAAGGCTATAGCCCACCCGTTTTTTGGGCATTTTTCCGCAGGACGAACTTGGCGCCAAAGGGTTCGGCTTCTCCTTTTTGGGTGCGGCTGAGACCGCGGCCTATTTTTGTCGCGGGGAGGGGGTGGGCAATGTCTCGACCCATTCCGAGGAAGGCGGACGAAGTTGGCCAGCCCCACGCCCCAAGGCTATAGGGCACCCCTTTTTTGGGCATTTTTCCACTGGACGAAATTGGCGCCAAGGGGTTCGGCTGCGCCTGCGGCCTATTTTTGGTTTGGGGAGGGTGAGGGCAAAGTCTCGGCACATTCCGAGTCCGGCGGACGAAGTTCGCCAGCCCCACGTCCCAAGGCTATAGCCCACCCCTTTTTTGGGCATTTTTCCGCGGGACGAAATTGGGGCCAAGGTGTTCAGCAGCTCTTTTTTGGGCGCGGCTGTGCCCGCAGCCTATTTTTGTCGCGGGGAGGGGGTGGGCATAGTCTCGGCCCATTCCGAGTCCGGCGGACGTAGTCCGCCCGCCCCACGCCCCAAGGCTATAGCCCACCCCTTTTTTGGGCATTTTTCCGCGGGACGAAATTGGGGCAATGGTGTTCAGCTGCTCTTTTTTGGCCGCGGCTGTGCCCGCAGCCTATTTTTGTCGCGGGGAGGGGGTGGGCAAAGTCTCGGCCCATTCCGAGGAAGGCGGCCGAAGATCGCCAGCCCTACGCCCCAAGGCTATAGCCCACCCGTTTTTTGGGCATTTTTCCGCAGGACGAACTTGGCGCCAAGGGGTTCGGCTTCTCCTTTTTTGGCACGGCTGAGACCGCGGCCTATTTTTGTCGCGGGGAGGCGGTGGGCAATGTCTCGACCCATTCCGAGGAAGGCGGACGAAGTGGGCCAGCCCCACGCCCCAAGGCTATAGGGCACCCCTTTTTTGGGCATTTTTCCACAGGACGAAATTGGCGCCAAGGGGTTCGGCTGCTCTTTTTTGGGCGCGGCTGTGCCCGCGGCCTATGTTTGTCACGGGGAGGGGGAGGCCAAAGGCATGGCACAATCCGAGTCCGGCGGACGAAGTTCGCCAGCCCCACGCACCAAGGCTATAGCCCACCCCTTTTTTCGGCATTTTTCCGCAGGACGAACTTGGCGCGAAGGGGTTCGTCTGCTCTTTTTTTGGAGCGGCTGTGCCCGCGTCCTATTTTTGTTGCGGGGAGGGGGTGGCCACAGTCTCGGCCCATTACGAGGAAGGCGGACAAAGTTAGCCAGCCCCACGGCCTAAGGCTATAGCCCACCCCCTTTTTGGGCCTTTTTCCGCGGGACGAACTTGGCGCCAAGGGGTTCAGCTTCGCTTTTTTGTGCTCGGCTGTGCCCGCGGCCTATTTTTGGCGTGGGGTGGTGGTGGGCAAAGTCTCGGCCCATTCCGAGGAAGACGGATGAAATTTGCCGGCCCCACGCCCAAAGGCTATAGCACAACCCTTTTTTGGGCATTTTCCCGCAGGACGAACTTGGCGCCAAGGGGTTCGGCTGCTCTTTGTCGGGCGCGGCTGTGACCGCGGCCTATTTTTGTCGCGGGGAGGGGGTGGCCAAAGTCTCGGACCATTCCGAGTCTGGTGGACGAAGTCCGCCCGGCCCACGCCCCAAGGCTATAGCCCACCCCCTTTTTGGGCATTTTTCCGCAGGACGAACTAGGCGCCAAGGGGTTCGGCTGCTCTTTTTTGGGCACGGCTGTGCCCGCGGCCTATTTTTGTTGCGGGGAGGGGCTGCGCAAAGTCTTTTGCCCATTCCGAGGAAGGCGGACGCAGTTCTCCAGCACCACTCCTCAAGGCTATAAGACACCCCTTTTTTGGGCAATTTTCCGCAGGACGAAATTGGCGGCAAGAGGTTCGGCTGCTCTTTTTTCGCCGCGGCTGTGCCCGCGGCATATTTTTGTCACGGGGAGGGGGTGGGTAAAGTCTCGGCCCATTCCGAGGAAGGCGGACGAAGTCCGCCAGCCCCACGCCCCAAGGCTATAGCCTACCCCCTTTTTGGGCATTTTTCCGCAGGACGAACTTGGCGCCTAGCGGTTCGGCAGCTCTTTTTTGGGCGCGGCTGTGCCCGCGGCCTATTTTTGTTGCGCGGAGGGGGAGGGTAAAGTCTCGGCACATTCCGAGTCCGGCGGATGAAGTTCGCCAGCCCCACGCCCCAAGGCTATAGCCCACCCCTTTTTTGGGCATTTTTCCGCGGGACAAACTTGGCGCCGTGGCCTTTGGCTGCTCTTTTTTCGGCGCGGCTGTGCCCACGGTCTATTTTTGTCGTGGGGCGGGGTGGGAAAAGTATCGGCCCATTCCGAGTCCAGCGGACGAACTTCGGCTGCCCCACGCCCCAAGGCTATAGCCCACCCCTTTTTTGGGCGCGGCTGTGCCCGCAGCCTATTTTTGTCGTGGGGCGGGGTGGGAAAAGTATCGGCCCATTCTGAGTCCGGCGGACGAACTTCGGCTGCCCCACGCCCCAAGGCTAGAGCACACCCCTTTTTTGGGCAATTTTCTGCAGGACGAACTTGGCGCCAAGGGGTTCGGCTGCTCTTTTTTTGGTGCGGCTGTGCCGGCGGCCTACTTTTGTCGCGGCGAGGGGGTGTGCAAAGTCTTGCCCCATTCCGAGGAAGGTGGACGATGTTCGCCAGCCCCACGCCCCAAGGCTATAGCCCACCCCTTTTTTCGGCATTTTTCCGCAGGACGAACTTGGCGCCAAGGGGTTCGGCTGCTCTGTTTTTGGCGCGGCTGTGCCCGCGGCCTATTTTTGTCGCGGGGAGGGGGTGGCAAAGTCTTGGCCCATTCCGAGTCCGGCGGATGAAGTTCCCCAGCCCCACGCCCCAAGCCGCCTATAGCCCACCCCTTTTTTGGGCATTTTTCCGCGGGACGAACTTGGCGCCAAGGCCTTTAGCTGCTCTTTTTTGGGCGCGGCTGTGCCCGCGGCCTATTTTTGTCGTGGGGTGGGGTGGGAAAAGTATCGGCCCATTCTGAGTCCGGCGGACGAACTTCGGCTGCCCCACGCCCCAAGGCTATAGCACATCGCTTTTTTGGGCATTTTTCCGCAGGACGAACTTGGCGCCAAGGGGTTCGGCTGCTCTTTTTTTGGCGCGGCTGTGCCCGCGGCCTACTTTTGTCGTGGGGCGGGGTGGGAAAAGTATCGGCCCATTCCGAGTCCGGCGGACGAACTTCGGCTGCCCCACGCCCCAAGGCTATAGCACACCGCTTTTTTGGGCATTTTTCCGCAGGACGAACTTGGCGCCTAGCGGTTCGGCTGCTCTTTTTTTGGCGCGGATTTGCCTGTGGCCTATTTTTGCCGCGGGGAGGGGGTGGGAAAAGTCTCGGCCCATTCCGAGTCCAGCGGACGAAGTTCGCCAGCCCCACGCCCCAAGCCTATAGCCCACCCCTTTTTTGGGCATTTTTCCGCGGGACGAACTTGGCGCCAAGGCCTTTGGCTGCTCTTTTTTGGGCGCGGCTGTGCCCGCGGCCTATTTTTGTCGTGGGGCGGGGTGGGAAAAGTATCGGCCCATTCCGAGTCCGGCGGACGAACTTCGGCTGCCCCACGCCCCAAGGCTATAGCACACCGCTTTTTTGGGCATTTTTCCGCGGGACGAACTTGGCGCCAAGGGGTTCGGCTGCTCTTTTTTTGGGTGCGGCGGTGCCCGCGGCCTATTTTTGCCGCGGGGAGGGTGTTGCCACAGTCTCGGCCCATTCCGAGGAAGGCGGACGAAGTGCGCCAGCCCCACGCCCCAAGGCTATAGCCTACCCCCTTTTTGGGTATTTTCCCGCAGGACGAACTTGGCGCCAAGGGGTTCGGCTGCTCTTTGTCGGGCGCGGCTGTGACCGCGGCCTATTTTTGTCGCGGGGAGGGGGTGGCCAAAGTCTCGGACCATTCCGAGTCTGGTGGACGAAGTCCGCCCGGCCCACGCCCCAAGGCTATAGCCCACCCCCTTTTTGGGCATTTTTCCGCAGGACGAACTAGGCGCCAAGGGGTTCGGCTGCTCTTTTTTGGGCACGGCTGTGCCCGCGGCCTATTTTTGTTGCGGGGAGGGGCTGCGCAAAGTCTTTTGCCCATTCCGAGGAAGGCGGACGCAGTTCTCCAGCACCACTCCTCAAGGCTATAAGACACCCCTTTTTTGGGCAATTTTCCGCAGGACGAAATTGGCGGCAAGAGGTTCGGCTGCTCTTTTTTCGCCGCGGCTGTGCCCGCGGCATATTTTTGTCACGGGGAGGGGGTGGGTAAAGTCTCGGCCCATTCCGAGGAAGGCGGACGAAGTCCGCCAGCCCCACGCCCCAAGGCTATAGCCTACCCCCTTTTTGGGCATTTTTCCGCAGGACGAACTTGGCGCCTAGCGGTTCGGCAGCTCTTTTTTGGGCGCGGCTGTGCCCGCGGCCTATTTTTGTTGCGCGGAGGGGGAGGGTAAAGTCTCGGCACATTCCGAGTCCGGCGGATGAAGTTCGCCAGCCCCACGCCCCAAGGCTATAGCCCACCCCTTTTTTGGGCATTTTTCCGCGGGACAAACTTGGCGCCGTGGCCTTTGGCTGCTCTTTTTTCGGCGCGGCTGTGCCCACGGTCTATTTTTGTCGTGGGGCGGGGTGGGAAAAGTATCGGCCCATTCCGAGTCCAGCGGACGAACTTCGGCTGCCCCACGCCCCAAGGCTATAGCCCACCCCTTTTTTGGGCGCGGCTGTGCCCGCAGCCTATTTTTGTCGTGGGGCGGGGTGGGAAAAGTATCGGCCCATTCTGAGTCCGGCGGACGAACTTCGGCTGCCCCACGCCCCAAGGCTAGAGCACACCCCTTTTTTGGGCAATTTTCTGCAGGACGAACTTGGCGCCAAGGGGTTCGGCTGCTCTTTTTTTGGTGCGGCTGTGCCGGCGGCCTACTTTTGTCGCGGCGAGGGGGTGTGCAAAGTCTTGCCCCATTCCGAGGAAGGTGGACGATGTTCGCCAGCCCCACGCCCCAAGGCTATAGCCCACCCCTTTTTTCGGCATTTTTCCGCAGGACGAACTTGGCGCCAAGGGGTTCGGCTGCTCTGTTTTTGGCGCGGCTGTGCCCGCGGCCTATTTTTGTCGCGGGGAGGGGGGTGGCAAAGTCTTGGCCCATTCCGAGTCCGGCGGATGAAGTTCCCCAGCCCCACGCCCCAAGCCGCCTATAGCCCACCCCTTTTTTGGGCATTTTTCCGCGGGACGAACTTGGCGCCAAGGCCTTTAGCTGCTCTTTTTTGGGCGCGGCTGTGCCCGCGGCCTATTTTTGTCGTGGGGTGGGGTGGGAAAAGTATCGGCCCATTCTGAGTCCGGCGGACGAACTTCGGCTGCCCCACGCCCCAAGGCTATAGCACATCGCTTTTTTGGGCATTTTTCCGCAGGACGAACTTGGCGCCAAGGGGTTCGGCTGCTCTTTTTTTGGCGCGGCTGTGCCCGCGGCCTACTTTTGTCGTGGGGCGGGGTGGGAAAAGTATCGGCCCATTCCGAGTCCGGCGGACGAACTTCGGCTGCCCCACGCCCCAAGGCTATAGCACACCGCTTTTTTGGGCATTTTTCCGCAGGACGAACTTGGCGCCTAGCGGTTCGGCTGCTCTTTTTTTGGCGCGGATTTGCCTGTGGCCTATTTTTGCCGCGGGGAGGGGGTGGGAAAAGTCTCGGCCCATTCCGAGTCCAGCGGACGAAGTTCGCCAGCCCCACGCCCCAAGCCTATAGCCCACCCCTTTTTTGGGCATTTTTCCGCGGGACGAACTTGGCGCCAAGGCCTTTGGCTGCTCTTTTTTGGGCGCGGCTGTGCCCGCGGCCTATTTTTGTCGTGGGGCGGGGTGGGAAAAGTATCGGCCCATTCCGAGTCCGGCGGACGAACTTCGGCTGCCCCACGCCCCAAGGCTATAGCACACCGCTTTTTTGGGCATTTTTCCGCGGGACGAACTTGGCGCCAAGGGGTTCGGCTGCTCTTTTTTTGGGTGCGGCGGTGCCCGCGGCCTATTTTTGCCGCGGGGAGGGTGTTGCCACAGTCTCGGCCCATTCCGAGGAAGGCGGACGAAGTGCGCCAGCCCCACGCCCCAAGGCTATAGCCTACCCCCTTTTTGGGTATTTTTCCACAGGACGAACTTGGCGCCAGGGGGTTCGGCGGCTCTTTTTTTGGCGCGGCTGTCCCCGCAGCCTAATTTTGTCGCGGGGAGGGGGTGGACAAAGTCTCGGCCCATTCCGAGTCCGGCGGACGAAGTTCGCCCGCCCCACGCCCCAAGACTATAGCCCACCCCTTTTTTCGGCATTTTTCTGCAGGACGAACTTGACGCCAAGAAGTTCGGCTGCTCTTTTTTGTGCGCGGCTGTGCCCGCGGCCTATTTTTGTCGTTGGGAGGGGGTGGGAAAAGCCTTGGCCCATTCCGAGTCCGGCGGACGAAGTTCGCCAGCCCCACGCCCCAAGGCTATAGCCTACCCCCTTTTTGGGCATTTTTCCGCAGGACGAACTTGGCGCCAACGGGTTCGGCTGCTCTTTTTTAGGCGCGGCTGTGCCCGCGGCCTATTTTTGTCACGAGGAGGGGGTGGCCAAAGTCTTGGCCCATTCCGAGTCCGGCGGAGGAAGTTCGCCAGCCCCACGCCCCAAGGCTATAGCGCACCCCCTTTTTGGGCATTTTTCCGCAGGACGAACTTGGCGCCAAGGGGTTCGGCTCCTCTTTTTTTGGCGCGGCTGTGCCCGCAGCCTATTTTTGTCATGGGGAGGGGGTGGGAAAAGTCTCGGCCCATTCCGAGGCAGGCGGACGAAAGTCGCCAGCCCCACGCCCCAAGGCTATAGCCCACCCCGTTTTCGGGCATTTTTCCGCATGACGGACATGGCGCCAAGGGGTTCGGCTGCTCTGTTTTTGATGCGGCTGTGCCCGCGGCCTATTTTTGTCGCGGGGAGGGGGTGGGAAACGTCTCGGCCCATTCCGAGTCCGGCGGACGAACTTCGGCAGCCCCACGCCCCAAGGCTAGAGCACACCCCTTTTTTGGGCATTTTTCCGCAGGACGAACTTGGCGCCAAGGGGTTCGGCTGCTCTTTTTTGGTTGCGGCTGTGCAAGCGGTCTATTTTTGGCGCGGGAAGGGGGTGGCCAAAGTCTCGGCCCATTCCGAGGAAGGCAGACGAAGTTCGCCGGCCCCACACCCAAAGGCTATAGCACACCCCTTTTTCGGGCATTTTTCCGCAGGACGAACTTGGCGCGAAGGGGTTCGGCTGCTCTGTTTTTGATGTGGCTGTGCCCGCGGCCTATTTTTGTCGCGGGGAGGGGATGGGAAACGTCTCGGCCCATTCCGAGTCCGGCGGACGAACTTCGGCAGCCCCACGCCCCAAGGCTAGAGCACACCCCTTTTTTGGGCATTTTTCCGCAGGACGAACTTGGCGCCAAGGGGTTCGGCTGCTCTTTTTTGGACGCGGCTGTGCATGCGGTCTATTTTTAGCGCGGGAAGGGGGTGGCCAAAGTCTCGGCCCATTCCGAAGAAGGCGGACGAAGTTCGCCGACCCCACGCCCAAAGGCTATAGCACACCCCTTTTTCGGGCATTTTTCTGCAGGAGAACTTGGCGCCATGGGGTTCGGCTGCTATTTTTGGGGCGCGACTGTGCCCGTGGCCTATTTTTGTCGTGGGGAGGGGGTGGGAAAAGTCTCGGCCCATTCCGAGTCCGGCAGACGAAGTTCGCCAGCCCCACGCCCCAAGGCTATAGCCCACCCCTTTTTTGGGCATTTTTCCGCAGGACGAACTTGGCGCCAAGGGGTTCGGCTGCTCTTTTTTGTACGTGGCTGTGCCGGCGGCCTATTTTTGTCGCGGGGAGGGAGCGGGAAAAGTCTTGGCCCATTCCGAGTCCGGCGGACGAAGTTCGCCGGCCCCACGCCCCAAGGCTATAGCCCACCCCCTTTTTGGGCATTTTTCCGCCGGACGAACTTGGCGCCGAGGGGTTTGGCTGCTCTTTTTTAGGCGCGGCTATGCCTCCGGCCTATTTTTGTCATTGGGAGGGGGTGGGCAAAGTCTCGGCCCATTCCGAGGAAGGCGGACAAAATTCGCCAGCCCCACGCCCCAAGGCTATAGCCCACCCCTTTTTTCGGCACTTTTCCGCAGGACGAACTTGGCGCCAAGGGGTTCGGCTGCTCTGTTTTTGGCGCGCCTGTGCCCGCGGCCTATTTTTGTCGCGGGGTGGTGGTGGGCAAAGTCTTGGCCCAGTCCGAGTCCGGCGGACGTAGTTCGCCAGCCCCACGACCCAAGGCTATCGCCCACCCCCTTTTTTCGGCATTTTTCCGCAGGACGAACTTGGCGCCAAGGGGTTCGGCGGCTCTTTTTTTCGCGCGGCTGTGCACGTGGTCTATTTTTGCCGCGAGAAGGGGGTGGCCAAAGTCTAGGCCCATTCCGAGGAAGGCGGACGAAGTTCGCCGGCCCCACGCCCAAAGGCTATAGCTCACCCCTTTTTCGGGCATTTTTCCGCAGGACGAACTTGGCGCCAAGGGGTTCGGCTGCTCTTTTTTGGGCGCGGCTGTGCCCGCGGCCTATTTTTGTCGCGGGGAGGGGGTGGGAAACGTCTCGGCCCATTCCGAGTCCGACGGACGAACTTCGGCAGCCCCACGCCCCAAGGCTAGAGCACACCCCTTTTTTGGGCATTTTTCCGCAGGACGAAATTGGCGCCAAGGGGTTCGGCTGCTCTTTTTTGGACGCGGCTGTGCACGCGGTCTATTTTTAGTGCGGGAAGGGGGTAGCCAAAGTCTCGGCCCATTCCGAGGCAGGCGGACGAAGTTCGCCGGCCCCACGCCCAAAGGCTATAGCACACCCCTTTTTCGGGCATTTTTCCGCAGGACGAACTTGGCGCCAAGGGGTTCGGCAGCTCTTTTTTCGGCGCGGCTGTGCCCGCGGCCTATTTTTGTCGCGGGGAGGGGGTGGGAAACGTCTCGGCCCATTCCGAGTCCGGCGGACGAACTTCGGCAGCCCCACGCCCCAAGGCTAGAGCACACCCCTTTTTTGGGCATTTTTCCGCAGGACGAACTTGGCGCCAAGGGGTTCGGCTGCTCTTTTTTGGGCGCGGCTGTGCACGCGGTCTATTTTTGGCGCGGGAAGGGGGTGGCCAAAGTCTCGGCCCATTCCGAGGAAGGCGGACGAAGTTCGCCGGCCCCACGCCCAAAGGCTATAGCACACCCCTTTTTCGGGCATTTTTCCGCAGGACGAACTTGGCGCCAAGGGGTTCGGCTGCTCTTTTTTTGGCGCGGCTGTGCCCGCGGCCTACTTTTGTCGCGGCGAGGGGGTGTGCAAAGTCTTGCCCCATTCCGAGGAAGGCGGACGATGTTCGCCAGCCCCACGCCCCAAGGCTATAGCACACCGCTTTTTTGGAATTTTTCCGCAGGACGAACTTGACGCCAAGGGGTTCGGCGGCTCTTTTTTTGGCGCGGATTTGCCTGTGGCCTATTTTTGTCGCGGGGAGGGGGTGGGAAAAGTCTCGGCCCATTCCGAGTCCAGCGGACGAAGTTCGCCAGCCCCACGCCCCAAGCCTATAGCCCACCCCTTTTTTGGGCATTTTTCCGCGGGACGAACCTGGCGCCAAGGCCTTTGGCTGCTCTTTTTTGGGCGCGGCTGTGCCCGCGGCCTATTTTTGTCGTGGGGCGGGGTGGGAAAAGTATCTGCCCATTCCGAGTCCGGCGGACGAACTTCGGCTGCCCCACGCCCCAAGGCTATAGCACACCGCTTTTTTGGGCATTTTTCCGTAGGACGAACTTGGCGCCAAGGGGTTCGGCTGCTCTTTTTTTGGCGCGGATTTGCCCGTGGCCTATTTTTGTCGCGGGGAGGGGGTGGGAAAAGTCTTGGCCCATTCCGAGTTCGGCGGACGAACTTTGCCGGCCCCACGCCCCAAGGCTATAGCCCACCCCCTTTTTGGGCATTTTTCCGCAGGACGAACTTGGCGCCAAGGGGTTCGGTGCTCTTTTTGGGGCGCGGCTGTGCCCGCGGCCTATTTTGGTCACGGGGAGGGGGTGGGCAAAGTCTCGGCCCATTCCGAGGAAGATGGATGAAGTTCGCCAGCCCCACGCCCCAAGGCTATAGCCTACCCATTTTTTGGGCATTTTTCCGCAGGACGAACTTGGCGCCAAGGGGTTCGGCTGCTCTTTTTTAGGCGCGGCTATGCCTGCGGCCTATTTTTGTCATTGGGAGGGAGTGGGTAAAGTCTCGGCCCATTCCGAGGAAGGCGGACGAAATTCGCCAGCCCCACGCCCAAAGGCTATAGCCCACCCCTTTTTTCGGCATTTTTCCGTAGGACGAACTTGGCGCCAAGGGGTTCTGCTGCTCTTTTTTGGGCGCGGTTGTGCCCGTGGCCTATTTTTGTCGCGGGGAGGGGGGGTCAAAGTCTCGACCCATTCTGAGTCCGGCGGACGAAGTTCGCCCGCCCCACGCCCCAAGGATATAGCCCTCTTTTTGGGCATTTTTCCGCGGGACGAACTTGGCGCAAAGGGGTTCGGCTGCTCTTTTTTGGGCGCGGCTGTGCCCGCGGCCTATTTCTGGCGCCGGGAGGGGTTGGCCAAAGTCTCGGCCCATTCCGAGGAAGGCGGCCGAAGTTCGCCGGCCCCACGCCCAAAGGCTATAGCACACCCCTTTTTTGGGCATTTTTCCGCAGGGCAATCTTGGCGCCAAGGGGATCGGCTGTGCCCGCGGCCTATTTTTGTCACGGGGAGGGGGTGGGCAAACTCTTGGCCCATTCCGAGTCCGGCGGACGAAATTTGCCAGCCCCACGACCCAAAGCTATAGACCACCCCTTTTTTGGGTATTTTTCCGCATGACGAACTTGGGACCAAAAGGTTCGGCTGCTCTTTTTTGGGCGCGGCTGTGCCCGCGGCCTATTTTTTTCGTGGGGAGGGGGTGGGAAAAGTCTTGGCCAATTTCGAGTCCGGAGGACGAAGTTCGCCAGCCCCATGCCCCAAGGCTATAGCCCATCCCCTTTTTGGGAATTTTTCCGCAGGACGAACTTGGCGCCAAGGGGTTCGGCAGCTCGTTTTTTGGGTGCGGCTGTGCCTGCGGTCTATTTTTGGCGCGGGGAGTGGTCGTCAAAGTCTCGGCCCATTCCGATTCCGGCGGACGAAGTTCGCCAGCCCCACGCCCCAAGGCTATAGCGCACCCCCTTTTTGGGCATTTTTCCGCAGGACGAACTTGGCGCCAAGGGGTTCGGCTGCTCTTTTTTGTGTGCGGCTGTGCCCACAGCCTAGTTTTGTCACGGGGAGGGGGTGGGCAATGTCTCGGCCCATTCAGAGTCCGGCGGAAGAAGTTCGCCATCCCCACGCCCCAAGGCTATAGCCCACCCCTTTTTTGGGTATTTTTCCGCATGACGAACTTGGCACCAAGGGGTTCGGCTGCACTTTTTTGTGCACGGCTGTGCCCGTTGCCTATTTTTGTCGCGGGGAGGGGGAGGGCAAAGTCTCGGCCCATTCCGAGGAAGGCGGACAAAGTTCGCCAGCCCCACGCCAAAGGCTATAGCCCACCCCTTTTTGGGCATTTTTCCGCAGGATGAACTTGGCGCCAAGGGGTTCGGCTGCTCTTTTTTAGGCGCGGCTGTGCCTGCGGCCTATTTTTGTCGTGGGGAGGGGGCGGCCAAAGTCTCGGCCCATTCCAGGGAAGGCGGACGAAATTCGCCAGCCCCACGCCCCAAGGCTATAGCCCACCCCCTTTTTTGGCATTTTTCCGCACGACGAACTTGGCGCCAATGGGTTCGGCTGCTCTTTTTTGGGCACGGCTGTGCCTGCGGCCTATTTTTGTCATGGGGAGGGGGCGGCCAAAGTCTCGGCCCATTCCGGGGAAGGCGGACGAAATTCGCCAGCCCCACGCCCCAAGGCTATAGCCCAGCCCCTTTTTTGGCATTTTTCCGCACGACGAACTTGGCGCCAATGGGTTCGGCTGCTCTTTTTTGGGCACGGCTGAGCCCACGGCCTATTTTTGTCGCGGGGAGGGGGAGGGCAAAGTCTCGGCCCATTCCGAGGAAGGCGGACAAAGTTCGCGCGCCCCACGCCAAAGGCTATAGCCCACCCCCTTTTTGGGCATTTTTCCGCGGGACGAACTTGGCGCAAAGGGGTTCGGCTGCTCTTTTTTGGGTGCGGCTTTGCCCGCGGCCTGATTTTGGCGTGGGGAGGGGGTGGCCAAAGTCTCGGCCCATTCCGAGGAAGGCGGCCGAAGTTCGCCGGCCCTACGCCCAAAGGCTATAGCACACCCCTTTTTTGGGCATTTTTCCGCAGGGCAATCTTGGCGCCAAGGGGTTCGGCTGTGCCCGCGGCCTATTTTTGTCGTGGGGAGGGGGTGGACAAACTTTTGGCCCATTCCGAGTCCGGCGGACGAAGTTCGCCAGCCCCACGCCCCAAGGCTATAGACCACCCCTTTTTTGGGTATTTTTCCGCTGGACGAACTTGGCGCCAAGGGGTTCGGCTGCTTTTTTTGGGCGCGGCTGTGCCCGCGGCCTATTTTTGTTGGGGGGAGGGGGCGGTCAAAGTCTTGGCCCATTCCGAGTCCGGCGGAGGAAGTTCGCCAGCCCCACGCCCCAAGGCTATAGCGCACCCCCTTTTTGGGCATTTTTCCGCAGGACGAACTTGGGGCCAAGGGGTTCGGCCGCACTTTTTTGTTTGCGGCTGTGCCCGCAGCCTATTTTTGTCATGGGGAGGGGGTGGGAAAAGTCTCGGCCCATTCCGAGGCAGGCGGACGATGTTCGCCAGCCCCACGCCCCAAGGCTGTAGCCCACCCCCTTTTTGGGCATTTTTCGTCAGGACGAATTTGGCGCCAAGGGGTTCGGCTGCCCTTTTTTGGGTGCGGCTGTGCCTGCGGCCTATTTTTGTCACGGGGAGGGGGTGACAAAAGTCTCGGCCCATTCCGAGGAAGGCGGACGAAGCTCGCCGGCGCCACGCCCCAAGGCTATAGCCCATCCCCTTTTTTGGGCATTTTTCCGTAGGACGAACTTGGCGCCACCGGGTTCGGCTGTTATTTTTTGGGCACGGTTGTGCCCGCGGCCTGTTTTTGTCGCGGGGAGGGGGTGGTCAAAGTCTCGGCCCATTCCGAGTCTGGCGGACGAAGTGCGCCAGCCCCACGCCCCAAGGCTATAACACACCCCTCTTTTGGGCTTTTTTCCGCAGGACGAAATTGGCACCAAGGGGTTCGGCTGCTCTTTTTTGGGCGCGGCTGTGCCCGCGGCTTATTTTTGGCGTGGGGAAGGGGTGGCCAAAGTCTTGGCCCATTCCGAGTCCGGCGGACGATGTTCGCCAGCCCCATGCCCCAAGGCTATCGCCCACCCCTATTTTGGGCATTTTTCCGCAGGACGAACTTGGCGCCAAGGTGATCGGTTGCTCTTTTTTGGGCGCGGCAGTGCCCGTGGCCTATTTTTGTCGTGGGGAGGGGGTGGGAAAAGTCTTGGCCCATTCCGAGTCTGGCGCACGAAGTTCGCCAGCCCCACGCCCCAAGGCTATAGCCCACCCCCTTTTTGGGCATTTTTCCGCAGGACGAACTTGGTGCCAAGGGGTTCGGCTGCTCTTTTATGGGCGCAGCTGTGTCCGCGGCCTATTTTTGGTGGGGAAGGGGGTGGCCAAAGTCTCGGCCCATTCCGAGGAAGGCGGACGAAGTTCACCGGCCCCACGCCCAAAGGCTATAGCACACCACTTTTTTGGGCATTTTTCCGCAGGACGAACTTGGCGCCAAGGGATTCGGCTGCTCTTTTTTGGGTGTGGCTGTGCCCGCCGCCTATTTTTGCCTCGGGGAGGGGGTGGGCAAAATCTCGGCCCATTCAGAGTGAGGCGGACGAAGTTCGCCAGCCCCACGCCCCAAGGCTGTAGCCCACCTCCTTTTTGGGCATTTTTCCGCAGGACGAACTTGGCGCGAAGGGGTGCGGCTGCTCGTTTTTGGGCGCGGCTTTGCCCGCGGCCTATTTTTGGCGTGGGGAGAGGGCGGGAAAAGGCTCGGCCCATTCCGAGGAGGGCGGACGAACTTCGCCAGCCCCACGCCCCAAGGCTTTAGCCCTCCCCTTTTTGGGCGTTTTTCCGCACGACGAACTTGGCGCCAAGGGGTTCAGCTGCTCTTTTTGAGGCGCGGCTGTGCCCGCGGCCTCTTTCTGTCGCGGGCAGGGGTTGCGCAAAGTCTCGGCCCATTCCGAGTCCGGCGGACCAACTTCGCCAGCCCCACGCCCCAAGGCTATAGCCCTCCCTTTTTTTGGGCTTTTTTCTGCAGTACGAACTTGGCGGCAAGGGGTTCGGCCGCTCGTTTTTGGGTACGGCTGTGCCCGCGGCCTATTTTTTGGTGCGGGGAGGGGGTGGCAAAAGTATAGGCGCATTCCGAGTCCGGCGGACAAAGTTCGCCAGCCCCACGCCCCAAGGCTATAGCCCACCCGTTTTTTGGGCCTTTTTTAGCAGGACGAACTTTGCGCAAAGGGGTTGGCTGTCCCCACGGCCTAGTCTTGGCGAGGGGAGGGGGTGGGCAAAGTCTCAGCCCATTCCGAGTCCGGCGGACAAACTTCGCCAGCCCCACGCCCCATGGCTATAGCCCACCCTTTTTTTGGGCATTTTTCTGCAGTACGAACTTGGCGCCAAGGGGTTCGGCCGCTCGTTTTTGGCCGCGGCTGTGCCCGCGGACTATTTTTGACGCGGGGACGGGGTGAGCAAAGTCTCGGCCCATTCCAATTCCGGCGGACGAACTTCCCCAGCCCCACACCCCGAGGCTATAGCCCGCACCTTTTTTGGGCGTTTTTCCGCCGGACGAACTTGGTGCCAAGGGGTTCGGCTGCTCTTTTTCAGAAGCAGCTGTCCCCGCGGCTTATTTTTGGCGCGGGCAGGGGTTGGGCAAAGTCTCAGCCCATTCCGAGTCCGGCGGACAAACTTCGCCAGCCCCACGCCCCAAGGCTATATATCCCACCCCTTTTTTGGGCGTTTTTCCGCAGGACGAACTTGGCGCCAAGGGGTTCGGCTGGTCTTTTTGAGGCGCGACTGTGCCCGCGGCCTATTTTTGGCACGGGCAGGGGTTGGGCAAAGTCTCAGCCAATTCCGAGTCCGGCAGACGAACTTCGTGCAAAGGGGATCGGCTGCTCTTTTTTGGGCGCGGCTCTGCCCGCGGCCTATTTCTGGTGCGGGGAGGGGGTGGGCAAAGTATCGGACCATTCCGAGTACGGCGGACGAACTTTGCCAGCTCCACGCCCCAAGCCTATAGCACACCCCTTTTTTGTGCTTTG
>JAQOOD010000066.1:0-126107 GCA_029633175.1 Citrus glauca | reverse complement strand
AGACGAACTTCGGCAGCCCCACGCCCCAAGGCTATAGCACACCCCTTTTTTGGGCATTTTTCCGCAGGACGAACTTAGCGCCAAGGGGATCGGCCGCTCTTTTTTGGGCGGTGCTGTGCCCGTGGCCTATTTATGGTGGCGGGGAGTGGGTGGGCAAAGTTTCGGCCCATTCCGGGTCCGGCGGACGAACTTCGCCAGCCCCACGCACCAAGGCTATAGCACACCCCTTTTTTTGGCATTTTTCCGCTGGACGAACTTCGCGCCAAGGGGTTCGGCTGCTCTTTTTTGGGCGCGGCTGTGCCCCGCGGCCTATTTTTGGTGTGGGGAGGGGGTTGGAAAAAGTCTCAGCGCATTCCGAGTCCGGCGAACGAACTTCGCCCGCCCGACGCCCCAAGGCTATAGCACACCCCTTTTTTTGGCATTTTTCCACTGGACGAACTTCGCGCCAAGCGGTTCGGCTGCTCTTTTTTGGGCGCGGCGTGTGCCCGGGCGGCCTATTTTTGGTGAGGGGAGGGGGGTTGGAAAAAGTCTCAGCGCATTCCGAGTCCGGCGAACGAACTTCGCCAGCCCCCACGCCCCAAGGCTACAGCACACCCCTTTTTTGGGCATTTTTCCGCAGGACGAACTTGGCGCCAAGGGGATCGGCCGCTCTTTTTTGGGCGGTGCTGTGCACGTGGCCTATTTATGGCGCGGGGAGGGGGTGGGCAAAGTCTCGGCCCATTCCAAGTCCGGCGGACGAACTTCCCCAGCCCCACGCCCCAAGGCTATAGCACACCCCTTTTTTGGGCATTTTTCCGCAGGACGAACTTGGCGCCAAGGGTTTCGGCTGCTCGTTTTTGGGCGCGGCTGTGCCCGCGGCCCTATTTTTGGCACGGGGAGGGGGGTGGGCAAAGTCTCGGGCCATTCCGAGTCCGGCGGACGAACTTCCCCAGCCCCACGCCCCAAGGCTATAGCACACCCCTATTTTGGGCATTTTTCCGCAGGACGAACTTGGCGCCAAGAGGGTTCGGCTACTCTTTTGTGGACGCGGCTGTGCCCACGGCCCTATTTTTAGTGCGGGGAGGGGCCGGCCAAAGTCTCGGGCCATTCCGAGGTCCGGCGGGACGAACTTCGGCTGCCCCACGCCCCAAGGCTTATAGCACACCCCTTTTTTGGGCATTTTTCCGAAGGACGAACTTGGCGCCAAGGGGTTCGGCTGCTCTTTTTTGGGCGGTGCTGTGCCCGCGGCCTATTTATGGAGCGGGGAGGGGGGTGGGCAAAGTCTCGGCCCATTCCGGGTCTGGCGGACGAAACTTCGCCAGCGCCCCACGCACCAAGGCTATAGCACACCCCTTTTTTGGGCATTTTTCCGCAGGACGAACTTCGCGCCAAGGGGTTTCGGCTGCTGTTTTTTGGGCGCGGCTGTGCCAGCGGCCTATTTTTGGTGTGTGGGGAGGGGGTGGGCAAAGTCTCGGCCCATTCCGAGTCCGGCGGACGAAATTCCCCTGCCCCACGCCCCAAGGCTATAGCCCACCCATTTTTTGCGCATTTTTCCGCTGGACGAACTTGGCGCCAAGGGGTTCGGCTGCTCTTTTTCGGGCACGGCTGTGCCTGCGGCCTATTTTTGGTGCGAGGAGGGGCTGTGAAATATTTCAGCCCATTCCGAGCCCGGCGGACGAAGTTCGCCCACCCCAAGCCCCAAGGCTATAGCCCACCCCTTTTTTGGTCATTTTTCCGCAGGATGAACTTGGCGCCCAGGGGTTCGGCTGCTCTTTTTTGGGCGTAGCTGTGCCCGCATCCTATTTTTGGTGCGAGGATAGGGTTGGCAATGTCTCAGCCCATTCTGAGTCCGGCGGACGAACTTCGCCAGCCCCACGCCCCAAGGCTATAGCACACCCCTTTTTTGGGCATTTTTCCGCAGGACGAACTCAGCCCCAAGGGTTTCGGCTGCTCTTTTTTGAACGCGGTGGTGCCCATGGCCTATTTTTGGCGCGGGGAGGGGGTGGGCAAAGTCTCGGCCCATTCCCGGCCCGACGGGCGAACTTCGCCAGCCCCACGCACCAAAGCTATAGCACACCACTTTTTTTGGCATTTTTCCGCAGGACGAACTTCGCGCCAAGGGGTTCGGCTGCTCTTTTTTGGGCGCGGCTGTGCCCGCGGCCAATTTTTGGCACAGGGAGGGGATGGGAAAAGTCTCGGCGCATTCCGAGTCCGGCAGAGGAACTTCGCCTCCCCACGCGCCAAGGCTATAGCCCACCCCTTTTTTGGGCATTTTTCCGAAGGACGAACTTCGTGCCAAGGGGTTGGGCTGCGCTTTTTTGGAAGTGGCAGTGCCCGCGGCCTATTTTTGTAACGGGGAGGGGGTGGGCAAAGTCTCGGCCCATTCCGAGTCCGGCGGACGAAATTCCCCTGCCCCACGCCCCAAGGCTATGGCCCACCCATTTTTTGCGCATTTTTCCGCTGGACGAACTTGGCGCCAAGGGGTTCGGCTGCTCTTTTTCGGGCACGGCTGTGCCTGCGGCCTATTTTTGGTGCGAGGAGGGGCTGTGAAATATTTCAGCCCATTCCGAGCCCGGCGGACGAAGTTCGCCAACCCCAAGCCCCAAGGCTATAGCCCACCCCTTTTTTGGTCATTTTTCCGCAGGATGAACTTGGCGCCCAGGGGTTCGGCTGCTCTTTTTTGGGCGCAGCTGTGCCCGCATCCTATTTTTGGTGCGAGGATAGGGTTGGCAATGTCTCGGCCCATTCCGAGCCCGGCGGACGAACTTCGCCAGCCCCACGCCCCAAGGCTATAGCCCACCCCTTTTTTGTGCCTTTCTCCGCAGGACGAACTTCGCGCGAAGAGGTTGGACTGCTATTTTTTGGGCGCGGCTCTGCCCGCGGTCTATTTTTGGCACGGGGAAGGCGAGGGCAAAGTCTCGGCCCATTCCGAGTCCAGTGGACGAACTTCGCCAGCCCCACGCCCCCAGGGTATAGCCCATCCCTTTTTTGGGCATTTTTCCGTAGGACGAACTTCGTGCCAATGGGTTCGGCCGCTCTTTTTTTAGCGCGGCTGTGACCGCGGCCTATTTTTGGGTGTGGGAAGGGGGTGGGCAAAGTGTCGGCCCAATCCGACACCGGCGGACGAACTTCGCCAGCCACACGCCCCAAGGCTATAGCCCACCCCTTTTTTGGGCATTTTTCCGCTGGACGAACTTCGTGCCAAGGGGTTCGGCTGCTCGTTTTTTAGCGCGGCTGTGCCTGCGGCCTATTTTTGGCGCGGGAAGGGGGTGGGCTAGGTGTCAGCCCAATCCGACACCGGTGGACGAACTTCACCAGCCACACGCCCCAAGGCTATAGCGAACCCCTTTTTTGGCCAATTTTTCCGCAGGATGAACTTCGCTACAAGGGGTTCAACTGCTCTTTTTAGGGTGCGGCTCTGCCCGCAGCCTATTCTTGGCACGAGTAGGGCGTGGGCAAAGTCTCGGCCCATTCCGAGTCCAGCGGATGAACTTCGCCAGCCCCACGGCCCAAGGCTATAGGGGTTCGGCTGCTCTTTTTTGGCCGCGGATGTGTCCGCGGCCTATTTTTGTCATGGGGAGGAGGTTGGAAAAGTCTCGGCCCATTCGGAGTCCGGCAGACGAAGTTCACCAATCCCACGCCCCAAGGCTATAGCGCACCCCCTTTTTGGGCATTTTTCCGCAGGACGAACTTCGCGCCAACGGGTTCGACTGCTTTTTTTTGGGCGCGGCGTTGCCCGTGGCCTCTTTTTGTCTCGGGGAGGGGGGTGGGAAATGTCTCGGCCTTTTCCGAGTCCGGCGGACAAAGTTCGCCAGCCCCACGCCCCAAAGCTACAGCCCATGGCCTTTTTGGGCATTTTTCCGCAGGACGAACTTGGCGCCAAGGGGTCGGCTGCTCTTTTTTGGGGGCGGCTGTGCCCGCGGCCTATTTTTGTCGTGGGGAGGGGGGTGGGCAAAGTCTCGGCCCATTCCGAGTCCGGTGGACGAACTTCGCCAGCCCCACGCCCCAAGGCTACAACCCACCCTTTTTTGGGCATTTTTCCGCAGGGCGAACTTGGCGCCAAGGGGTTCGGCTGCTCTTTTTTGGGTTCGGCTGTGCCCGCGGCCTATTTTTGTTGCGGGGAGGGGGTGGGAAAAGTCTCGGCCCATTCCGAGTCCGGCGGACAAAGTTCGCCAGCCCCACGCCCCAAGGCTATTGCCCACCCCTTTTTTGGGCATTTTTCCGCAGGACGAGCTTGGCGCCAAGGGGTTCGGCGGCTCTTTTTTGGGTGCGGCTGTGCCCACGGCTTATTTTTGTCGTGGGCACGCGGTGGGAAAAGTATCGGCCCATTCTGAGTTCGTCCGCCGGCCCCACGCCCCAAGGCTATAGCCCACCCCCTTTTTGGGCATTTTTCCGCCGGACGAACTTGGCGCCAAGGGGTTCGGCTGCTCTTATTTCGGTGCGGCTGTGCCCATGGCCTATTTGTTTCTCGGGGAGGGGGTTGGCAAAGTATCTGCCCATTCCAAGGATGGCGGACGAAGTTCGCCCGCCCCACGCCGCAAGACTGTAGCCCACCCCGTTTTTGGGCAATTATCCGCAGGACGAACCTGGCGCCAAGGGGTTCGGCTGCCTTTTTTATGGGGGCGGCTGTGCCCGCGGCCTATTTTTGTCATGGGGAGGGGGTGGGCAAAGTCTCGGCCCATTCCAAGTCCGGTGGACGAACTTCGCCAGCCCCACGCCCCAAGGCTACAGCCCACCCCTTTTTTGGGCATTTTTCCGCAGGGCGAACTAGGCGCCAAGGGGTTCGGCTGCTCTTTTTTGGGTTCGGCTGTGCCCACGGCCTATTTTTGTCGCGGGGAGGGGGTGGGAAAAGTCTCGGCCCATTCCGAGTCCGGTGGACAAAGTTCGCCAGCCCCACGTCCCAAGGCTATTGCCCACCCCTTTTTTGGGCATTTTTCCGCAGGACGAGTTTGGCGCCAAGGGGTTCGGCTGCTATTTTTTGGGTGCCGCTGTGCCCGCGGCCTATTTTTGTCACAGGGCAAGGGTGGGAAATGTCTCGGCCCATTCCGAGTCCGGCGGACGAAGTTCGCCCGCCCCACGCGCCAAAGCTATAGCCCACGCCCTTTTTGGGCATTTTTCCGCAGGACGAACTTGGCGCCAAGGGGTCGGCTGCTCTTTTTTGGGCGCGGCTGCGCCCGCGGCCTATTTTTGTCGTGGGGAGGGGGTGGGCAAAGTCTCGGCCCATTCCGAGGTAGGAGGACGAAGTTCGCCAGCCCCACGCTCCAAGGCTATAGCCTACCCCCTTTTTGGGCATTTTTCCGCTGGACGAACTTGGTGCCAAGGGGTTCGGTTGCTCTATTTCTGTCGCAGGGAGGGGGTGGGCAATGTCTCAGCCCATTCCGAGGAAGGCGGATGAAGTTTGCTAGCCCGACGCCCCAAGGGTATAGCCCACCCCTTTTTTGGGCATTTTTCCGCAGGATGAGCTTCGCGCCAAGGGGTTCGGCTGCTCTTTTTTGGGCGCGACTGTGCCCGCGGCTTATTTTTGTCGCGGGGAGGCGGTGGGAAAAGTCTCGGCCCATTCTGAGTTCATCCGCCGGCCCCACGCCCCAAGGGTATAGCCCACCCCCTTTTTGGGCATATTTCCGCCGGACGAACTTGGCGCCAAGGAGTTCGGCTGCTCTTTTTTCGGCGCGGCTGTGCCCACGGCCTATTTTTTTCTCGGGGAGGGGGTGGGCAAAGTATCTGCCCATTCCAAGGATGGCGGACGAAGTTCGCCCGCCCCACGCCCCAAGGCTGTAGCCCACCCCGTTTTTGGGCATTTATCCGCAGGACGAACCTGGCGCCAAGGGGTTCGGCTGCTCTTTTTTTGGGCCGGCTGTGCCCGCGGCCAATTTTTGTCGTGGGGAGGGGGTGGGCAAAGTCTCAGCCCATTCCGAGTCCGGTGGACGAACTTCGCCAGCCCCACGCCCCAAGGCTACAGCCCACCCCTTTTTTGGGCATTTTTCCGCAGGGCGAACTTGGCGCCAAGGGGTTCGGCTGCTCTTTTTTGGGTTCGGCTGTGCCCGCGGCCTATTTTTGTCACGGGGAGGGGGTGGGAAAAGTCTCGGCCCATTCCGAGTCCGGCGGACAAAGTTCGCCAGCCCCACGCCCCAAGGCTATTGCCCACCCCTTTTTTGGGCATTTTTCCACAGGACGAGCTTGGCGCCAAGGGGTTCGGCTGCTCTTTTTTGGGCGCCGCTGTGCCCGCGGCCTATTTTTGTCGCAGGGCGGGGGGTGGGAAAAGTCTCGGCCCATTCCGAGTCCGGCGGACGAAGTTCGCCCTCCCCACGCCCCATGGCTATATCCCACCCCTTTTTTTGGGCATTTTTCCACAGGACGAACTTGGCGCCAAGGGGTTCGGCTGCTCTTTTTTGGGGGCGGCTGTGCCCGCGGCCTATTTTTGTCGCGGGGAGGGGGTGGGAAATGTCTCGGCCCATTTCGAGTCCGGCGGACGAAGTCCGCCCGCCCCACGCCCCAAGGTTATAGCCCACCCCTTTTTTCGGCATTTTCCCGCAGGAGGAACTTGGGGCCAAGGGGTTCGGCTGCTCTTTTTTGGGCACGGCTGTGCCCGCAGCCTATTTTTGTCGTGGGGAGGGGGTGGGAAAAGTCTCGGCCCATTCCGAGTCCGGCGGACGAACTTCGGCAGCCCCACGCCCCAATGCTATAGCACACCCCTTTTTTGGGCACTTTTCCGCAGGACGAACTTGGGGCCAAGGGGTTCGGCTGCTCTTTTTTGGGCGCGGCTGTGCCCGCTGCCTATTTTTGTCGCGGGGAGGGGGGTGGGCAAAGTCTCGGCCCATTCCGAGTCCGGCGGACGAACTTCGGCAGCCCCACGACCCAATGATGTAGCACACCCCTTTTTTGGGCATTTTTCCGCAGGACGAACATGGCGCCAAGGGGTTCCGCTACTCTTTTTTGGGTACGGGTGTGCCCACGGCCTATTTTTGTCGCGGGTAGGGGGTGGGCAAAGTCTCGGACCATTCCGAGTCCGGCGGACGATGTTCGACAGCCCGACGCCCCAAGGTTATAACCCACCCCTTTTTTGGGCATTTTTCCGCAGGACGAAATTGGCGCCAAGGGGTTCGGCGGCTCTTTTTAGGGTGCGGCTGTGCCCGCGGCCTATTTTTGTCATGGGTAGGGGTGGGCAAAGCCTCGGCACATTCCAAATCCGGCGGTGGAAGTTCGCCAGCCCCACGCCCCTAGGCTATAGCCCACCCCTTTTTTGGGCATTTTTCCGCAGGACGAAATTTGCGCCAAGGGGTTCGGCTGCTCTTTTTTGGGCGCGGCTGTGCCCGCGGCCTATTTTTGTCATGGGGAGGGGGTGGGCTAAGTCTCGGCCCATTCCGAGCCCGGCGGACGAAGTTCGCCAGCCCCACGCCCCAATGCTGTAGCACACCCCTTTTTTGGGCACTTTTCCGCAGGACGAACTTGGGGCCTAGGGGTTCGGCTGCTCTTTTTTGGGCGCGGCTGTGCCCGCTGCCTATTTTTGTCGCGGGGAGGGGGGTGGGCAAAGTCTCGGCCCATTCCGAGTCCGGCGGACGAACTTCGGCAGCCCCACGACCCAATGCTGTAGCACACCCCTTTTTTCGGCATTTTTTCCGCAGGACGAACATGGCGCCAAGGGGTTCCGCTACTCTTTTTTGGGTACGGGTGTGCCCACGGCCTATTTTGGTCGCGGGTAGGGGGTGGGCAAAGTCTCGGACCATTCCGAGTCCGGCGGACGAAGTTCGACAGCCCGACGCCCCAAGGTTATAACCCACCCCTTTTTTGGGCATTTTTCCGCAGGACGAAATTGGCGCCAAGGGGTTCGGCGGCTCTTTTTAGGGTGCGGCTGTGCCCGCGGCCTATTTTTGTCATGGGTAGGGGTGGGCAAAGCCTCGGCACATTCCAAATCCGGCGGTGGAAGTTCGCCAGCCCCACGCCCCTAGGCTATAGCCCACCCCTTTTTTGGGCATTTTTCCGCAGGACGAAATTTGCGCCAAGGGGTTCGGCTGCTCTTTTTTGGGCGCGGCTGTGCCCGCGGCCTATTTTTGTCATGGGGAGGGGGTGGGCTAAGTCTCGGCCCATTCCGAGCCCGGCGGACGAAGTTCGCCAGCCCCACGCCCCAAGGCTATAGGCCACCCCTTTTTTGGGCATTTTTCCGCAGGACGAACTTGGCGCCAAGGCTTTCGGCTACTCTTTTTTGGAAGCGGGAGTGCCTGCGGCCAATTTTTGTCGCAGGGAGGGGGTGGGGAAAGTTTCTGCCCATTCCGAGTCCGGGGGACGAAGTTCGCCAGCCCCATGCCCCAAGGCTATAGCCCACCCCCTTTTTAGGCATTTTTCCGCACGACGAACTTGGTGCCAAGGGGTTCGGCCGCTCTTTTTTGGGCGCGGCTGAGTCCGCAGCCTATTTTTGTCGCGGGGAGGGGGGTGCGCGAAGTCTCGACACATTCCGAGTCCGGCGGACGACGTTCGCCAGCCCCACGCCCTAAGGCTATAGCCCACCCCTTTTTTTGGGCATTTTTCCGTAGGACGAACTTGGTGCCAAGGTGTTCGTCTGCTCTTTTCTGGGCGCGGCTATGCCCGTGGCCTAATTTTGTCACGGGGAGGGGGCGGGAAAAGTCTCGGCCCATTCCGAGTCCGGTGGACGAACTTCGGCAGCCCCACGCCCCGAGGCTATAGCAGACCCCCTTTTTTGGGCATTTCTCCGTAGGACGAACTTGGCGCCAAGGGTTTCGGCTACTCTTTTTTGGGCGCGGCTGTGCCCGCGGCCCTTTTTTGTCACGGGTAGGGGGTGGGAAAAGTCTCGGCCCATTCCGAGTCTGGCGGACGAAGTTCGCCAGCCCCACGCCCCAAGGCTATAGACCACCCCCTTTTTGCTCATTTTTCCGCAGGACGAACTTGGCGCCAAGGGGTTCGGCTGCTATTTTTTGTGCGCGGCCGTGCCCGCCGCCTATTTTTGTCGCGGGGAGGGGGGTGGGCAAAGTGTCGGCCCATTCCGAGTCCGGCGGACGAAGTTCGCCAGCCCCACGCCCCAAGGCTATAGCCCACCCCGTTTTTGTTCATTTTTCCGCAGGACGAACTTGGCGCCAAGGGGGTCGGCTGCTATTTTTTGTGAACGGCCATGCGCGCCACCTTTTTTTGTCGCGGGGAGGGGTTGGGCAAAGTGGCGGCCCATTCCGAGTCCGGCGGACGAAGTTCGCCAGCCCCACGCCCCAATGCTATAGCACACCCGTTTTTTGGGCATTTTTCTGCAGGACGGACTTGGCGCCAAGGGGTTTGGCTGCTCTTTCTTGGGCGCGCCTGTGCCCGTGGCCTATTTTTGTCGCAGGGACGGGGTGGGAAAAGTCTCGGCCCATTCTGAGTCGGGCGGACGATGTCCGTCCGCCCCACGCCCAAATGCTACAGCCCACCCCCTTTTTGGGCATTTTTCCGCAGGACGAACTTGGCGCCAAGGGGTTCGGCTGGTCTTTTTTGGGTGTGGCTGTGCCCGCGGCCTATTTTTGTCGCGGGGAGGGGGTTGGAAAAGTCTCGGTCCATTCGGAGTCCGGCGGATGAAGTTCGCCCGCCCCACGCCCCAAGGCTATAGCACACACCTTTTTTGGGCATTTTTCCGCTGGACGAACTTGGCGCCATGGGGTTCGGCTGCTCTTTTTTGGGCGCGGCCGTGCCCGCGGCCTATTTTTGTCATAGGGAGGGGGTGGGCAAAGTATCGGCCCATTCCGAGTCCGGCGGACGAAGTTCGCCTGCCCCACGCCCCAAGGCTATAGCACACCCCTTTTTTGGGCATTTTTCCGCAGGACGAACTTGGCGCCAAGGGGTTCGGCTGCTCTTTTTTGGGCGCGGCCTATGCCCGGGTCCTATTTTTATCGCTGCGAGGGGGGTGGGCAAAGTGTCGGCCCATTCCGAGGAAGGCGGAAGAACTTTTCCGGCCCCACGCCCAAAGGTTATAGCACACACCTTTTTTGGGCTTTTTTGCGCAGGACGAACTTGGCGCCAAGGGGTTCGGCTCCTCTTTTTTGGGCGCGGCTGTGCCCGCGGCCTATTTTTGTCGCGGGGAGGGGGTGGGCAAAGTCTCGGCCCATTCCAAGTCCGGCAGACGAAGTTCGCCAGCCCCACGCCCCAAGGCTATAGTCCACCCCTTTTTTGGGCATTTTTCCCTAGGATGAACTTGGCGCCAAGGTGTTCGACTGCTCTTTTTTGGGCACGGCTGTGCCCGAGTCCTATTTTTTGGCGCGGGTCAGGGGGTGGGGAAAGTCTCGGCCCTTTCCGAGGAAGGCGGATGAACTTCGCCAGCCCCATGCCCCAAGGCTATAGCCCACCCCTATTTTGTGCATTTTTCCGCAGGACGAACTTGGCGCCACGGGGTTCGGCGGCCCTTTTTTGGGCGCGGCCGTGCCCGCGGCCTATTTTTTTCACTGGGAGGGGGTGGGCAAAGTATCGGCCCATTCCGAGTCCGGCGGACGAAGTGCGCCAGCACCACGCCCCAAGGCTATAGCCCACCCTTTTTTTGGACATTTTTCCGGAGGACGAACTTGGTGCCAAGGGGTTCGGCTGCTCTTTTTTGGGCGCGGCTGTGCCCGCAGCCTAGTTTTGTCACGGGGAGGAGGTGGGAAAAGTATCGGTCGATTCCGAGTCTGGCGGACGAAGTGCGCCAGCCCCACGCCCCAAGGCTATAGCCAACCCCCTTTTTGGGCATTTTTCCGCAGGACGAACTTGGCGCCAAGGGGTTCGGTTGCTCTTTTTTGGGCGCGGCTGTGCCCACGGCCTATTTTTTTCATGGGGAGGGGGTGGGCAAAGTCTCGGCACATTCCAAGTCCGGCGGACGAAGTTCGCCACCCCCACGCGCCAAGGCTATAGCCCACCCTTTTTTCAGCATTTTTTCGCAGGACGAACTTGGCGCCAAGGGGTTCGGCTGCTCTTTTTTGGGCGCGGCTGTGCCCGCGGCCTATTTTTGTCGTGGGGAGGGGGTGGGAAATGTCTCGGCCCATTTCGAGTCCGGCGGACGAACTTCGACAGCTCCACGGCCCAAGGCTATAGCACACCCCTTTTTTGGGCATTTTTCCGCAGGACGAACTTGGCGCCAAGGGGTTCGGCTGCTCTTTTTTGGGCGCGGCTGTGCTCGCGGCCTATTTTTGTCGTGGGGATCGGGTGGTCAAGGTCTCGGCCCATTGCGAGTCCGGCGGACGAAGTTCGTCAGCCCCACGCCCCAAGGCTATAGCCCACCCCTTTTTTGGGCATTTTTCCGCAGGACGAACATGGCGCCAAGGAGTTCGGCGCAGTTGTGCCTGCGGCCTATTTTTGTCGCGGGGAGGGGGTGGGCAAAGTCTCGGCCCATTCCGAAGAAGGCGGATGAAGTTCGCCAGCCCCACGCCCCAAGGCTATAGCCCACCCCCTTTTTGGGCATTTTTCCGCAGGACGAACTTGGCACCAAGGGGTTCGGCTGCTCTTTTTTGGGCGCGGCTGTCCCGCGGCCAATTCTTGTTGTGGGGAGGGGTGGAAAAATTCTTTGCCCATTCCGGCAGACGAAGTTCACCAGCCCCACGCCCCAAGGCTATAGCCTACCCCTTTTTTCGGCATTTTTCCGCCGGACGAACTTGGCACCAACGGGTTCGGCTGCTCTTTTTTGGGCGCGGCTGTGCCTGCGGGTTATTTTTGTCGTGGGGAGGGGGTGGGAAAGTCTCGGCTCATTCCGAGTCCGGCGGACGAAGTTCGCCAGCCCCACGCCCCAAGGCTATAGCCCACCCCTTTTTTCGGCATTTTTCCGCAAGGCGAACTTGGCTCCAGGGGGTTCGGCTGCTCTTTTTTCCGCATGGCTGTGCCCGTGGCCTATTTTTGTTGTGGGGAGGGAGTGGGCAAAGTCTCGGCTCATTCCAAGTCCGGCGGACGAAGTTCGCCAGCCCCACGCCCCAAGGCTATAGCCGACCCCTTTTTGGGCATTTTTCCGCAGGACGAACATGGCGCCAAGGGGCTCGGCTGCTCTTTTTTGGGCGCGGCTGTGCTCGCGGCCTATTTTTGTCGTGGGGATCGGGTGGTCAAGGTCTCGGCCCATTGCGAGTCCGGCAGACGAAGTTCGTCAGCCCCACGCCCCAAGGCTATAGCCCACCCCTTTTTTGGGCATTTTTTCCGCAGGACGAACATGGCGCCAAGGAGTTCGGCGCAGTTGTGCCTGCGGCCTATTTTTGTCGCGGGGAGGGGGTGGGCAAAGTCTCGGCCCATTCCGAAGAAGGCGGATGAAGTTCGCCAGCCCCACGCCCCAAGGCTATAGCCCACCCCTTCTTTGGGCATTTTTACGCAGTACGAACTTGGCGCCAAAGGGTTCGGCTGCTCTTTTTTGGGCGCAGCTATGCCCGCGGCCTATTTTTGTCGCTGGGAGGGGGTGGGAAAATTCTCGGCCCATTCCGAGTCCGGGGGACGAAGTTCGCCAGCCCCACGCCCCAAGGCTATAGCCCACCCCCTTTTTGGGCATTTTTCCGCAGGACGAACTTGGCACCAAGGGGTTCGGCTGCTCTTTTTTGGGCGCGGCTGTCCCGCGGCCAATTCTTGTTGTGGGGAGGGGTGGAAAAATTCTTTGCCCATTCCGGCAGACGAAGTTCACCAGCCCCACGCCCCAAGGCTATAGCCTACCCCTTTTTTCGGCATTTTTCCGCAGGGCGAACTTGGCTCCAGGGGGTTCGGCTGCTCTTTTTTGGGCGCGGCTGTGCCCGCGGCCTATTTTTGTCACGGGGAGGGGGGTGGGAAAATTCTTAGCCCATTCCGAGTCCGGTGGACGAAGTTCGCAAGCCCCACGCCCCAAGGCTATAGCCGGCCCCCTTTTTGGGCATTTTTCCGCAGGACGAACATGGCGCCAAGGGGCTTGGCTGCTCTTTTTTGGGCGCGGCTGTGCCCGTGGCCTATTTTTGTCGTGGGGATGCGGTGGTCAAGGTCTCAGCCCATTGCGAGTCCAGCGGACGAAGTTCGTCAGCCCCACGACCCAAGGCTATAGCCCACCGCCATTTTGGGCATTTTTCCGCATGACGAACTTGGCGCCAAGGGGTTCGCCCGCTCTTTTTTGGGCGCGGCTGTGCCCGCGGCTTATTTTTGTCATGGGGAGGGGGTGGGGAATGTCTCGGCCGATTTCGAGTCCGGCGGACGAAGTTCGCCAGCCCCACGCCCCAAGGCTATAGCCCACCGCCTTTTTGGGCATTTTTCCGCAGGACGAACTTGGCGCCAAGGGGTTTGGCTGCTCTTTTTTGGGCGCGGCTGTGCCCGCGGCCTATTTTTGTTGCGCGGAGCGGGTAGGCAAAGCCTCGGCCCATTCCGAAACCGGCGGACGAAGTTCGCCAGCCCCACGCCCCAAGCCTATAGCACACCCCTTTGTTGGGCATTTTTCTGCAGGACGAACTTGGCGCCAAGGGGTTCGGCAGCTCCTTTTTGGGCGCGGCTGTGCCCGCGGCCTATTTTTGTCGCGGGGAGGGGTGGGGAAAGTTTCGGCCCATTTCGAGTCTGGCGGACGAAGTTAGCTGGCCCCACTCCCCAAGGCTATAGCCCACCCCTTTTTTTAGGCATTTTTCCGCAGGACGAAATTGGCGCCAAGGTGTTCGGCTGCTCTTTTTTGGGCGCGGCTGTGCCGGCGGCCTATTTTTGTCGTACGGAGGGGGTGGGAAAAGTCTCGGCCCATTCCGAGTTCGGCGGACAAACTTCGGCAGCCCGACGCCCCAAGGCTGTAGCACACCCCTTTTTTGGGCATTTTTCCGTAGGACGAACTTGGCGCCACGGGGTTCGGCTGCTCTTTTTTGGGCGCGGCTGTGCCGGCGGCCTATTTTTGTCGTGGGGAGGGGGTGGGAAAAGTCTCGGCCCATTCCGAGTCCGGCGGACAAACTTCGGCAGCCCAACGCCCCAAGGCTATAGCACACCCCTTTTTTGGGCATTTTTCCGCAGGACGAACTTGGCGCCAAGGGGTTCGGCTGGTCTTTTTTGGGCGTGGCTGCGCCCGCGCCTTATTTTTGTCGTGGGGAGGGGTGGGCAAAGTCTCGACCCATTCCGCGTCCGGCGGACGAAGTTCGCCCGCCCCACGCCCCAAGGCTATACCACACCCCTTTTTTGGGCATTTTTCCGCAGGACGAACTTGGCGCCAAGTGATTCGGCTGCTCTTTTTTGGGCGCGGCTGGGCCCGCGGCTTATTTTTGTTGCGGGGAGGGCGTGGTCAAAGTCTCGGCCCATTCCGCGTCCGGCGGACGAAGTTCGCCTGCCCCACGCCCCAAGGCTGTAGCACGCCCCTTTTTTGGGCATTTCTCCGCAGGACGAACTTTTCGCCAAGGGGTTCGGCTGCTCTTTTTTGGGCGCGGCTGTGTCCGCGGCCTATTTTTGTCGCGGGGAGGGGGTGGCCAAAGTCTCGTCCCATTCCGAGGAAGGCGGACGAAGTTCACGGGCCCCCGCCCGAAGGCTATAGCCCACCCCTTTTTTGGGCATTTTCCGCAGGACGAACTTGGCGCCAAGGGGTTTGGCTGCTCTTTTTTGGGCGAGGCTGTGCCCGCGGACTAGTTTCGTCGCGGGGAGGGGGTAGGCAAAGCGTTGGCCCATTCCGAGTCCGGCGGACGAAGTTCGCTGGCCCCACGCCCCAAGGCTATAGCCCATCCCATTTTTGGGCATTTTTCCATAGGACGAAATTGGCGCCAAGGTGTTCGGCTGCTCTTTTTTGGGCGCGGCTGTGCCCGCGGCCTATGTTTGTCGCGGGGAGGGGGTGGGAAAAGTCTCGGCCCATTCCGAGTCCGGGGGACAAAGTGCGCCAGCCCCACGCCCCAAGGCTATAGCCCACCCCTTTTTTGGGCATTTTTCCGCAGGACGAACTTTTCGCCAAGGGGTTCGGCGGCTCTTTTTGGGCGGAGGCTGTGCCCGCGGCCTATTTTTGTCACGGGGAGGGGGTGGCCAAAGTCTCGGCCCATTCTGAGGAAGGCGGACGAAGTTCGCGGGCCCCACGCCGAAAGGCTATACCACACCCCTTTTTTACGCATTTTTCCGCAGGACGAACTTGGCGCCAAGGGGTTTGGCAGCTCTTTTTTGGGCGCGGCTGTGCCCGCGGCCTATGTTTGTCTCGGGGAGGGGGTAGGCAAAGTCTCGGCCCATTCCGAGTCCGGGGGACGAAGTGCGCCAGCCCCACGCCCCAAGGCTATAGCCCACCCCTTTTTTGGGCATTTTTCTGCAGGACGAACTTGGCGCCAAGGGGTTTGGCTGCTCTTTTTTGGGCGGGGCTGTGCCCGCGGCCATTTTTTTGTCGCGGGGAGGGGGGTGGGCAAAGTCTCGGCCCATTCCGAGTCCGGCAGACGAAGTTCGCCCGCCCCACGCCCCAAGGCTACAGCCTATTCCCTTTTTGGGCATTTTTGCACTGGACGAACTTTTCACCAAGGGGTTCGGCTGCTCTTTTTTGGGCACGGCTGTGCCCTCGGCCTATTTTTGTCGTGGGGAGGGGGTAGGCAAAGTCTCGGCCCATTCCGAGTCCGGGGGACGAAGTGCGCCAGCCCCACGCCCCAAGGCTATAGCCCACCCCTTTTTTGGGCATTTTTCTGCAGGACGAACTTGGCGCCAAGGGGTTCGGCTGCTGTTTTTTGGGCGCGGCTGTGCCCGCGGCCTATTTTTGTCGCGGGAAGGGGGTAGGCAAAGCCTCGGCCCATTCCGAGTCCGGCGGACGAGGTTCGCCGGCCCCATGCCCCAAGGCTATAGCCCACCCCCTTTTTGGGCATTTTTCGGCAGGACGATCTTTTCGCCAAGGGGTTCGGCTGCTCTTTTTTGGGTGCGGCTGTGCCCGCGGGCTATTTTTGTCACGGGGAGGAGGTGGGCAAAGTCTCGGCCCATTCCGAGGAAGGCGGACGAAGTTCACCGGCCCCACGTCCAAAGACTATACCACACCCCTTTTTTGGGCATTTTTCCGCAGGACGAACTTGGCGTCAAGGGGTTTGGCTGCTCTTTTTTAGGCGCGGCTGTGCCCGCGGCCTATTTTTGTCGCGGGAAGGGGGTAGGCAAAGCCTCGGCCCATTCCGAGTCCGGCGGACGAGGTTCGCCGGCCCCACGCCCCAAGGCTATAGCCCACCCCCTTTTTGGGCATTTTTCCGCAGGACGATCTTTTCGCCAAGGGGTTCGGCTGCTCTTTTTTGGGTGCGGCTGTGCCCGCGGCCTATTTTTGTCACGGGGAGGAGGTGGGCAAAGTCTCGGCCCATTCCGAGGAAGGCGGACGAAGTTCACCGGCCCCACGTCCAAAGACTATAGCACACCCCTTTTTTGGGCATTTTTCCGCAGGACGAACTTTGCGCCAAGGGGTTCGGCTGCTCTTTTTGGGCCGCGGCTGTGCCCGCGGCCTATGTTTGTCGCGGGGAGGGGGTGGGCAAAGTCTCGGCCCATTCCGAGTCCGGGGGACGAACTGCGCCAGCCCCACGCCCCAAGGCTATACCACACCCCTTTTTTGGGCATTTTTCCGCAGGACGAACTTGGCGCCAAGGGGTTTGGCTGCTATTTTTTGGGAGGGGCTGTGCCCGCGGCCATTTTTTTGTCGCGGGGAGGGGGTGGGCAAAGTCTCGGCCCATTCCGAGTCCGGCAGACGAAGTTCGCCCGCCCCACGCCCCAAGGCTACAGCCTATTCACTTTTTGGGCATTTTTCCACTGGACGAACTTTTCGCCAAGGGGTTCGGCTGCTCTTTTTTGGGCGCGGCTGTGCCCTCGGCCTATTTTTTTCGCGGGGAGGGGGTGGGGAAAGTCTCGGCCCATTCCGAGTCCGGCGGACGAAGTTCACCGGCCCCACGCCTCAAGGCTATAGCCTATTCCCTTTTTGGGCATTTTTCCACTGCATGAACTTTTCGCCAAGGGGTTTGGCTGCTCTTTTTTGGGCGCGGCTGTGCCCTCGGCCTATTTTTGTCGTGGGGAGGGGGTGGGGAAAGTCTCGGCCGATTTCGAGTCCGGCGGACGAAGTTCGCCAGCCCCACGCCCCAAGGCTATAGCCCACCCCCTTTTTGGGCATTTTTCCGCAGGACGAACTATTCAGCAAGGGGTTCGGCTGCGCTTTTTTGGACGCGGCTGTGCCCGCTGCCTATTTTTGTCGCGGGGAAGGTGTGGGAAAATTCTCGGCCCATTCCGAGTCCGGCGGACGAAGTTCATCAGCCCCACGCCCCAAGGCTATAGCCCGCACCCTTTTTGTGCAGTTTTCGGCAGGACGAACTTTTCGGCAAGGGGTTCGGCTGCTCTTTTTTCGGCGCGGCTGTGCCCGCTGCCTATTTTTGCCCCGGGGAGGGGATTGGAAAAGTCTTGGCCCATTCCAAGTCCGGCGGACGAAGTTCATCAGCCCCACGCCCCAAGGCTATAGCACACCCCTTTTTTGTGCATTTTTCCGCAGGATGAACTTGACGCCAAGGGGTTCGGCTGCTCTTTTTTGGGCGTGGCTGCGCCCGCGGCTTATTTTTGTCGTGGGGAGGGGTGGGCAAAGTCTCGGCCCATTCCGCGTCCGGCGGACGAAGTTCGCCCGCCCCACGCCCCAAGGCTATAGCCCACCCCTTTTTTGGGCATTTTTCCGCAGGACGAAATTGGTGCCAAGGTGTTCGGCTGCTATTTTTTGGGCGCGGCTGTGCCGGCGGCCTATTTTTGTCGTGGGGAGGGGGTGGGAAAAGTCTTGGCCCATTCCGAGTCCGGCGGACGAACTTCGGCAACCCCACGCCCCAAGGCTATAGCACACCCCTTTTTTGGGCATTTTTCTGCAGGACGAACTTGGCGCCAAGGGGTTCGGCTGCTCTTTTTTGGGCGCGGCTGTTCCCGCGGCCTATTTTTGTCACGGGCAGGGGGTGGGAAAAATCTCGGCCCATTGCGAGTCCGGCGGACGAAGTTCGCCCGCCGCATGCCCTAAGGCTATGGCCCACGCCCTTTTTGGGCATTTTTCCGCAGGACGAACTTGGCGCCAAGGGGTTCGGCTGCTCTTTTTTGGGCACGGCTGTGGCCGCGGTCTATTTTTGTCATGGGGAGGGGGTAGGAAAAGTCTCGGCCCATTCCGAGTCCGGCAGACGAAGTTCGCCCGCCCCACGCCCCAAGGTTACAGCCTATTCCCTTTTTGGGCATTTTTCCACTGGACGAACTTTTCACCAAGGGGTTCGGCTGCTCTTTTTTGGGCGCGGCTGTGCCCTCGGCCTATTTTTGTCGCGGGGAGGGGGTGGGGAAAGTCTCGGCCCATTCCGAGTCCGGCGGACGAAGTTCACCGGCCCCACGCCTCAAGGCTATAGCCTATTCCCTTTTTGGGCATTTTTCCACTGGACGAACTTTTCGCCAAGGGGTTCGGCTGCTCTTTTTTGGGTGCGGCTGTGCCCTCGGCCTATTTTTGTCGTGGGGAGGGGGTGGGGAAAGTCTCGGCCAATTTCGAGTCCGGCGGATGAAGTTCGCCAGCCCCACGCCCCAAGGCTATAGCCCACCCCCCTTTTGGGCATTTTTCCGCAGGACGAACTTTTCAGCAAGGGGTTCGGCTGCTCTTTTTTGGGCGCGGCTGTGCCAGCTGCCTATTTTTTCCCCGGGGAGGGGATTGGAAAATTCTTGGCCCATTCCAAGTCCGGCGGACGAAGTTCATCAGGCCCACGCCCCAAGGCAATAGCCCGCCCCCTTTTTGGTCATTTTTCCGCAGGACGAACTTGGCGCCGAGGGGTTTGGCTGCTCTTTTTTGGGCGCGGCTGTGCCCGCAGCCTATTTTTGTCGCGGGGAGGGGGTAGGCAAAGCCTCGTCCCATTCTGTGTTCGGCGGACGAAGTGCGCCGGCCCCACACCCAAAGGCTATAGCACACCCCTTTTTTGCGCATTTTTCCGCAGGACGAACTTGGTGCCAAGGGGTTTGGCTGCTCTTTTTTGGGCGCGGCTGTTCCCGCGGCCTATTTTTATCACGGGGAGGGGGTGTGAAAAGTCTCGGCCCATTCCGAGTCCGGCGGACGAACTTTGGCAGCCGCACGTCGTAAGGCTATAGCACACCTCTTTTTTGGGCATTTTTCCGCAGGACGAACTTGGAGCCAAGGGGTTCGGCTGCTATTTTTTGGGCGCGGCTGTGCCGGCGGCCTATTTTTATTGTGGGGAGGGGGTGGGAAAAGTCTCGGCCCATTCCGAGTCCGGCGGACGAACTTCGGCAACCCCACGCCCCAAGGCTATAGCACACCCCTTTTTTGGGCATTTTTCTGCAGGACGAACTTGGCGCCAAGGGGTTCGGCTGCTCTTTTTTGGGCGCGGCTGTGCCCGCGGCCTAGTTTTGTCACGGGCAGGGGGTGGGAAAAATCTCGGCCCATTCCGAGTCCGGCGGAGGAAGTTCGCCCGCCGCACGCCCTAAGGCTATGGCCCACGCCCTTTTTGGGCATTTTTCCGCAGGACGAACTTGGCGCCAAGGGGTTCGGCTGCTCTTTTTTGGGCACGGCTGTGCCCGCGGTCTATTTTTGTCATGGGGAGGGGGTGGGAAAAGTCTCGGCCCATTCCAAGTCCGGCAGGCGAAGTTCGCCAGCCCCACGCCCCAAGGCTATAGCCCGCCCCCTTTTTGGGCATTTGTCCGCAGGACGAACTTGGCGGCAAGGGGTTCGGCTGCTCTTTTTTGGGCGCGGCTGTGCCCGCGGCCTATTTTTTGCGCGGGGAGGGGGTGGCCAAAGTCTCGGCCCATTCCGAGGAAGCCAGACGAAGTTCGCCGGCCCCACGCCCAAAGGCTATAGCACGCCCCTTTTTTGGGCAGTTTTCCGCAGGACGAACTTGGCGCGAAGGGGTTCCGCTGCTCTTTTTTGGGCGCGGCTGTGCCCGCGGCCTATTTTTGTCGCGGGGAGGGGGTGGCCAAAGTCTCGGCCCATTCCGAGTCCGGCGGACTTAGTGCGCCGGCCCCACGCCCCAAGGCTATAGCACACCCCCTTTTTGGGCATTTTTCCGCAGGACGAACTTGGCGCCAAGGGGTTGGGCTGCTCTTTTTTAGGCGCAGCAGTGCCCGCGGCCTATTTTTGTCGTGCGGAGAGCGTGGGCAAAGTCTCGGCCCATTCCCTATCCGGCGGACGAAGTTCATCAGCCCCACGCCCCAAGGCTATGGCCCGCCCCCTTTTTTGGGCATTTTTCCGGAGGACGAACTTGGCGCCAAGGGGTTTGGCTGCCCTTTTTTGGGCGCGGCTGTGCCCGAGGCCTATTTTTGTTGCGGGGAGGGGGTGGCCAAAGTCTCGGACCATTCCGAGGAAGGTGGATGTGTTAGTAATATGCCCTAAAGGCTAATCGAATGGTGATTTGATTGTTTAGGGAATGATTGTATTTGAATAGTATTTTGATATTCATTAAATGGAAAAGCTATCAATATTCATATATTAATATAATGAATATAGTCCAAGAAGTAAAATAGTTAAGGAAAACATTCTCGAGTATGTCGAGAATATGAAACGTTTATCCTTTGTACTATACTTCTAAAATAGTTCCTAGTGGTGGATTTATGATTGGACATTATAAATTCCTATAAACACTAGTATGTGTTATGACTCCTTATGGTATGTGATACTAAAATGGATGGTGAGCTTCATATCATTGACATGAGATGTCAAGTCAAACACATAGGTACTTGTTAAGAGAACGAGTTTACTGAACTTGACCAAATATAGTAAGCCATATGGTTTTGAGTGTTAATGGCTTATTATACATTGTATCAGATACTATGTTTAGTAATGGTCTTTAAACCTGAGGCATAACAGATGTCTTATACATAGACATCTCTGATATGTGAATGCATAATGATTGATTCCTAATCACGGAAGAGATCTATCAATAGCTGTCATGGTTGGCTATGTATGAAGACAAGTTGATGGCCAATATGGAATTCATCACTTTGTAATATACAAAAAGGATGTCCCTATGAGATAATATGAATTGGCATGAGAAATCCTTGGCCAAGGTGAAATATATTTGAAGGAGTTCAAATTATATTATCATGCCAAGTTCATTTATATTTATTTTGAGATAAAGCACAACTGCTTAACATAATAAACCATAAGCCGTGCTTTTCTCTGGACATGGATGATGAAGAGACCGAGACATAGAGATACAATGGAATAGGTTTTATAGATCCAACAATTCTTGTTATTTGGATGGTTGTGATATACTGCTAGGTGTCACTCACGACTTGTAGAAACCTTAAAGATCGATATTGGTAAAGTGTATTACTAATGCATCTTAAGGTCATTAGAAAGGTTCTAATTGATGACTAAAGAGTTTAGCATCATTTAATGAATAAAGAGTTATCATTAAAATAGTTCTACTACCTTATAACTAAGAACCTAAAAGGTCACACACAATATAGAAACGAAAAAGGAGTTACTAGAAAATGAGAAGTTAGATTTCCTAATTTTAGGAAAATCAATATTTATATTATAATTCATTGAGAATGAATATAAATATAAATATATCTTAAATATGATTTAAGATAGAAATTTAGATGTTCCATAAATAGTTTAAGGAACAAAATAAATTTCATAAATCCTCAATTAAACATTATGGAATGTCGAGCACGTAAAATGACCATTTTGGACATGTTCGGGTTCATATATGATTATGGACTTCTAGACCAATTTTGGGTCTATAATTATGGGCTTTTATTGGATCCAATATGGATTAAGAGAAAGCATTAGAACATGTCATAAGAGAAGCCCATATTTAACCATTTGATGTGATCAAAATGGGGTTAAATAATTAATTCCGAAATTAATTAATATTAGCTATTTATTTATTTGATTAAATAGTTTATTGAAGTGATGAGATCAATTTCAATAAATAATGGTTAAGTGGGTGGGTCTAGCACATGATAATGTTTTGTGCCATTATTAGACATAATGGTGGATTTATTTGGTGGAAGGAATTAACATGAGCTAGCATTCATGTTCCTTCATTATCTCTCTCATTTCTTAATGAAATTTCGAGATTCGAAATCCTCTGAACTCCTAGAACATTTCTAAGTGTGGACTGATTAGAGGCATCACAATTGGGGTGCTTAAAGGATTTCAGATCGTGGCAAAACTGAAGCTGTTCGTGCAGAGCTGTATTTTCTAGACTGTGTTCGGAGCTTGCTGTTTTCAGTCGATTTCTCCCACTTCACGAAGTCGTTATCGAAACTGCAAGTGAGTAACTAAACTTCAATCTTTCCTCTTCCTTTTCGTTTTTGAATGAAGTCGGTCTGAGGTTTCGAGAGCTTCTGCCATCTGTTTTAATTTTACTGCGTAATAGTTGCGTTATTAGGAACCTCATGGACAAATGTTGTCCATCAGGACGAAGTTCGCCGGCCCCACGCCCCAAGGCTATAGCCCACCCCCTTTTTGGGCATTTTTCCGCAGGACGAACTTCGCGCCAAGGGATTCAGCCGCTCCTTTTTGGGCGCAGCTATGCCCGCGGCCTAATTTTGTCATGGGGAGAGCGTGGGCAAAGTCTCGGCCCATTCCGAATCCGGCGGACGAAGTTCGCCAGCCCCACACCCCAAGGCTATAGCACACCCATTTTTTGGGCATTTTTCCACAGGACGAACTTCGCGCCAAGGGGTTCGGCTGCTCTTTTTTGGGCGAGGCTGTGCCCGCGGCCTATTTTTATCGCGGGGAGGGGGTGGGCTAAGTCTCGGCCCATTCCGAGTCCGGCGGACGAAGTTCGCCAGCCCCACGCCCCAAGGCTATAGTCCACCCCTTTTTTGGGCATTTTTCCGCAGGACGAACTTGGCGCCAAGGGATTCGGCTGCCCGTTTTTGGGCGCGGCTGTGCCCGCGGCCTATTTTTGTCGCGGGGAGGGCGTGGCCAAAGTCTCGGCCCATTCCGAGGAAGGCGGACGAAGTTCGCCGGCCCCACGCCCAAAGGTTATAGCACACCCCATTTTTGGATATTTATCCGCAGGACGAACTTGGCGCCAAGGGGTTTGGCTACTCTTTTTTGGGCGCGGCTGTGCCCGCGGCCTATTTTTGTCGCGGGGAGGGCGTGGCCAAAGTCTCGGCCCATTCCGAGGAAGGCGGACGAAGTTCGCCGGCCCCACGCCCCAAGGCTATAGCCCATCCCCTTTTTGGGCATTTTTCCACAGGACGAACTTGGTGCCAAGGGGTTCGGCTGCTTTTTTTTGAGCGCGGCTGTGCCCGCGGCCTATTTTTGTCGTAGGGAGGGCGTGGGCAAAGTCTCGGCCCATTCCGAATCCGGCGGACGAAGTTCGCCAGCCCCACGCCCCAAGGCTATAGCACACCCCTTTTTTGTGCATTTTTCCGCAGGAAGAACTTCGCGCCAAGGGGTTCGGCTGCTCGTTTTTGGGCGCAGCTGTGCCCACGGCCTATTTTTGTCATGCGGAGAGCGTGGGCAAAGTCTCGGCCCATTCCGAGTCCGGCGGTCGAAGTTCGCCGGCCCCACGCCCCAAGGCTATAGCACACCCCCTTTTTGGGCATTTTTCCGCAGGATGAACTTCGCGCCAAGGGGTTCGGCTGCTCTTTTTTGGGCGCGGCTGTGCCCGCGGCCTATTTTTGTCGCGGGGAGGGGGTGGGCAAAGTCTCGGCCCATTCCAAGTCCGGCGGACGAAGTTCACCAGCCCCACGCCCCAAGGCTATAGTCCACCCCTTTTTTGGGCATTTTTCCGCAGGACGAACTTGGCGCCAAGGGATTCGGCTGCCCTTTTTTGGGCGCGGCTGTGCCCGCGGCCTATTTTTGGTACGAGGAGGGGGTGGGCAAAGTCTCGGCCCATTTTGAGGAAGGCGGATGAACTTTGCCGGCCCAACGCCCAAAGGCTATAGAACACCCCTTTTTTGGGTATTTTGCCGCAGGACGTGCTTGGCACCATGGGGTTCGGCTGCTCTTTTTTGGGCGCGGCCGCGTCCGCGGCCTATTTTTGTCGCGGGGAGGGGGTGGCCAAAGTCTCGGCCCATTCCGAGGAAGGCGGACGAAGTGCGCTGGCCCGACGCCCAAAGGCTATAGCACACCCCTTTTTTGGGGATTTTTCCGCAGGATGAACCTGGCGCCAAGGGGTTCGGGTGCTCTTTTTTGGGCGCGGCTGTGCCCGCGGCCTAGCTTTGTCGCGGGGAGGGGGTGGGCAAAGGCTCGGCCCATTCCGAGGGAGGTGGACGAAGTTCGCCAGCCCCACGCCCCAAGGCTATAGCACAACCCTTTTTTGGGCATTTGACCGCAGGACGATCTTGGCGCCAAGGGGTTCGGCTGCTCTTTTTTGGGCGCGGCTATGCCCGCGGTCTATTTTTGTCGTGGGGAGGGGGTGGGCAAAGTTTCGGCCCTTTCCGAGTCCGGCAGACGAAGTTCGCCAGCCCCACGCCCCAAGGGCCCACCCCCTTTTTGGGCATTTTTCCGCAGGAGGAACTTGGCGCCAAGGTGTTCGGCTGCACTTTTTTGGGCGCGGCTATGCTCGAGGCCTATTTTTGTCGCGCGGAGGGGGTGGACAAAGTCTCGGCTCATTCCGAGGAAGGCGGATGAACTTTGCCGGCCCCACGCCCAAACGCTATAGCACACCGCTTTTTTGGGCGTTTTTCCGCAGGACGAACTTGGCACCAAGGGGTTCGGCTGTTCTTTGTTGCGCGCGGCTGTGCTCGCGGCCTATTATTGTCATAGGGAGGGGGTGGTCAAATTCTCAACCCATTCCGAGGAAGGCGGACGAAGTTCGCCAGCCCCACGCCCGTAGGCTATAGCCCACCCCTTTTTTGGTCATTTTTCCGCAGGACGAACTTGGCGCTAAGGGATACGGCTGCTCTTTTTTGGGCGTGGCTGTGCCCGCGGCCTATTTTTTGCGCGGGGAGGGGTTGGGCAATGTCTCGGCCCAGTCCGAGGAAGGCGGATGAACTTTGCAGGCCCCAGGCCCAAAGGCTATAGCACAACCCTTTTTTGGGCATTTTGCCGCTGGACGAACTTGGCGCCAAGGGGTTCGGCTGCTCTTCTTTAGGCACGGCTGTGCCCGCGGCCTATTTTTGGCGCGGGGAGGGGGTGGGCAAAGTCTCGGCCCGTTCTGAGGAAGGCGGATGAACTTTGCCGGCCCGACGCCCAAAGGCTATAGCACACCCATTTTTTGGGTATTTTGCCGCAGGACAAACTTGGCGCCAAGGGGTTCGGCTGCTCTTTTTTGGGCGCGGCTGTGCCCGCGGCCTATTTTTATCGCGGGGAGGGGGTGGGCAAAGTCTCGGCCCATTCCGAGGAAGGCGGACGAAGTTCGCCAGCCCCACGCCCCAAGGCTATAGCCTACCTCCTTTTTGGGCATTTTTCCGCTGGACGAACTTGGCGCCAAGGGGTTCGGTTGCTCTTTTTTCGGCGCGGCTGTGTCCACGGCCTATTTTTTTCTCGGGGAGGGGGTGGGCAAAGTATCTGCCCATTCCAAGGATGGCGGACGAAGTTCGCCCGCCCCACGCCCCAAGGCTGTAGCCCACCCCCTTTTTGGGCATTTATTCGCAGGACAAACCTGGCGCCATGGGGTTCGGCTACTCTTTTTTGGTGCGGCTGTGCCCGCGGCCTATTTTCGTCACGGGTAGCGGGTGGGCGAAGTCTCGGCCCATTCCCAAGAAGGCGGACGAAGTTCGCCAGCCCCATGCCCCGAGGCTATAGCCCAACCCCTTTTCGGGCATTTTTCCGCTGGATGAACTTGGCGCCAAGGGGTTCGGCGGCTCTGTTTTTGGCGCGGCTGTGCCCGCGGCCTTTTTTTGTCGCAGGGAGGGGGTTGGCAAAGTCTCGGCCCATTCCGAGGAAGGCGGGCGAAGTTCGCCAACCCCACACCCCAAGGCTATAGCCCACCCTTTTTTTGGGCATTTTTTCACAGTACGAACTTCGCGCCAGGGGGTTCGGCTGCTCTTTTTTGTGCACGGCTGTGCCCGCGGCCTATTTTTGTCGTGAGGAGGGGGTGGCCGAAGTCTCGGCCCATTCCGGGGAAGGCCGATGAACTTTGCCGGCCCCACACCCAAAGGATATAGCACACCCCTTTTTTGGGCATTTTACCGCAGGACGAACTTGGCGCTAAGGGGTTCGGCTGCTCTTTTTTGGGCGCGACTGCGCCCACAGCCTATTTTTGTCACGGGGAGGGGGTGGGCAAAGTCTCGGCCCATTCCGAGTCCGACGGACGAACTTCGGCAGCCCCACGCCCCAAGGCTATCGCACACCCCTTTTTTGCGCATTTTTCCGCAGGACGAACTTGGCGCCAAGGGGTTCGGCTGCTCTTTTTTGGGCGCGGCTGTGCCCGCGGCCTATTTTTGTCGCGGGGAGGGGGTGGGCAAAGTCTCGGACCATTCCGAGTCCGGCGGACGAAGTTCGCCCTCCCCACGCCCCAAGGCTATATCCCACCCCTTTTTTTGGGCATTTTTCCACAGGACGAACTTGGCGCCAAGGGGTTCGGCTGCTCTTTTTTGGGGGCGGCTGTGCCCGCGGCCTATTTTTGTCGCGGGGAGGGGGTGGGAAATTTCTCGGCCCATTCCGAGTCCGGCGGACGAAGTCCGCCCGCCCCACGCCCCAAGGTTATAGCCCACCCCTTTTTTCGGCATTTTCCCGCAGGAGGAACTTGGGGCCAAGGGGTTCGGCTGCTCTTTTTTGGGCACGGCTGTGCCCGCAGCCTATTTTTGTCGTGGGGAGGGGGTGGGAAAAGTCTCGGCCCATTCCGAGTCCGGCGGACGAACTTCGCCAGCCCCACGCCCCAATGCTATAGCACACCCCTTTTTTGGGCACTTTTCCGCAGGACGAACTTGGGGCCAAGGGGTTCGGCTGCTCTTTTTTGGGCGCGGCTGTGCCCGCTGCCTATTTTTGTCGCGGGGAGGGGGTGGGCAAAGTCTCGGCCCATTCCGAGTCCGGCGGACGAACTTCGGCAGCCCCACGACCCAATGATGTAGCACACCCCTTTTTTGGGCATTTTTCCGCAGGACGAACATGGCGCCAAGGGGTTCCGCTACTCTTTTTTGGGTACGGGTGTGCCCACGGCCTATTTTGGTCGCGGGTAGGGGGTGGGCAAAGTCTCGGACCATTCCGAGTCCGGCGGACGATGTTCGACAGCCCGACGCCCCAAGGTTATAACCCACCCCTTTTTTGGGCATTTTTCCGCAGGACGAAATTGGCGCCAAGGGGTTCGGCGGCTCTTTTTAGGGTGCGGCTGTGCCCGCGGCCTATTTTTGTCATGGGTAGGGGTGGGCAAAGCCTCGGCACATTCCAAATCCGGCGGTGGAAGTTCGCCAGCCCCACGCCCCTAGGCTATAGCCCACCCCTTTTTTGGGCATTTTTCCGCAGGACGAAATTTGCGCCAAGGGGTTCGGCTGCTCTTTTTTGGGCGCGGCTGTGCCCGCGGCCTATTTTTGTCATGGGGAGGGGGTGGGCTAAGTCTCGGCCCATTCCGAGCCCGGCGGACGAAGTTCGCCAGCCCCACGCCCCAATGCTGTAGCACACCCCTTTTTTGGGCACTTTTCCGCAGGACGAACTTGGGGCCAAGGGGTTCGGCTGCTCTTTTTTGGGCGCGGCTGTGCCCGCTGCCTATTTTTGTCGCGGGGAGGGGGTGGGCAAAGTCTCGGCCCATTCCGAGTCCGGCGGACGAACTTCGGCAGCCCCACGACCCAATGCTGTAGCACACCCCTTTTTTGGGCATTTTTCCGCAGGACGAACATGGCGCCAAGGGGTTCCGCTACTCTTTTTTGGGTACGGGTGTGCCCACGGCCTATTTTGGTCGCGGGTAGGGGGTGGGCAAAGTCTCGGACCATTCCGAGTCCGGCGGACGAAGTTCGACAGCCCGACGCCCCAAGGTTATAACCCACCCCTTTTTTGGGCATTTTTCCGCAGGACGAAATTGGCGCCAAGGGGTTCGGCGGCTCTTTTTAGGGTGCGGCTGTGCCCGCGGCCTATTTTTGTCATGGGTAGGGGTGGGCAAAGCCTCGGCACATTCCAAATCCGGCGGTGGAAGTTCGCCAGCCCCACGCCCCTAGGCTATAGCCCACCCCTTTTTTGGGCATTTTTCCGCAGGACGAAATTTGCGCCAAGGGGTTCGGCTGCTCTTTTTTGGGCGCGGCTGTGCCCGCGGCCTATTTTTGTCATGGGGAGGGGGTGGGCTAAGTCTCGGCCCATTCCGAGCCCGGCGGACGAAGTTCGCCCGCCCTACGCCCCAAGGCTATAGCCCACCCCTTTTTTGGGCATTTTTCCGCAGGACGAACTTGGCGCCAAGGCTTTCGGCTACTCTTTTTTGGAAGCGGGTGTGCCTGCGGCCAATTTTTGTCGCAGGGAGGGGGTGGGGAAAGTTTCTGCCCATTCCGAGTCCGGGGGACGAAGTTCGCCAGCCCCATGCCCCAAGGCTATAGCCCACCCCCTTTTTAGGCATTTTTCCGCACGACAAACTTGGTGCCAAGGGGTTCGGCCGCTCTTTTTTGGGCGCGGCTGAGTCCGCAGCCTATTTTTGTCGCGGGGAGGGGGTGCGCGAAGTCTCGACACATTCCGAGTCCGGCGGACGACGTTCGCCAGCCCCACGCCCTAAGGCTATAGCCCACCCCTTTTTTGGGCATTTTTCCGTAGGACGAACTTGGTGCCAAGGTGTTCGTCTGCTCTTTTCTGGGCGCGGCTATGCCCGTGGCCTAATTTTGTCACGGGGAGGGGGTGGGAAAAGTCTCGGCCCATTCCGAGTCCGGCGGACGAACTTCGGCAGCCCCACGCCCCGAGGCTATAGCAGACCCCTTTTTTGGGCATTTCTCCGTAGGACGAACTTGGCGCCAAGGGTTTCGGCTACTCTTTTTTGGGCGCGGCTGTGCCCGCGGCCCTTTTTTGTCACGGGTAGGGGGTGGGAAAAGTCTCGGCCCATTCCGAGTCTGGCGGACGAAGTTCGCCAGCCCCACGCCCCAAGGCTATAGACCACCCCCTTTTTGCTCATTTTTCCGCAGGACGAACTTGGCGCCAAGGGGTTCGGCTGCTATTTTTTGTGCGCGGCCGTGTCCGCCGCCTATTTTTGTCGCGGGGAGGGGGTGGGCAAAGTGTCGGCCCATTCCGAGTCCGGCGGACGAAGTTCGCCAGCCCCACGCCCCAAGGCTATAGCCCACCCCCTTTTTGTTCATTTTTCCGCAGGACGAACTTGGCGCCAAGGGGGTCGGCTGCTATTTTTTGTGAACGGCCATGTGCGCCGCCTTTTTTTGTCATGGGGAGGGGGTGGGCTAAGTCTCGGCCCATTCCGAGCCCGGCGGACGAAGTTCGCCAGCCCCACGCCCCAAGGCTATAGCCCACCCCTTTTTTGGGCATTTTTCCGCAGGACGAACTTGGCGCCAAGGCTTTCGGCTACTCTTTTTTGGAAGCGGGTGTGCCTGCGGCCAATTTTTGTCGCAGGGAGGGGGTGGGGAAAGTTTCTGCCCATTCCGAGTCCGGGGGACGAAGTTCGCCAGCCCCATGCCCCAAGGCTATAGCCCACCCCCTTTTTAGGCATTTTTCCGCACGACGAACTTGGTGCCAAGGGGTTCGGCCGCTCTTTTTTGGGCGCGGCTGAGTCCGCAGCCTATTTTTGTCGCGGGGAGGGGGTGCGCGAAGTCTCGACACATTCCGAGTCCGGCGGACGACGTTCGCCAGCCCCACGCCCTAAGGCTATAGCCCACCCCTTTTTTGGGCATTTTTCCGTAGGACGAACTTGGTGCCAAGGTGTTCGTCTGCTCTTTTCTGGGCGCGGCTATGCCCGTGGCCTAATTTTGTCACGGGGAGGGGGTGGGAAAAGTCTCGGCCCATTCCGAGTCCGGCGGACGAAGTTCGCCAGCCCCACGCCCCAAGGCTATAGCCCACCCCCTTTTTGTTCATTTTTCCGCAGGACGAACTTGGCGCCAAGGGGGTCGGCTGCTATTTTTTGTGAACGGCCATGCGCGCCGCCTTTTTTTGTCGCGGGGAGGGGTTGGGCAAAGTGGCGGCCCATTCCGAGTCCGGCGGACGAAGTTCGCCAGCCCCACGCCCCAATGCTATAGCACACCCGTTTTTTGGGCATTTTTCTGCAGGACGGACTTGGCGCCAAGGGGTTTGGCTGCTCTTTCTTGGGCGCGGCTGTGCCCGTGGCCTATTTTTGTCGCAGGGACAGGGTGGGAAAAGGCTCGGCCCATTCTGAGTCGGGCGGACGATGTCCGTCCGCCCCACGCCCAAATGCTACAGCCCACCCCCTTTTTGGGCATTTTTCCGCAGGACGAACTTGGCGCCAAGGGGTTCGGCTGCTCTTTTTTGGGTGTGGCTGTGCCCGCGGCCTATTTTTGTCGCGGGGAGGGGGTTGGAAAAGTCTCGGTCCATTCGGAGTCCGGCGGATGAAGTTCGCCCGCCCCACGCCCCAAGGCTATAGCACACACCTTTTTTGGGCATTTTTCCGCTGGACGAACTTGGCGCCATGGGGTTCGGCTGCTCTTTTTTGGGCGCGGCCGTGCCCGCGGCCTATTTTTGTCATAGGGAGGGGGTGGGCAAAGTATCGGCCCATTCCGAGTCCGGCGGACGAAGTTCGCCTGCCCCACGCCCCAAGGCTATAGCACACCCCTTTTTTGGGCATTTTTCCGCAGGACGAACTTGGCGCCAAGGGGTTCGGCTGCTCTTTTTTGGGCGCGGCCTATGCCCGGGTCCTATTTTTATCGCTGCGAGGGGGTGGGCAAAGTGTCGGCCCATTCCGAGGAAGGCGGAAGAACTTTTCCGGCCCCACGCCCAAAGGTTATAGCACACACCTTTTTTGGTCTTTTTTGCGCAGGACGAACTTGGCGCCAAGGGGTTCGGCTCCTCTTTTTTGGGTGCGGCTGTGCCCGCGGCCTATTTTTGTCGCGGGGAGGGGGTGGGCAAAGTCTCGGCCCATTCCAAGTCTGGCGGACGAAGTGCGCCGGCCCTACGCCCCAAGGCTATAGCCCACCCACTTTTTGGGCATTTTTCCGCAGGACGAACTTGGCGCCAAGGGGTTCGGCTGCTCTTTTTTGGGCGCGGCTGTGCCCGTGGCCTATTTTTGTCGCTGGGAGGGGTTGGGCAAAGTCTCGGCCCATTCCGAGTTTGGTGGACGAAGTTCGCCCGCCCCACGCCCCAATGCTATAGCCCACCCCTTTTTTGGGCATTTTTCCGCAGGACGAACTTGGCCACAAGGGGTTCGGCTGCTCTTTTTTGGGCGCGGCTGTGCCCGCAGCCTACTTTTGTCGTGGGGAGGGTGTGGGAAAAGTCTCAGCCCATTCCGAGTCCGGCGGACGAAGTCCGCCCGACCCACGCCCCAAAGGCTGTAGCACACCCCTTTTTTGGGCATTTTCCCGCAGGACGAACTTGGCGCCAAGGGGTTCGGCTGCTCTTTTTTGGGCATGGCTGTGCCCGCGGCCTATTTATTGCGTGGGGAGGGGGTGGGATAAGTATCAGCCCATTCCGAGTCCGGCGGACGAAGTGCGCCGGCCCCACGCCCCAAGGCTATAGCCCACCCCCTTTTTGGGCAGTTTTCCGCATGACGAACTTGGCGCCAAGGGGTTCGGCTGTTCTTTTTTGGGCGCGGCTGTGCCCGCGCCCTATTTTTGTCGCGGGGTGGGGTTGGGCAAAGTCTCTGCCCATTCCGAGTCCCGCGGACGAAGTTCGCCCGCCCCACGCCCCAAGGCTATGGCCCACATCTTTTTTGGGCATTATTCCGCAGGACGAACTTGGCGCCAAGGGGTTTGGCTGCTCTTTTTTGGGCGCGGCTGTGCCCACGGCATATTTTTTTCGCGGGGAGGGGGTGGGCAAAGTCTCGGCCCATTCCGAGTCCGGCGGACGAAATTCGCCAGCCCCACGCCCCAAGGCTGTAACCCACCCATTTTTTGGGCATTTTTCCGCAGGACGAACTTGGCGCCAAGGGGTTCGGCTGCTCTTTTTTGGGTGCAGCTTTGCTCGCGGCCTATTTTTGTCATGGGGAGGGGGTGGGAAAAGTCTCGGCCCATTCCTAGTCCGGCCAACGAAGTGCGCCGGCCCCACGCCCCAAGGCTATAGCCCACCCACTTTTTGGGCATTTTTCCGCAGGACGAACTTGGCGCCAAGGGGTTCGGCTGCTCTTTTTTGGGCGCGGCTGTGCCCGTGGCCTATTTTTGTCGCGGGGAGGGGTTGGGCAAAGTCTCGGCCCATTCCGAGTTTGGCGGACGAAGTTCGCCCGCCCCACGCCCCAATGCTATAGCCCACCCCTTTTTTGGGCATTTTTCCGCAGGACGAACTTGGCGCCAAGGGGTTCGGCTGCTTTTTTTTGGGCGCAGCTGTGCCCGCGGCCTATTTTTGGCACGGGGAGGGGGTGGCCAACATCTCGGACCAATCCGAGTCCGGCGGACGAAGTTCGCCAGCCCCACGCCCCAAGGCGATAGCCCACCCCCTCTTTGGGCATTTTTCTGCAGGATGAACTTGGCGCCAAGGGGTTCGGCTGCTCTTTTTTGGGCGCGGCTGTGCCCGCGGCCTATTTTTGTCGCGGGGAGGGGTGGGCAAAGTTTCAGCCCATTCCTAGGAAGGCGCATGAACTTTGCCGGCCCCACGCTCCAAGGCTATAGCCCAACACCTTTTTGCGCATTTTTCCGCAGGACGAACTTGGCGCCAAGGGGTTCGGCTGCTCTTTTTTGGGCGCGGTTTTGCCCGAGGCCCATTTTTTTCATGGGGAGGGGGTGGGAAAAGTCTCTGCCCCTTCCGAGTCCGGCGGACGAAGTTCGGCAGCCCCACGCTCCAAGGCTATAGCCCAACACCTTTTTGCACATTTTTCCGCAGGACGAACTTGGCGCCCAGGGGTTCGGCTGCCCTTTTTTGGGCGCGGCTGTGCCCGCAGCCTATTTTTGTCACGGGGAGGGGGTGCGAAAAGTCTCGGCCCATTCCGAGTCCGGCGGACGAAGTTCGTCCGCCCCACGCCACAAGGCTATAGCCCACCCCCTTTTTGGGCATTTTTCCGCCGGACGAACTTGGCGCCAAGGGGTTCGGCTGCTCTTTTTTGGGCGCGGCTGTGCCCGCATCCTATTTTTGTCGCGGGGAGGGGGTGACCAAAGTCTCGGCCCATTCCGAGGAGGGCGGATGAACTTTGCCGGCCCCACGCCCAAAGGCTATAGCACACCCCTTTTTTGGGCATTTTTCCGCAGGACGAACTTGGAGCCAAGGGGTTCGGCCGCTCTTTTTTGGGCGCGGCTGTTCCAGCACCCTATTTTTGTCACGGGGAGGGGGTGGCCAAAGTCTCGGCCCATTCCGAGTCCCGCGGACGAAGTTCGCCAGCCCCACGCCACAAGGCTATTGCCCACCTCTTTTTAGGGCATTTTTCCGCAGGACGGACTTGGCGCCAAGGGGTTCGGCTGCTCTTTTTTGGGCGCGGCTGTGCCCGCGGCCTATTTTTGGCGTGGGGAGGGGGTGGCCATAGTCTCAGCCCATTCCTAGGAAGGCGGATGAACTTTGCCGGCCCCACGCCCAAAGGCTATAGCACACCCCTGTTTTGGGCATTTTTCCGCAGGACGGACTTGGCGCCAAGGGGTTCGGCTGCTCTTTTTTGGGCGCGGTTTTGCCCGTGGCCTATTTTTGTCGTCGGGAGGGGGTGGGAAATGTCTCGGCCCATTCCGAGTCCGGCGGAGGAAGTTCGCCAGCCCGACGCCCCAAGGGTATAGCCCACCCCCTTTTTGCGCATTTTTCCGCAGGATGAACTTGGAGCCAAGGGGTTCGGCTGCACTTTTTTGGGCGCGGCTGTGTCCGCGGCCTACTTTTGTCGTGGGGAGGGGGTGGCCAAAGTCTCGGCCCATTCTGAGTCCGGCGGACGAAGTGCGCCGGCCCCACACCCAAGGCTATAGCCCACCCCCTTTTTGGGCATTTTTCCGCTGGACGAACATGGCGCCATGGGGTTCGGCTGCTCTATTTTGGGCGCGGTTTTGCCCGAGGCCTATTTTTGTCGCGGGGAGGGGGTGGGAAAAGTCTCTGCCGATTCCGAGTCCAGCGGACGAAGTTCGCCAGCCCCGCGCTCCAAGGCTATAGCCCAACACCTTTTTGCGCATTTTTCCGCAGGACGAACTTGGCGCCAAGGGGTTCGGCTGCTCTTTTTTGGGCGCGGTTTTGCCCGTGGCCTATTTTTGTCGTCGGGAGGGGGTGGGAAATGTCTCGGCCCATTCCGAGTCCGGCGGACGAAGTTCGCCAGCCCGACGCCCCAAGGGTATAGCCCACCCCCTTTTTGCGCATTTTTCCGCAGGACGAACTTGGCGCCAAGGGGTTCGGCTGCTCTTTTTTGGGCACGGCTGTGCGCGCATCCTATTTTTATTGCGGGGAGGGGGTGACCAAAGTCTCAGCCCATTCTGAGGAAGGCGGATGAACTTTGCCGGCCCCACGCCCAAAGGCTATAGCACACCCCTTTTATGGCCGTTTTTCCGCAGGACGAACTTGGCGCCAAGGGGTTCGGCTGCTCTTTTTTGGGCGCGGCAGTGCCCGCACCCTATTTTTGTCACGGGGAGGGGGTGGCCAAATTCTCGGCCCATTCCGAGTCCCGCGGACGAAGTTCGCCAGCCCCACGCCCCAAGGCTATAGCCCACCTCTTTTTTGGGCATTTTTCTGCAGGACGGACTTGGCGCCAAGGGGTTCGGCTGCTCTTTTTTGGCCGCGGTTTTACCCGAGGCCTATTTTTTTCGCGGGGAGGGGGTGGGAAATGTCTCGGCCCATTCCGAGTCCGGCGGACGAATTTTGCCAGCCCGACGCCCCAAGGCTATAGCCCACCTCTTTTTTGGGCATTTTTCTGCAGGACGAACTTGGCGCCAAGGGGTTCGGCTGCTCTTTTTTGGGCACGGCTGTGCGCGCATCCTATTTTTATCGCGGGGAGGGGGTGACCAAAGTCTCAGCCCATTCTGAGGAAGGCGGATGAACTTTGCCGGCCCCACGCCCAAAGGCTATAGCACACCCCTTTTATGGCCGTTTTTCCGCAGGACGAACTTGGCGCCAAGGGGTTCGGCTGCTCTTTTTTGGGCGCGGCAGTGCCCGCACCCTATTTTTGTCACGGGGAGGGGGTGGCCAAAGTCTCGGCCCATTCCGAGTCCGGCGGACGAAGTGCGCCGGCCCCACGCCCCAAGGCTATAGCCCACCCCCTTTTTGGGCATTTTTCCGCAGGACGAACTTGGCGCCAAGGGGTTCGGCTTCTCTTTTTTTGGCGCTGCTGTGCCCGCGCCCTATTTTTGTCGCGGGGTGGGGGTGGGCAAAGTCTCGGCCCATTCCGAGTCCCGCGGACGAAGTTCGCCAGCCCCACGCCCCTAGGCTATAGCCCACCCCCTTTTTGGGCATTTTTCCGCAGGACGAACTTGGCGCCAAGGGGTTCGGCTGCTCTTTTTTGGACGCGGCTGTGCCCGCGGCCTAATTTTGTCGTGGGGAGAGGGTGGGCAAAGTCTCGGCCCATTCCGAGTTGTTCGCCGGCCCCACACCCAGGGCTATAGCCCACCCCCTTGTTGGGCATTTTTCCGCAGGACGAACTTGGCGCCAAGGGGTTCGGCTGCTCTTTTTTGGGTGCGACTGTGCCTGCGGCCTATTTTTAGTGCAGGGATGGCGTTGGCAAAGTCTCGGCCCATTCCGAGGAAGGCGGATGAACTTTGCCGGCCCCACGCCCAAATCCAATAACACACCCCTTTTTTGGGCATTTTTCCGCTGGATGAACTTGGCGCGAAAGGGTTCGGCTGCTCTTTTTTGGGCGCGGCTGTGCCCGCAGTCTATTTTGGTCGCGGGAAGGGGGTGGCCAAAGTCTCAGCCCATTCCGAAGAAGGCGGACGAAGTTCGCCGGCCCCACGCCCAAAGGCTATAGCACACCCCTTTTTTGGGCATTTTTCCGCAGGACGAACTTGGCGCCTAGGGGTTTGGCCGCTCTTTTTTGGGCGCGGCTGTGCCTGCGGCCTATTTTTGTCGCGGGGAGGGGGTGGGAAAAGTGTCGGCCCATTCCGAGGAAGGCGGATGAACTTTGCCGGCCCCAGGCCCAAAGGCTCTAGCAAACCCCTTTTTTGGGCCTTTTGCCGCAGGACGAACTTGGCGCCAAGGGGTTCGGCTGCTCTTTTTTGGGCGCGGCTGTGCCCGCGGCCTATTTTTGTCGCGGGGAGGGGGTGGCCAAAGTCTCGGCCCATTCCGAGTCCGGCAGACGAAGTTCGCCCGCCCCACGCCCCAAGGCTATAGCCCACCCCTTTTTTGGGCAGTTTTCCGCAGGACAAACTTGGCGCCAAGGGTTTCAGCCGCTCTTTTATTGGCGGGGCTGTGCCCGCGGCCTATTTTTGTCGTGGGGAGGGGGTGACCAATGTCTCGGGCCATTCCGAGTCCGGCGGACGAAGTTCGCCCGCCCCACGCCCCAAGGCTATAGCCCAACCCCTTTTTCGGCATTTTACCGCAGGACAAACTTGGCGCCAATGGGTTCGGCTGCTCTTTTTTGGGCGCGGCTGTGCCCGTGGCCTATTTTTGTCGCGGGGAGGAGTTGGGCAAAGTCTCGGCCCATTCCGAGTTTGGCGGACGAAGTGCGCCCGTCCCACGCCCCAAGGCTGTAGCCCACCCCTTTTTGGGGCATTTTTCCGCAGGACGAACTTGGCGCCAACGGGTTCGGCTGCGCTTTTTTGGATGCAGCTTTGCCCGCGGCCTATTTTTGTCATGGGGATGGGGTGGAAAAAGTCTCGGCGCATTCCTAGTCCGGCGGACGAAGTCCGCCCGACCCACGCCCCAAAGGCTATAGCACACCCCTTTTTTGGGCATTTTTCCGCAGGACGAACTTTGCGCCAAGGGGTTCGGCTTCTCTTTTTTGGGCATGGCTGTGCCCGCGGCCTATTTAATGCGTGGGAGGGGGTGGGAAAAGTCTCAGCCCATTCCGAGTCCGGCGGACGAAGTGCGCCGGCCCCACGCCCCAATGCTATAGCCCACCCCCTTTTTGGGCATTTTTCCGCAGGACGAACTTGGCGCCAAGGGGTTCGGCTTCTCTTTTTTTGGCGCTGCTGTGCCCGCGCCCTATTTTTGTCGCGGGGTGGGGGTGGGCAAAGTCTCGGCCCATTCCGAGTCCCGCGGACGAAGTTCGCCAGCCCCACGCCCCTAGGCTATAGCCCACCCCCTTTTTGGGCATTTTTCCGCAGGACGAACTTGGCGCCAAGGGGTTCGGCTGCTCTTTTTTGGGCGCGGCTGTGCCCGTGGCCTATTTTTGTCATGGGGAGGGGGTGGGAAAAGTCTCGGCCCATTCCGAAGAAGGCGGATGAACTTTGCCGGCCCCACGCCCATAGGCTATAGCTCACCCCTTTTTTGGGCATTTTTCCGCAGGACGAACTTGGCGCCAAGGGGTTCGGCTGCTCTTTTTTGGGCGCGGTTGTGCCCGTGGCCTATTTTTGTCACGGGGAGGGGGTGGAAAAAGTCTCGGCGCATTCCTAGTCCTGCGGACGAAGTCCGCCCGACCCACGCCCCAAAGGCTATAGCACACCCCATTTTTGGGCATTTTTCCGCATGAGGAACTTTGCGCCAAGGGGTTCGGCTTCTCTTTTTTGGGCATGGCTGTGCCCGCGGCCTATTTAATGCGTGGGAGGGGGTGGGAAAAGTCTCAGCCCATTCCGAGTCCGGCGGACGAAGTGCGCCGGCCCCACGCCCCAAGGCTATAGCCCACCCCCTTTTTGGGCATTTTTCCGCAGGACGAACTTGGCGCCAAGGGGTTCGGCTTCTCTTTTTTGGGCGCTGCTGTGCCCGCGCCCTATTTTTGTCGCGGGGTGGGGGTGGGCAAAGTCTCGGCCCATTCCGAGTCCCGCGGACGAAGTTCGCCAGCCCCACGCCCCAAGGCTATAGCCCACCCCCTTTTTGGGCATTTTTCCGCAGGATGAACTTGGCGCCAAGGGGTTCGGCTGCTCTTTTTTGGGCGCGGCTGTGCCCGTGGCCTATTATTGTCATGGGGAGGGGGTGGGAAAAGTCTCGGCCCATTCCGAAGAAGGCGGATGAACTTTGCCGGCCCCACGCCCATAGGCTATAGCTCACCGCTTTTTTGGGCATTTTTCCGCTGGACGAACTTGGCGCCAAGGGGTTCGGCTGCACTTTTTTGGGCGCGGCTGTGCCCGTGGCCTATTTTTGTCACGGGGAGGTGGTGGGCAACGTCTCGGCCCATTCCGAGTCCGGCGGACGAAGTTCGCCCGCCCCACGCCCCAAGGCTATAGCCCACCCCTTTTTTGGGCATTGTTCCGCAGGACGAACTTGGCGCCAGGGGGTTCGGCTGCTCTTTTTTGGGCGCGACTGTGCCCCGGTCTATTTTGGTCACGGGGAGGGGGTGGGACAAGTCTCGGCCCATTCCGAGTCCGGCGAACGAAGTGCGCCGGCCCCACGCCCCAAGGCTATAGCCCACCCACTTTTTGGGCATTTTTCCGCAGGACGAACTTGGCGCCAATGGGTTCGGCTGCTCTTTTTGGGGCGCGGCTGTGCCCGTGGCCATTTTTGTCGCGTGGAGGAGTTGGGCAAAGTCTCGGCCCATTCCGAGTTTGGCGGACGAAGTGCGCCCGCCCCACGCCCCAAGGCTATAGCCCACCCCTTTTTTGGGCATTTTTCCGCAGGACGAACTTGGCGCCAAGGGGTTCGGCTGCTCTTTTTTGGATGCAGCTTTGCCCGCGGCCTATTTTTGTTATGGGGATGGGGTGGAAAAAGTCTCGGCGCATTCCTAGTCCGGCGGACGAAGTCCGCCCGACCCACGCCCCAAAGGCTATAGCACACCCCTTTTTTGGGCATTTTTCCGCAGGACGAACTTTGCGCCAAGGGGTTCGGCTTCTCTTTTTTGGGCATGGCTGTGCCCGCGGCCTATTTAATGCTTGGGAGGGGGTGGGAAAAGTCTCAGCCCATTCCGAGTCCGGCGGACGAAATGCGCCGGCCCCACGCCCCAAGGCTATAGCCCACCCCCTTTTTGGGCATTTTTCCCCAGGACGAACTTGGCGCCAAGGGGTTCGGCTTCTCTTTTTTGGGCGCTGCTGTGCCCGCGCCCAATTTTTGTCGCGGGGTGGGGGTGGGCAAAGTCTCGGCCCATTCCGAGTCTTGTGGACGAAGTTCGCCAGCCCCACGCCCCAAGGCTATAGCCCACCCCCTTTTTGGGCATTTTTCCGCAGGACGAACTTGGCGCCAAGGGGTTCGGCTGCTCTTTTTTGGGCGCGGCTGTGCCCGTGGCCTATTTTTGTCATGGGGAGGGGGTGGGAAAAGTCTCGGCCCATTCTGAAGAAGGCGGATGAACTTTGCCGGCCCCACGCCCATAGGCTATAGCTCACCTCTTTTTTGGGCAGTTTTCCGCAGGACGAACTTGGCGCCAAGGGGTTCGGCTGCTCTTTTTTAGGCGCAGCTGTGCCCGTGGCCTATTTTTGTCACGGGGAGGGGTTGGGCAATGTCTCGGCCCATTCCGAGTCCGGCGGACGAAGTTCGCCCGCCCCACGCCCCAAGGCTATAGCCCACCCCTTTTTTGGGCATTGTTCCGCAGGACGAACTTGGCGCCAGGGGGTTCGGCTGCTCTTTTTTGGGCGCGACTGTGCCCCGGTCTATTTTGGTCATGGGGAGGGGGTTGGCAACGTCTCGGCCCATTCCGAATCCGGCGGACGAAGGTCGCCAGCCCCACGCCCCAAGGCTATAGCACACCCCATTTTTGGGCATTTTTCCGCAAGACGAACTTGGCGCCATGGGGTTCGGCTGTTCTTTTTTGGGCGCGGCTGTGCCCGCGGCCTATTTTTGGTGCGGTGAGGGCGTAGGCAAAGTCTCGGCCCATTCCGAGGAAGGCGGATGAACTTTGCTGGCCCCACGCCCAAAGGTATAGCACACCCCTTTTTTGGGCATTTTTCCGCAGGACGAACTTGGCGCCAAGGGGTTCGGCTGCTCGTTTTTGGGGCGGCTATGCCCGCGGCCAATTTTTGTCATGGGGAGGGGGTGGGAAAAGTCTGGCCCCATTCCGAGTCCGGCGGACAAAGTGCGCCGGCCCCACGCCCCAAGGCTATAGCCCACCCCATTTTTGGGCATTTTTCCGCAGGACGAACTTGGCGCCAAGGGGTTCGGCTGCTCTTTTTTGGGCGCAGCTGTGCCCGTGGCCTATTTTTGTCACGGGGAGGGGGTGGGCAACGTCTCGGCCCATTCCGAGTCCGGCGGACGAAGTTCGCCCGCCCCACGCCCCAAGGCTATAGCCCACCCCTTTTTTGGGCATTTTTCCGCAGGACGAACTTGGCGCCAGGGGGTTCGGCTGCTCTTTTTTGGGCGCGACTGTGCCCCGGTCTATTTTGGTCACGGGGAGGGGGTTGGCAACGTCTCGGCCCATTCCGAGTCCGGCGGACGAAGGTCGCCAGCCCCACGCCCCAAGGCTATAGCACACCCCATTTTTGGGCATTTTTCCGCAAGACGAACTTGGCGCCAAGGGGTTCAGCTGCTCTTTTTTGGACACGGCTGTGCACGCGGCCTATTTTTGTCGCGGGGAGGAGGTGGGCAAAGTCTCGGCCCATTCCGAGGAAGGCGGACGAAGTGCGCCAGCCCCACACCCCAAGGCTGTAGCACACCCCTTTTTTGGGCATTTTTCCGCAGGACGAAATTTGCGCCAAGGGGTTTGGCCGCACTTATTTAGGCGCGGCTGTGCCTGTGGCCCATTTTTGTCGCGGGGAGGGGGTGCGAAAAGTCTCTGCCCATTCCGAGTCCGGCGGACGAAGTGCGCCGGCCCCACGCCCCAAGGCTATAGACCACCCCCTATTTGGGCATTTTTCCGCCGGAAAAACTTGGCGCCAAGGGGTTCGGCTGCTCTTTTCTGGACACGGCTGTGCACGCGGCCTATTTTTGTCGCGGGGAGGGGGTGGCCAAAGTCTCAACCGATTCCGAGGAAGGCGGACGAAGTGCGCCAGCCCCACACCCCAAGGCTGTAGCACACCCCTTTTTTGGGCATTTTTCCGCAGGACGAATTTTGCGCCAAGGGGTTTGGCCGCACTTTTTTAGGTGCGGCTGTGCCTGCGGCCCATTTTTGTCGCGGGGAGGGGGTGGGCAAAGTCTCGGCCCATTCCGAGTCCGGCGGACGAAGTGCGCCAGCCCCACGCCCCAAGGCCATAGCCCACAGCTTTTTTAGGCATTTTTCCGTAGGACGAACTTGGCACTAAGGGGTTCGGCTGCTCTTTTTTGAGCGCTGCTGTGCCCGCGGCCTATTTTGGTTACGGCGAGGGGGTGGGCAAAGTCTCGGCCCATTCCGAGTCCGGCAGACAATGTTCGCCAGCCCCACGCCCCAAGGCTATAGCCCACCCCTTTTTTGGGCATTTTTCCGCAGGACGAACTTGGCGCCAAGTGGTTCGGCTGGTCTTTTTTGGGCGCAGCTGTGCCCGCGGCCTATTTTTGTCACGGGGAGGGGGTGGGCAATGTCTTGGCCCAATCCGAAGAAGGCGGACGATGTTCGCCGGCCCCATGCCCAACGGCAATAGCAACCCCTTTTTTGGGCATTTTTCCGCAGGACGAACATGGCGCCAAGGGGTTCGGCCGCTCTTTTTTGGGCGCGGATGTGCCCGCGGCCTATTCTTGTCGCGGGGAGGGGGTGGAAAAGTCTTGGCCCATTTCGAGTCCAGCGGACGAAATCCGCCCGACCCACGCCCCAAAGGCTGTAGCCCACCGCTTTTTTGGGCATTTGTCGGTAGGACGAACTTGGCGCCAAGGGGTTCGGCTGCTCTTTTTTGGGCGCGGCTGTGCCCGTGGCCTATTTTTTTCGCGGGGAGGGGGTTGGAAAGGTCTCAGCCCATTCGGAGTCCGGCGGACGAAGTGCGCCGGCCCCACGCCCAACGGCTATAGCACACCCCTTTTTTGGGCATTTTTCCGTAGGATGAACTTGGTGACAAGGGGTTCGGCTGCTCTTTTTTGGGCGCGGTTGTGCCCGCGGCCTATTTTTGTCGCGGGGAGGGGGTGGGCAAAGTCTCGGCCCATTCCAAGCCCGGCGGACGAAGTTCGCCAGCCCCACGCCCCAAGGCTATAGCCCACCCCCTTTTTTGGGCATTTTTCCGCAGGACGAACTTGACGCCAAGGGGTTTGGCTGCTCTTTTTTGGGAGCGGCTGTGCCCGCGGCCTATTTTTGTTGCATGGTGAGGGTTGGGAAAGTCTCGGCCCATTCGGAGTCCGGCGGACGAAGTTCGCCAGCCCCACGCCCCAAGGCTATAGCGCACCCCCATTTTGGGCATTTTTCCGCAGGACGAACTTGGCGCCAAGGGGTTCGGCTGCTCTTTTCTGGACGCGGCTGTGCCTGCGTCCTATTTTTGTCGTGGGGAGGGGGGTGGCAAAGTCTCGGCCCATTCCGAGGAAGGCGGACGAAGTGCGCCAGCCCCACACCCTAAGGCTGTAGCGCACCCCTTTTTTGGGCATTTTTCCGCTGGACGAACTTTGCGCCAAGGGGTTTGGCTGCACTTTTTTAGGCGCGGCTGTGCCCTCGGCCCATTTTTGTCGTGAGGAGGGGGTGGGAAAAGTCTGGCCCTATTCCGAGTCCGGCGGACAAAGTTCGCCGGCCCCACGCCCCAAGACTATAGCCCACCGCTTTTTTGGGCATTTTTCGGTAGGACGAACTTGGCGCCAAGGGGTTCGGCTGCTCTTTTTTGGGAGCGGCTGTGCCCGTGGCCTATTTTTTTCGCGGGGAGGGGGTTGGAAAGGTCTCAGCCCATTCGGAGTCCGGCGGACGAAGTGCGCCGGCCCCACGCCCAACGGCTATAGCACACCCCTTTTTTGGGCATTTTTCCGTAGGATGAACTTGGTGCCAAGGGGTTCGGCTGCTCTTTTTTGGGCGCGGTTGTGCCCGCGGCCTATTTTTGTCGCGGGGAGGGGGTGGGCAAAGTCTCGGCCCATTCCAAGCCCGGCGGACGAAGTTCGCCAGCCCCACGCCCCAAGGCTATAGCCCACCCCCTTTTTGGGCATTTTTCCGCAGGACGAACTTGACGCCAAGGGGTTTGGCTGCTCTTTTTCGGGAGCGCCTGTGCCCGCGGCCTATTTTTGTTGCATGGTGAGGGTTGGGAAAGTCTCGGCCCATTCGGAGTCCGGCGGACGAAGTTCGCCAGCCCCACGCCCCAAGGCTATAGCGCACCCCCATTTTGGGCATTTTTCCGCAGGACGAACTTGGCGCCAAGGGGTTCGGCTGCTCTTTTCTGGATGCGGCTGTGCCTGCGTCCTATTTTTGTCGTGGGGAGGGGGTGGCAAAGTCTCGGCCCATTCCGAGGAAGGCGGACGAAGTGCGCCAGCCCCACACCCCAAGGCTGTAGCGCACCCCTTTTTTGAGCATTTTTCCGCAGGACGAACTTTGCGCCAAGGGGTTTGGCTGCACTTTTTTAGGCGCGGCTGTGCCCGCGGCCCATTTTTGTCATGAGGAGGGGGAGGGAAAAGTCTGGCCCTATTCCGAGTCCGGCGGACAAAGTTCGCCGGCCCCACGCCCCAAGGCTATAGCCCACCGCTTTTTTCGGCATTTTTCGGCAGGACGAACTTGGCGCCAAGGGGTTCGGCCACTCTTTTTTGGGCGCGGCTGTGCCCGGCCTATTTTTGTCACGGGGAGGGGGTGGGCAAAGTCTCGGCCCATTCCAAGTCCGGCGGATGAAGTTCGCCAGCCCCACGCCCCAAGGCTATAGCCCACCCCCTTTTTGGGCATTTTTCTGCAGGACGAACTTGGCGCCAAGGGGTTCGGCTGTGCCCGTGGCCTATTTTTGTCGCAGGGAGGGGGTTGGCAATGTCTCAGCCCATTCAGAGTCCGGCGGACGAACTTCGCCAGCCCCACGCCCCAAGGCTATAGCGCACCCCCATTTTGGGCATTTTTCCGCAGGACGAACTTGGCGCCAAGGGGTTCGGCTGCTCTTTTTTGGGCGCGGTTATGCCGCGGCCTATTTTTGTCGCGGGGAGGGGGTGGGAAAAGTCTCGGCCCATTCTGAGTCCGGCGGACGAAGTTCGCCAGCCCCACGCCCCAAGGCTATAGCCCACCCCCTTTTTGGGCATTTTTCCGGAGGACGAACTTGGCGCCAAGGGGTTCGGCTGCTCCTTTGTGCGCGCGGCTGTGCCCACGGCCTTTTTTTGTCACGGGGAGGGGTTGGACAAGTCTCGGCCCATTCAGAGTCCGGCGGACGAAGTTCGCCAGCCCCACGCCCCAAGGCTATAGCGCACCCCCTTTTTGGGCATTTTTCCGCAGGACGAACTTGGCACCAAGGGGTTAGGCTGCTCATTTTTGGGCGCGGCTGTGCCCACGGCCTATTTTTGTCGCGGGTAGGGGGTGGCCAAAGTCTCGGCCCATTCCGAGGAAGGCGGACGAAGTTCGCCGACCCCACGCCCCAAGGCTATAGCCCACCCCTTCTTTGGGCATTTTTTCCGCGGGACGAACTTGGCACCAAGGGGTTCGGCTGCTCTTTTTTGGGCGCGGCTTTGCCCACATTCTATTTTTGTTGCAGGGAGGGGGTGGGAAAAGTCTCCGCCCATTCCGAGTCCGGCGGACGAAGTGCGCCGGCCCCACGCCCCAAGGCTATAGCCCACCCCCTTTTTGGGCATTTTTGCGCCGGAAAAACTTGGCGCCAAGGGGTTCGGCTGCTCTTTTCTGGACGCGGCTGAGCATGCGGCCTATTTTTGACGCGGGGAGGGGGTGGCCAAAGTCTCGGCCCATTCCGAGGAAGGCGGACGAAGTGCGCCAGCCCCACGCCCCAAGGCCATAGCCCACCGCTTTTTTGGGCATTTTTCCGCAGGACGAACTTGGCGCCAAGGGGTTCGGCTGCTCTTTTTTGGGCGCGGCTTTGCCCACATTCTATTTTTGTTCCGGGGAGGGGGTGGGAAAAGTCTCCGCCCATTCCGAGTCCGGCGGACGAAGTGCGCCGGCCCCACGCCCCAAGGCTATAGCCCACCCCCTTTTTGGGCATTTTTCCGCAGGACGAACTTAGCACCAAGGGGTTAGGCTGCTCTTTTTTGGGTGCGGCTGTGCCCACGGCCTATTTTTGTCGCGGGGAGGGGGTGGCCAAAGTCTCGGCCCATTCCGAGGAAGGCGGACGAAGTTCGCAGACCCCACGCCCCAAGGCTGTAGCCCACCCTTCTTTGGGCATTTTTCCGCAGGACGAACTTGGCGCCAAGAGGTTCGGCTGCTCTTTTTTGGGTGCGGCTTTGCCCACATTCTATTTTTGTTGCGGGGAGGGGGTGTGAAAAGTCTTGGCCCATTCCGAGTCCGGCGGACGAAGTGCGCCAGCCCCACGCCCCAAGGCCATAGCCCACCGCTTTTTTTGGCATTTTTCCGCAGGACGAACTTGGCGCCAAGGGGTTCGGCTGCTCTTTTTTGAGCGCTGCTGTGCCCGCGGCCTATTTTTGTCGTGGGGAGGGGGTGGGAAAAGTCTCGGCCCATCCCGAGTCCGGCGGACGAAGTGCGCCGGCCCCACGGCCCAAGGCTATAGGCCACCCCCTTTTTGGGCATTTTTCCGCAGGACGAACTTGGCACCAAGGGGTTAGGCTGCTCTATTTTGGGCGCGGCTGTGCCCACGGCCTATTTTTGTCGCGGGGAGGGGGTGGGCAAAGTCTCGGCCCATTCCGAGGAAGGCGGACGAAGTTCGCTGACCCCACGCCCCAAGGCTATAGCCCACCCATTCTTTGGGCATTTTTCCGCAGGACGAACTTGGCGCCAAGGGGTTCGGCTGCTCTTTTTTGGGCGCGGCTTCGCCCACATTCTATTTTTGTTGCGGGGAGGGGGTGGGAAAAGTCTCCGCCCATTCCGAGTCCGGCGGACGAAGTGCGCCGGCCCCACGCCCCAAGGTTATAGCCCACCCCCTTTTTGGGCATTTTTGCGCCGGACAAACTTGGCGCCAAGGGGTTCGGCTTCTCTTTTCTGGACGCGGCTGTGCACGCAGCCTATTTTTGTCGCGGGGAGGGGGTGGCCAAAGTCTCGGCCCATTCCGAGGAAGGCGGACGAAGTGCGCCAGCTCCACGCCCCAAGGCCATAGCCCACCGCTTTTTTGGGCATTTTTCCGCAGGACGAACTTGGCGCCAAGGGATTCGGCTGCTCTTTTTTGGTCGCAGCTTTGCCCACAATCTATTTTTGTTCCGGGGAGGGGGTGGGAAAAGTCTCCGCCCATTCCGAGTCCGGCGGACGAAGTGCGCCGGCCCCACGCCCCAAGGCTACAGCCCACCCCCTTTTTGGGCATTTTTCCGCAGGACGAACTTAGCACCAAGGGGTTAGGCTGCTCTTTTTTGGGTTCGGCTGTGCCCACGGCCTATTTTTGTCGCGGGGAGGGGGGTGGCCAAAGTCTCGGCCCATTCCGAGGAAGGCGGACGAAGTTCGCCGACCCCACGCCCCAAGGCTATAGCCCACCCTTCTTTGGGCATTTTTCCGCAGGACGAACTTGGCGCCAAGGGGTTCGGCTGCTCTTTTTTGGGCGCGGCTTTGCCCACATTCTATTTTTGTTGCGGGGAGGGGGTGGGAAAAGTCTTGGCCCATTCCGAGTCCGGCGGACGAAGTGCGCCAGCCCCACGCCCCAAGGCCATAGCCCACCGCTTTTTTTGGCATTTTTCCGCAGGACGAACTTGGCGCCAAGGGGTTCGGCTGCTCTTTTTTGAGCGCTGCTGTGCCCGCGGCCTATTTTTGTCGTGGGGAGGGGGTGGGAAAAGTCTCGGCCCATCCCGAGTCCGGCGGACGAAGTGCGCCGGCCCCACGGCCCAAGGCTATTGGCCACCCCCTTTTTGGGCATTTTTCCGCAGGACGAACTTGGCACCAAGGGGTTAGGCTGCTCTATTTTGGGCGCGGCTGTGCCCACGGCCTATTTTTGTCGCGGGGAGGGGGTTGGAAATGTCTGAGCCCATTCGGAGTCCGGCGGACGAACATCGCCAGCCCCACGCTCCAAGGCTATAGCGCACCCCCATTTTGGGCATTTTTCCGCAGGAGGAACTTGGCGCCAAGGGGTTCGGCTGCTCTTTTTTTTGGCGCGGCTATGCCCGCGGCCTATTTTTGTTGCGGGGAGGGGGTGGGAAAAGTCTTGGCCCATTCCGAGTCCGGCGGACGAAGTACGGCAGCCCCACGCCCCAAGGCCATAGCCCACCGCTTTTTTTGGCATTTTTCCGCAGGACGAACTTGGCGCCAAGGGGTTCGGCTGCTCTTTTTTGAGCGCTGCTGTGCCCGCGGCCTATTTTTGTCGTGGGGAGGGGGTGGGAAAAGTCTCGGCCCATCCCGAGTCCGGCGGAAGAAGTGCGCCGGCCCCACGGCCCAAGGCTATAGGCCCACCCCCTTTTTGGGCATTTTTCCGCAGGACGAACTTGGCACCAAGGGGTTAGGCTGCTCTATTTTGGGCGCGGCTGTGCCCACGGCCTATTTTTGTCGTGGGGAGGGGGTGGGAAAAGTCTCGGCCCATCCCGAGTCCGGCGGAAGAAGTGCGCCGGCCCCACGGCCCAAGGCTATAGGCCACCCCCTTTTTGGGCATTTTTCCGCAGGACGAAACTTGGCACCAAGTGGTTAGGCTGCTCTATTTTGGGCGCGGCTGTGCCCACGGCCTATTTTTGTCGCGGGGAGGGGGTTGGAAATGTCTCAGCCCATTCGGAGTCCGGCGGACGAACATCGCCAGCCCCACGCCCCAAGGCTATAGCGCACCCCCATTTTGGGCATTTTTCCGCAGGACGAACTTGGCGCCAAGGGGTTCGGCTGCTCTTTTTTGGGCGCGGCTATGCCCGCGGCCTATTTTTGTTGCGGGGAGGGGGGTGGGAAAAGTCTCGGCCCATTCTGAGTCCGGCGGACGAAGTTCGCCAGCCCCACGCCCCAAGGCTATAGCCCACCCCCTTTTTGGGCATTTTTCCAGAGGACGAACTTGGCGCCAAAGGGTTCGGCTGCTCTTTTGTGCGCGCGGCTGTGCCCACAGCCTATTTTTGTCACGGGGAGGGGTTGGACAAGTCTCGGCCCATTCAGAGTCCGGCGGACGAAGTTCGCCAGCCCCACGCCCCAAGGCTATAGCGCACCCCCATTTCGGGCATTTTTCCGCAGGACGAACTTGGCGCCAAGGGTTTCGGCTGCTCTTTTTTGGGCACGGCTGTGTCGGCGGCCTATTTTTGGTGCGGGGAGGGGGGGTGGGCAAAGTCTCGGCCCATTCCGAGGAAGGCGGATGAACTTCGCCGGCCCCACGCCCAAAGGCTATAGCCCACCCCTTTTTTGGGCATTTTGCCACAGGACGAACTTGGCGCCATGGGGTTTGGCTGTTCTATTTTGGGCGCGGCTGTGCCCGCGACCTATTTTTGTCGTGGGGAGGGGGTGGGAAAAGTCTCGGCCCATCCCGAGTCCGGCGGACGAAGTTCGCCGGCCCCACGGCCCAAGGCTATAGGCCACCCCCTTTTTGGGGCATTTTTCCGCAAGACGAACTTGGCACCAAGGGGTTAGGCTGCTCTTTTTTGGGCGTGGCTGTGCCCACGGCCTATTTTTGTCGCGGGGAGGGGGTGCCCAAAGTCTCGGCCCATTCCGAGGAAGGCGGACGAAGTTCGCCGACCCCACTCCCCAAGGCTATAGCCCACCCTTCTTTGGGCATTTTTCCGCAGGACGAACTTGGCGCCAAGGGGGTCGGCTGCTCTTTTTTGAGCGCTGCTGTGCCCGCGGCCTATTTTTGTCGTGGGGAGGGGGTGGGAAAAGTCTCGGCCCATCCCGAGTCCGGCGGACGAAGTTCGCCGGCCCCACGGCCCAAGGCTATAGGCCACCCCCTTTTTGGGCATTTTTCCGCAGGACGAACTTGGCACCAAGGGGTTAGGCTGCTCTTTTTTTGGGCGCGGCTGTGCCCACGGCCTATTTTTGTCGCGGGGAGGGGGTGGGCAAAGTCTCGGCCCATTCCGAGGAAGGCGGACGAAGTTCGCTGACCCCACGCCCCAAGGCTTTAGCCCACCCATTCTTTGGGCATTTTTCCGCAGGACGAACTTGGCGCCAAGGGGTTCGGCTGCTCTTTTTTGGGCGCGCTTTGCCCACATTCTATTTTTGTTGCGGGGAGGGGGTGGGAAAAGTCTCCGCCCATTCTGAGTCCGGCGGACGAAGTTCGCCGGCCCCACGGCCCAAGGCTATAGGCCACCCCCTTTTTGGGCATTTTTCCGCAGGGCGAACTTGGCACCAAGGGGTTAGGCTGCTCTTTTTTGGGCGCGGTTGTGCCCACGGCCTATTTTTGTCACGGGGAGGGGGTTGGAAATGTCTCAGCCCATTCGGAGGCCGGCGGACGAAATTCGCCAGCCCCACTCCCCAAGGCTATAGCGCACCCCCATTTTGGGCATTTTTCCGCAGGACGAACTTGGCGCCAAGGGGTTCGGCTGCTCTTTTTTGGGCGCGGCTATGCCCGCGGCCTATTTTTGTCGCGGGGAGGGGGTGGGACAAGTCTCGGCCCATTCCGAGTCCGGCGGACGATGTTCGCCAGCCCCACGCCCCAAGGCTATAGCCCACCCCTTTTTTGGGCATTTTTCCGCAGGACGAACTTGGCGCCAAGTGGTTCTGCTGCTCTTTTTTGGGCGCAGCTGTGCCCGCGGCCTATTTTTTTCACGGGGAGGGGGTGGCCAATGTCTTGGCCCAATCCGAAGAAGGCGGACGATGGTCGCCGGCCCCATGCCGAACGGCTATAGCACACCCCTTTTTTGGGCATTTTTCCGCAGGGCGAACTTGGCAGCAAGGGGTTCGGCTGCTCTTTTTTGGGCGCGGCTGTGCCCGCGGCCTATTTTTGTGGCGGGGAGGGGGTGGGCAAAGTGTCGGCCCATTCCAAGTCCGGCGGACGAAGTTCGCCAGCCCCACGCCCCAAGGCTATAGCCCACCCCCTTTTTGGGCATTTTTCCGCAGGACGAACTTGGCGCCAAGGGGTTCGGCTGCTCGTTTTTGGAAGCGGCTGTGCCCGTGGCCTATTTTTGTCGCATGGAGGGGGTTGGGAAATTCTCGGCCCATTCGGAGTCCGGCGGACGAAGTTCGCCCGCCCCACGCCCCAAGGCTATAGCGCACCCCCATTTTGGGCATTTTTCCGCAGGACGAACATGGCGCCAAGGTGTTCGGCTGCTCTTTTCTGGACGCGGCTGTGCCTGCGGCCTATTTTTGTCGCGGGGAGGGGGTGGGCAAAGGCTCGGCCCATTCCGAGGAAGGCGGACGAAGTGCGCCAGTCCCACGCCCCATGGCTGTAGCACACCCCTTTTTTGGGCATTTTTCCGCAGGACGAACTTTGCACAAAGGGGTTTGGCTGCACTTTTTTAGGAGCGGCTGTGCCCGCGGCCCATTTTTGTCACGAGGAGGGGGTGGGAAAAGTCTGGCCCTCTTCCGAGTCCGGCGGACAAAGTTCGCCGGCCCCACGCCCCAAGGCTATAGCCCACCGCTTTTTTGGGCATTTTTCCGCAGGACGAACTTGGCGCCAAGGGGTACGGCTGCTCTTTTTTGGGCGCGGCTGTGCCCGTGCCCTATTTTTGTCGCGGGGTGGGGGTGGGAAAAGTCTTGGCCCATTTCGAGTCCGGCGGACGAAATCCGCCCGACCCACGCCCCAAAGGCTATAGCACATCCCTTTTTTGGGCATTTTTCCGCAGGACGAACTTGGCGCCAAGGGGTTCGGCTGCTCTTTTTTGGGCGCGGCTGTGCCCGCGGCCTATTTTTGATGCGGGGAGGGGGTGGGCAAAGTCTCGGCCCATTCCAAGTCCGGCGGACAAAGTTCGCCAGCCCCACGCCCCAAGGCTATAGCCCACCCCCTTTTTGGGCATTTTTCCGCAGGACGAACTTGGCACCAAGGGGTTCGGCTGCTCTTTTTTGGGTGCGGCTGTGCCCGCGGCCTATTTTTGTCGCGGGGAGGGGGTTGGAAATGTCTCAGCCCATTCGGAGTCCGGTGGACGAAGTTCGCCAGCCCCACGCCCCAAGGCTATATCGCACCCCCATTTTGGGCATTTTTCCGCAGGACGAACTTGGCGCCAAGGGGTTCGGCTTCTCTTTTTTGGGCGCGGCTATGCCCGCGGCCTATTTTTGTCGCGGGGAGGGGGTGGGAAAAGTCTCGGCCCATTCCGAGTCCGGCAGACGAAGTTCGCCAGCCCCACGCCCCAAGGCTATAGCCCACCCTCTTTTTGGGCATTTTTCCGGAGGACGAACTTGGCTCCAAGGGGTTTGGCCGCCCTTTTGTGCGCGCGGCTGTGCCCGCGGCCTATTTTTGTCATGGGGAGGGGTTGGACAAGTCTCGGCCCATTCGTAGTCCGGCGGACGAAGTTCGCCAGCCCCACGCCCCAAGGCTATAGCGCACCCCCATTTCGGGCATTTTTCCGCAGGACGAACTTGGCGCCAAGGGGTTCGGCTGCTCTTTTTTGGGCGCGGCTGTGCCCGCGGCCTATTTTTGTCGCGGGGAGGGGGTTGGAAAAGTCTCGGCCCATTCAGAGTCCGGCGGAAGAAGTTCGCCAGCCCCACGCCCCACGCCCCAAGGCTATAGCCCACCCCCTTTTTGGGCATTTTTCCGGAGGACGAACTTGGCGCCAAGGGGTTCGGCTACTCTTTTGTGCGCGCGGCTGTGCCCGCGGCCTATTTTTACCACGGGGAGGGATTGGACAAGTCTCGGCCCATTCGGAGTCCGGCGGACGAAGTTCGCCAGCCCCACGCCCCAAGGCTATAGCGCACCCCCATTTCGGGCATTTTTCCGCAGGACGAACTTGGCGCCAAGGGGGTCGGCTGCTCTTTTTTGGGTGCGGTTGTGCCTGCGGCCTATTTTTGTCGTGGGGAGGGGGTGGGCAAAGTCTCGGCCCATTCCGAGTCCGGCGGACGAAGTTCGCCCGCACCACGCCCCAAGGCTGTAGCCCACCCCCGTTTTGGGCATTTTTCCGGAGGATGAACTTGGCGCCAAGGGGTTCGGCTGCTCTTTTGTGTGCGCGGCTGTGCCCGCGGCCTATTTTTGTTGCGGGGAGGGGGTTGGAAAAGTCTCGGCCCATTCGGAGTCCGGCAGACGAAGTTCGCCAGCCCCACGCCCCAAGGCTGTAGCGCACCCCCTTTTTGGGCATTTTTCCGCAGGACGAAATTGGCGCCAAGGGGTTCGGTTGCTCTTTTTAGGGCGCGGCTGTGCCCGCGGCCTATTTTTGTCGCGGCGAGGGGGTGGGAAATGTCTCGGCCCATTCCGAGTCCGGCGGACGAAGTGCGCCTGCCCCACGCCCCAAGGCTATAGCGTACCCCCATTTTGGGCATTTTTCTGCACGACGATCTTGGTGCCAAGGGGTTCGGCGGCTCTTTTTTGGGCGCGGCTGTGTCCGCGGCCTATTTTTGTCGCGGGGAGGGGGGTGGGAAAAGTCTCGGCCCATTCCGAGTCCGGCGGACGAAGTTCGCCAACCCCACGCCCCAAGGCCATAGCCCACCGCTTTTTTGGGTATTTTTCCGCAGGAGAAACTTGGCGCCAAGGGGTTCGGCTGCTCTTTTTTGGGCGCGGCTGTGCCCGCGGCCTATTTTTGTCATGGCGAGGGGGTGGGAAATGTCTCGGCCCATTCCGAGTCCGGCGGACGAAGTTCGCCTGCCCCACGCCCCAAGGCTATAGCGTACCCCCATTTTGGGCATTTTTCTGCACGACGATCTTGGCGCCAAGGGGTTCGGCGGCTCTTTTTTGGGCGAGGCTGTGTCCGCGGCCTATTTTTGTCGTGGGGAGGGTGTGGGAAAAGTCTCGGCCCATTCTGAGTCCGGCGGACGAAGTTCGCCAGCCCCACGCCCCAAGGCTATAGCCCACCCCCTTTTTGGGCATTTTTCCGCCGGACAAACTTGGCGCCAAGGGGTTCGGCTGCTCATTTCGGGACGGGGCTGTCTCCACGGAATATTTTTGTCACGGGGAGGGGGTGGCCAAGGTCTCGGCCCATTGCGAGGAAGGCGGACGAAGTTCGCCGGCCCCACGCCCAAAGGCTATACCACACCCCTTTTTTGGGCATTTTTTCCGCAGCACGAACTTCGCGCCAAGGGGTTCGGCTGCTCTTTTTTCGGCGCGGCTGTGTCCGTGGCCTATTTTTGTCGTGGGGAGGGGGTGGGCAACGTCGCGGCCCATTCCGAGGAAGGCGGATGAACTTTGCCGGCCCCACGCCCAAAGGCTATAGCACACCCGTTTTTTGGGGATTTTTCCGCAGGACGAAGTTGGCGCCATGGGGTCCGGCTGCTCTTTTTTGGGCACGGCTGTGCCCGCAGCCTTTTTTAGTCACAGGGAGGGGGTGGCCAAGGTCTCGGCCCATTGCGAGGAAGGCGGACGAAGTTCGCCGGCCCCACGCCCAAAGGCTATACCACACCCCTTTTTTGGGCATTTTTCCGCAGGACGAACTTGGCGCCAAGGGGTTCGGCTGCTCTTTTTTGGGCGCGGCTGTGCCCGTGGCCTAGTTTTGTCACGGGGAGGGGGTGGGAAAGTCTCGGCCCATTCCGAGTCCGGCGGACGAAGTGCGCCAGCCCCACGCCCCAAGGCTATAGCCCACCCCTTTTTTGGGCATTTTTCCGCAGGACGAACTTGGCGCCAAGGGGTACGGCTGCTCTTTTTTGGGCGCAGCTGTGTCCGTGGCCTATTTTTGTCGCGGGGAGGGGATGGGAAGAGTCTCGGCCCATTCCGAGTCCGGCGGACGAAGTTTGCCAGCCCCATGCCCCCAAGGCTATAGCCCACCCCCTTTTAGGGCATTTTTCCACAGGACAAACTTGGCGCCAAGGGTTCAGCAGCTCTTTTTTGATCGCGGCTGTGCCCGCGGACTATTTTTGTCGTGAGGAGGGGGTGGGCAAGTTCTCGGCCCATTCGGAGGAAGGCACACGAAGTTCGCCAGCCCCACGCGCCAAGGCTATAGCCCACCCCCTTTTTGGGCATTTTTCCGCAGGACGAACATGGCGCCAAGGGGTTCGGCTGCTCTTTTTTGGGCGCGGTTGTGCCCGCGGCCTATTTTTGTCTTGGGGAGGGGGTGGGAAAAGTCTCGGCCCACTTCCGCCCGCCCCACGCCCCAAGGCTATAGCCCACCTCCTTTTTGTTCATTTTTCCGCAGGACGAACTTGGCGCCAAGGGGTTCGGCTGCTCTTTTTTGGGCACGGCTGTGCCCGCGGCCTATTTTTATCGCGGGGAGGGGGTGGGAAAGTCTCGGCCCATTCCACGCCCCAAGGCTATAGCACACACCTTTTTTGGGCATTTTTCCGCCGGACGAACTTGGCGCCAAGGGGTTCGGCTGCTCTTTTTTGGGCGCGGCTGTGCCCGCGGTCTATTTTTGTCGTGGGGAGGGTGTGGGAAAAGGTCTCGGCCCATTCCTAGTCCGGCGGACGAAGTGCGCCGGCCCCACGCCCCAAGGCTATAGCCCATCCCCTTTTTGGACGTTTTTCCACAGGACGAACTTGGCGCCAACGGGTTCGACTGCTATATTTTGGGCGCGGCTGTGCCCGCGGCCTACTTTTGCCATGGGGAGGGGGTGCGCAAAGTCTCGGCCCATTCCGAGGAAGGCGGACGAAGTTCGCCAGCCTCACGCCCCGAGGCTATAGCCCACCACTTTTTTGTGCATTTTTCCGCAGGGCGAACTTGGCGCCTAAGGGTTCGGCTGCTCTTTTTTGGGCAAGTCTTTGCCGCGGCCTATTTTTGTCGCGGTGACGGGGTGGGAAAAGTCTCGGCCCATTCCGAGTCTGGCGGACGAAGTTCGCCCGCCCCACGCCCCAAGCCTATAGCACACCCCTTTTTTGGGCATTTTTCCGCAGGACGAACTTGCCGCCAAGGGGTTCAGCTGCTCTTTTTTGGACGCGGCTGTGCCCGCGGCCTATTTTTTTCATACGGTGGGGGTGGGGAAAGCCTCGGCCTATTCCGAGTCCGGCGGACGAAGTGCGCCGGCCCCACGCCCCAAGGCTATCGCCCACCCCCATTTTGGGCATTTTTCCGCAGGACGAACTTGGCGCATAGGGGTTCGGCTGCTCTTTTTTGGGGGCGGCTGTGCCCGCAGCCTACCTTTGTCCTGGGGAGGGGGTGGTCAAAGTCTCGGCCCATTCCGAGGAAGGCGGATGAACTTTGCCGGCGCCACGCCCCAAGGCTATAGCCCACCCCCTTTTTGGGCATTTTTCCGCAGGACAAACTTGGCGCCAAGGGGTTCAGCTGCTCTTTTTTGGACGCGGCTGTGCCCGCGGCCTATTTTTTTCATACGGTGGGGGTGGGGAAAGCCTCGGCCTATTCCGAGTCCGGCGGACGAAGTGCGCCGGCCCCACGCCCCAAGGCTATCGCCCACCCCCATTTTGGGCATTTTTCCGCAGGACGAACTTGGCGCATAGGGGTTCGGCTGCTCTTTTTTGGGGGCGGCTGTGCCCGCAGCCAACCTTTGTCCTGGGGAGGGGGTGGTCAAAGTCTCGGCCCATTCCGAGGAAGGCGGATGAACTTTGCCGGCGCCACGCCCCAAGGCTATAGCCCACCCCCTTTTTGGGCATTTTTCCGCAGGTCGAACTTGGCGCCAAGGGGTTCGGCTGCTCTTTTTTGGGTACGGCTGTGCCCGCGGCCTATTTTTGTCGTGGGGAGGGGGTGGGCAAAGTCTCGGCCCATTCCGAGTCCAGCAGACGAAGTGCGCCAGCCCCACGCCCTTACGCTATAGCCCACCCCTTTTTTGGGCATTTTTCCGCAGGACGAACTTGGCGCCAACGGGTTCGGCTGCTCTTTTTTCGGTACGGCTGTGCCCGCGGCCTATTTTTGTCGTGGGGAGGGGGTGGGCAAAGTCTCGGTCCATTCCGAGTCCGGCGGACTAAGTTTGCCAGCCCCACGCCCCAAGGCTATAGCACACCCACTTTTTGGGCATTTTTTCGCAGGACGAACTTGGCGCCAAGGGGTTCGGCTGCTCTTTTTTGGGCGCGGCAGTGCCCGCGGCCTATTTTTGTCGTGGGTAGGGGGCGGGCAAAGTCTCGGCCTATTCCGAGGAAGGCGAACGAACTTTGCCGGCCCCACGCCCAAAGGCTATAGCACACCCCTTTTTTGGGCATTTTTCCGCAAGATGAACTTGGCGCCATGGGGTTCGGCTGCTCTTTTTTGGGGGCGGCTGTGCCCGCAGCCTACCTTTGTCCTGGGGAGGGGGTGGTCAAAGTCTCGGCCCATTCCGAGGAAGGCGGATGAACTTTGCCAGCACCACGCCCAAAGGCTATAGCAGACCCCTTTTTTGGGGATTTTTCCGCAGGACGAACTTGGCGCCAAGGGGTTCGGCTGCTCTTTTTTGGGCGCGGCGGTGCCCACGGCCTATTTTTGTCGCGGGTAGGGGGTTGGAAAAGTCTCGGCCCATTCGTAGTCCGGCGGACGAAGTCCGCCCGCCCCACGCCCCAAGGCTATAGCGCACCCCCTTTTTGGGCATTTTTTCGCAGGACGAACTTGGCGCCAAGGGGTTCGGCTGCTCTTTTTTCGGCGCGGCTGTGCTCGCAGCCTATTTTTTTCGTGGGGAGGGGGTGGGCAAAGTCTCGGCCCATTCCGAGTCCAGCGGACGAAGTTTGCCAGCCCCACGCCCCAAGGCTATAGCCCACCCACTTTTTGGGCATTTTTCCGCAGGACGAACTTGGAGCCAAGGGGTTCGGCTGCTCCTTTTTCAGCGCGGCTGTGGCCGCGGCCTATTTTTTGGCACGGGGAGGGGGTGGGCAAAGTCTCGGCGCATTCCGAGGAAGGTGGATGAACTTTGCCAGCCCCACGCCCCAAGGCTATAGCCCACCCCTATTCTGGGCATTTTTCCGCAGGACGAACTTGGTGCCAAGGGGTTCGACTGCTCTTTTTTGGGCGCGGCTGTGCCCGCGGCCTAGTTTTGGTGCGGGGAGGGGGTGGGCAAATTCTCGGTCCATTCCGAGTCCCGCGAACGAAGTTCGCCAGCCCCACGCCCCAAGGTTATGGCCCACCCCGTTTTTGGGCATTTTTCCGCAGGACGAACTTGGCGCCATGGGGTTCGGCTGCTCTTTTTTGAGTGCGGCTGTGCCCGGGGCCTATTTTTGTCGTGGGGAGGGGGTGGCCAAAGTCTCGGCCGATTCCGAGTCCGGCGGACGAAGTTTGCCAGCCCCACGCCCCAAGGCTATAGCCCACCCCAATTTTGGGCATTTTTCCGCAGGACGAACTTGGTGCCAAGGTGTTCGACTGCTCTTTTTTGGGCGCGGCTGTGGTCGCGGCCTATTTTTGGTGTGGGGAGGGGGTGGGCAAAGTCGCGGTCCATTCCGAGTCCCGCGTACGAAGTTCGCCGGCCCCACATCCCGAGGCTATAGCCCACACCCTTTTTGGGCATTTTTCAGCAGGACGAACTTGGCGCCAAGGGGTTCGGCTGCTCTTTTTTGGGCGCGGCTGTTCCCGCGGCCTATTTTTGTCGCGGGGAGGGGGTGGACAAAGTCTCGGCCCATTTCGAGTCCGGCGGACGAAGTGCGCCAGCCCCACGCCCCAAGGCTATAGCCCACCCCCTTTTTGGGAATTTTTCCGCAGGACGAAATTGGCGCCAAGGGGTTCGGCTGCTCTTTTTTGGGTGCGGCTGTCCCCGCGGCCTATTTTTTTCACGGGGAGGGGGTTGTCAATGTCTCGGCCCATTCCGAGTCCGGCGGACGAAGTGCGCCAGCCCCACGCCCCAAGGCTATAGCCCACCCCCTTTTTGGGCATTTTTCCGCAGGACGAACTTGGCGCCAGGATGTTTGGCTGCGCTTTTGTGGGCGAGGCAGGGCCCGCGGCATATTTTTGTCGTGGGGAGGGGGTGGGCAAAGTCTCGGCCCAATCCGAGTCCGGCGGACGAAGTTCGCCAGCCCCACGCCCCAAGGCTATAGCCGACCCCCTTTTTGGGCATTTTTCCGCAGTACGAACTTGGCGCAAAGGGGTTCGGCTGCTCTTTTTTGGGCCCGGCTGTGCCCGCGGCCTATTTTTGTCGTGGGGAGGGTGTGGGCAAAGTCTCGGCTGATTCCGAGTCCGGCGGACGAAGTTCGCCAGCCCCACGCCCGAAGGCTATAGGCCCCCCCCTTTTTGGTCGTTTTTCCTCAGGACGAACTTGGCGCCAAGGGGTTCGACTGCTCTTTTTTGGGCGCGGCTGTGCCCGCGGCCTAATTTTTGGCGCGGGGAGGGGGTGGGCAAATTCTCGGCTGTGCCCGCGGCCTATTTTTGTCGTGGGGAGGGGGTGGGCAAAGTCTCGGCCGATTCCGAGGATGGTGGATGAACTTTGCCAGCCCCACGCCCCAAGGCTATAGCCCACACCTATTCTGGGCATTTTTCCGCAGGACGAACTTGGTGCCAAGGGGTTCGACTGCTCTTTTTTGGGCGCGGCTGTGCCCGCGGCGTATTTTTGGTGCGGGGAGGGGGTGGACAAATTCTCGGTCCATTCCGAGTCCCGCGTACGATGTTCGCCCGCCCCACGCCCCAAGGTTATGGCCCACCCCGTTTTTGGGCATTTTTCCGCAGGACGAACCTGGCGCCATGGGGTTCGGCTGCTCTTTTTTGAGTGCGGCTGTGCCCGGGGCCTATTTTTGTCGTGGGGAGGGGGTGGCCAAAGTCTCGGCCCATTCCGAGTCCGGCGGACGAAGTTTGCCAGCCCCACGCCCCAAGGCTATAGCCCACCCCAATTTTGGGCATTTTTCCGCAGGACGAACTTGGTGCTAAGGGGTTCGACTGCTCTTTTTTGGGCGCGGCTGTGCTCGCGGCCTATTTTTGGTGTGGGGAGGGGGTGGGCAAAGTCTCGGTCCATTCCGAGTCCCGCGTACGAAGTTCGCCAGCCCCACATCCCAAGGCTATAGCCCACCCCCTTTTTGGGCATTTTTTAGCAGGACGAACTTGGCGCCAAGGGGTTCGGCTGCTCTTTTTTGGGCGCGGCTGTTCCCGCGGCCTATTTTTGTCGCGGGGAGGGGGTGGTCAAAGTCTCGGCCCATTCCGAGTCCGGCGGACGAAGTGTGCCAGCCCCACACCCCAAGGCTATAGCCCACCCACTTTTTGGGCATTTTTTCGCAGGACGAACTTGGCGCCAAGGGGTTCGGCTGCTCTTTTTTCGGCGCGGCTGTGCCCACAGCCTATTTTTGTCGTGGGGAGGGGGTGGGCAAATTCTCGGCCCATTCCTAGTCCGGCGGACGAAGTATGCCAGCCCCACGCCCCATTGCTATAGCCCACCCACTTTTTGGGCATTTTTCCGCATGACGAACTTGGAGCCAAGGGGTTCGGCTGCTCCTTTTTCAGCGCGGCTGTGGCCGCGGCCTATTTTTTGGCGCGGGGACGGGGTGGGCAAAGTCTCGGCCCATTCCGAGGAAGGTGGATGAACTTTGCCAGCCCCACGCCTCAAGGCTATAGCCCACCCCTATTCTGGGCATTTTTCCGCAGGACGAACTTGGTGCCAAGGGGTTCGACTGCTCTTTTTTGGGCGCGGCTGTGCCCGCGGCCTATTTTTGGTGCGGGGAGGGGGTGGGCAAATTCTCGGTCCATTCTGAGTCCCGCGTACGATGTTCGCCAGCCCCACGCCCCAAGGTTATGGCCCACCCCGTTTTTGGGCATTTTTCCGCAGGACGAACTTGGCGCCATGGGGTTCGGCTGCTCTTTTTTGAGTGCAGCTGTGGCCGCGGCCTATTTTTTGGCGCGGGGAGGGGGTGGGCAAAGTCTCGGCCCATTCCGAGGAAGGCGGATGAACTTTGCCAGCCCCACACCCCAAGGCTATAGCCCACCCATATTCTGGGCATTTTTCCGCAGGACGAACTTGGTGCCAAGGGGTTCGACTGCTCTTTTTTGGGCGCGGCTGTGCCCGCGGCCTATTTTTGGTGCGGGGAGGGGGTGGGCAAATTCTCGGTCCATTCCGAGTCCCGCGTACGATGTTCGCCCCGCCCCACGCCCCAAGGTTATGGCCCACCCCATTTTTGGGCATTTTTCCGCAGGACGAACTTGGCGCCATGGGGTTCGGCTGCTCTTTTTTGAGTGCGGCTGTGCCCGGGGCCTATTTTTGTCGTGGGGAGGGGGTGGCCAAAGTCTCGGCCCATTCCGAGTCCGGCGGACGAAGTTTGCCAGCCCCACGGCCCAAGGCTATAGCCCACCCCAATTTTGGGCATTTTTCCGCAGGACGAACTTGGTGCCAAGGGGTTCGACTGCTCTTTTTTGGGCGCGGCTGTGCTCGCGGCCTATTTTTGGTGTGGGGAGGGGGTGGGCAAAGTCTCAGTCCATTCCGAGTCCCGCGTACGAAGTTCGCCAGCCCCACATCCCAAGGCTATAGCCCACCCCCTTTGTGGGCATTTTTCAGCAGGACGAACTTGGCGCCAAGGGGTTCGGCTGCTCTTTTTTGGGTGCGGCTGTTCCCGCGGCCTATTTTTGTCGCGGGGAGGGGGTGGTCAAAGTCTCGGCCCATTCCGAGTCCGGTGGACGAAGTGCGCCAGCCCCACGCCCCAAGGCTATAGCCCACCCCCTTTTTGGGAATTTTTCCGCAGGACGAACTTGGCGCCAAGGGGTTCGGCTGCTCTTTTTTGGGCGCGGCTGTGCCCACGGCCTATTTTTTTCACGGGGAGGGGGTGGTCAATGTCTCGGCCCATTCCTAGCCCTGCGGACGAAGTATGCCAGCCCCACGCCCCAGGCTATAGCCCACCCACTTTTTGGGCATTTTTCCGCATGACGAACTTGGAGCCAAGGGGTTCGGCTGCTCCTTTTTCAGCGCGGCTGTGGCCGCGGCCTATTTTTTGGCGCGGGGAGGGGGTGGGCAAAGTCTCGGCCCATTCCGAGGAAGGCGGATGAACTTTGCCAGCCCCACACCCCAAGGCTATAGCCCACCCATATTTTGGGCATTTTTCCCCAGGACGAACATGGTGCCAAGGGGTTCGACTGCTATTTTTTGGGCGCGGCTGTGCCCGCGGCCTATTTTTGGTACGGGGAGGGGGTGGACAAATTCTCGGTCCATTCCGAGTCCCGCGTACGAAGTTCGCCTGCCCTACGCCCCAAGGCTATGGCCCACCCCCATTTTGGGCACTTTTCCGCCGGACGAACTTGGCGTCATGGGGTTCGGCTGCTCTTTTTTGGGCGCGGCTGTGCCTGGGGCCTATTTTTGTCGTGGGGAGGGGGTGGGTAAAGTCTCGGCCCATTCCGAGTCCGGCGGACGAAGTTCGCCAGCCCCACGCCCGAAGGCTATAGCCCCCCCCCCTTTTTGGGCGTTTTTCCTCAGGACGAACTTGGCGCCAAGGGGTTCGACTGCTCTTTTTTGGGCGCGGCTGTGCCCGCGTCCTAATTTTTGGCGCGGGGAGGGGGGGGGGCAAAGTCTCGGCTGTGCCCGCGGCCTATTTTTGTCGTGGGGAGGGGGTGGGCAAAGTCTCGGCCCATTCCGAGTCCGGCGGACGAAGTCCGCCCGCCCCACGCCCCAAGGCTATAGCCCACCCACTTTTTGGGCATTTTTTCGCAGGACGAACTTGGCGCCAAGGGGTTCGGCTGCTCTTTTTTCTGCGCGGCTGTGCCCACAGCCTATTTTTGTCGTGGGGAGGGGGTGGGCAAAGTCTCGGCCCATTCCTAGTCCGGCGGTCGAAGTATGCCAGCCCCACGCCCCATTGCTATAGCCCACCCACTTTTTGGGCATTTTTCCGCATGACGAACTTGGAGCCAAGGGGTTCGGCTGCTCCTTTTTCAGCGCGGCTGTGGCCGCGGCCTATTTTTTGGCGCGGGGAGGGGGTGGGCAAAGTCTCGGCCCATTCCGAGGATGGCGGATGAACTTTGCCAGCCCCACACCCCAAGGCTATAGCCCACCCATATTTTGGGCATTTTTCCGCAGGACGAACATGGTGCCAAGGGGTTCGACTGCTATTTTTTGGGCGCGGCTGTGCCCGCGGCCTATTTTTGGTGCGGGGAGGGGGTGGGCAAATTCTCGGTCCATTCCGAGTCCCGGGTACGAAGTTCGCCAGCCCTACGCCCCAAGGCTATGGCCCACCCCCTTTTTGGGCATTTTTCCGCCGGACGAACTTGGCGCCATGGGGTTCGGCTGTGCCCGGGGCCTATTTTTGTCGTGGGGAGGGGGTGGGTAAAGTCTCGGCCCATTCCGAGTCCGGCGGACGAAGTTCGCCAGCCCCACGCCCGAAGGCTATAGCCCCCCCCCCCCCCTTTTTGGGCGTTTTTCCTCAGGACGAACTTGGCGCCAAGGGGTTCGACTGCTCTTTTTTGGGCGCGGCTGTGCCCGCGGCCTAATTTTTGGTGCGGGGAGGGGGTGGGCAAAGGCTCGGCCCAATCCGAGTCCAGCGGACGAAGTTTACCAGCCCCACGCCCCAAGGCTACAGCCCACCCACTTTTTGGGCATTTTTCCGCTGGACGAACTTGGAGCCAAGGGGTTCGGCTGCTCCTTTTTCAGCATGGCTGTGGACGCGGCCTATTTTTTAGCGCGGGGAGGGGGTGGGCAAAGACTCGGCCCATTCCGAGGAAGGCGGATGAACTTTGCCAGCCCCACGCCCCAAGGCTATAGCCCACCCATATTTTGGGCATTTTTCCGCAGGACGAACTTGGTGCCAAGGGGTTCAACTGCTCTTTTTTGGGCGCGGCTGTGCCCGCGGCCTATTTTTGGTTCGGGGAGGGGGTGGTCAAAGTTTCGGCCCATTCCGAGTCCGGCGGACGAAGTGCGCCAGCCCCACGCCCCAAGGCCATAGCGCACGATGAACTTGCCGCCAAGGGGGTCGGCTGCTCTTTTTTGGGCGCGGCTGTGCCCGCGGCCTATTTTTGGCACGGGGAGGGGGTTGTCAAAGTCTCGGCCCATTCCGAGGAGGGCGGATGAACTTTGCCGGCCCCACGCCCAAAGGCTATAGCCAACCCTTTTTTGGGCACTTTTCCGCAGGACGAACTTGGCGCCAACGGGTTCGGCTGCTATTTGTTGGGCGCGGCTGTGCCCACAGCCTATTTTTGTCGCGGGGAGGGGGTGGGATAATTCTCGGCCCATTCCGTGTCCGGCGGACGAAGTGCGCCAGCCCCACGCCCCAAGGCTATAGCCCACCCCCTTTTTGGGAATTTTTCCGCAGGACGAACTTGGCGCCAAGGGGTTCGGCTGCTCTTTTTTCAGCGCGGCTGGGCCCGCGGCCTATTTTTGTGGCGGTGAGGGGGTGGTCAAAGTCTCGGGCCATTCCGAATCCGGCGGACGAATTGCGCCAGCCCCACGCCCCAAGGCTATAGCCCACCCCCTTTTTGGGCATTTTTCCGCAGGACGAACTAGGCGCCAGGATGTTTGGCTACTCTTTTGTGGGCGCGGCAGTGCCCGCGACATATTTTTGTCGTGGGGAGGGGGTGGGCAAAGTCTCGGCCCATTCCGAGTCCGGCGGACGAAGTTCGCCAGCCCCACGCCCCTAGGCTATAGCCGACCCCCTTTTTGGGCATTTTTCCGCTGTACGAACTTGCCGCAAAGGGGTTCGGCTGCTCTTTTTTGGGCGCGGCTGTGCCCGCGGCCTATTTTTGTCGTGGGGAGGGTGTGGGCAAAGTCTCGGCCGATTCCGCGTCAGGCGGACGAAGTTTGCCAGCCCCACGCCCGAAGGCTATAGCCCCCCCCCCCCTTTTTGGGCGTTTTTCCTCAGGACGAACTTCGCGCCAAGGGGATCGGCTGCTCTCTTTTGGGCGCGGCTGATCCCGCGGCCTATTTTTGTCGCGGGGAGGGGGTGGTCAAAGTCTCGGCCCATTTCGAGTCCGGCGGACGAAGTGCGCCAGCCCCACGCCCCAAGGCTATAGCCGACCCCCTTTTTGGGAATTTTTCCGCAGGACGAACTTGGCGCCAAGGGGTTCGGCTGCTCTTTTTTGTGCGCGGCTGTGCCCGCGGCCTATTTTTGTCGCGGGGAGGGGGTGGTCAAAGTCTCGGCCCATTCCGAGTCCGGCGGACGAAGTGCGCCCGCCCCACGCCCCAAGGCTATAGCCCACCCACTTTTTTTTGGGCGCCAAGGGGTTCGGCTGCTCTTTTTTGGGCGCGGCTGTGCCCGCGGCCTATTTTTGTCGTGGGGAGGGTGTGGGCAAAGTCTCGGCCGATTCCGCGTCAGGCGGACGAAGTTTGCCAGCCCCACGCCCGAAGGCTATAGCCCCCCCCCCCCTTTTTGGGCGTTTTTCCTCAGGACGAACTTCGCGCCAAGGGGATCGGCTGCTCTCTTTTGGGCGCGGCTGATCCCGCGGCCTATTTTTGTCGCGGGGAGGGGGTGGTCAAAGTCTCGGCCCATTTCGAGTCCGGCGGACGAAGTGCGCCAGCCCCACGCCCCAAGGCTATAGCCGACCCCCTTTTTGGGAATTTTTCCGCAGGACGAACTTGGCGCCAAGGGGTTCGGCTGCTCTTTTTTGTGCGCGGCTGTGCCCGCGGCCTATTTTTGTCGCGGGGAGGGGGTGGTCAAAGTCTCGGCCCATTCCGAGTCCGGCGGACGAAGTGCGCCCGCCCCACGCCCCAAGGCTATAGCCCACCCACTTTTTGGGCATTTTTCCGCAGGACGAACTTGGCGCCAAGGGGTTCGGCTGCTCTTTTTTCGGCGTCGCTGTGCCCGCGGCCTATTTTTGTCGTGGGGAGGGGGTGGGCAAAGTCTCGGCCTATTCCGAGTCCGGCGGACGAAGTTTGCCAGCCCACGCCCCAAGGCTATAGCCCACCCACTTTTTGGGCATTTTTCCGCAGGACGAACTTGGCGCCAAGGGGTTCGGCTGCTCTTTTTTCAGCGCGGCTGGGCCCGCGGCCTATTTTTGTGGCAGTGAGGGGGTGGTCAAAGTCTCGGGCCATTCCGAATCCGGCGGACGAATTGCGCCAGCCCCACACCCCAAGGCTATAGCCCACCCCCTTTTTGGGCATTTTTCCGCAGGACGAACTTGGCGCCAGGTTGTTTGGCTGCTCTTTTGTGGGCGCGGCAGTGCCAGCGGCATATTTTTGTCGTGGGGAGGGGTGGGCAAAGTCTCGGCCCATTCCGAGTCCGGCGGACGAAGTTCGGCAGCCCCACGCCCCAAGGCTATAGCCGACCCCCTTTTTGGGCATTTTTCCACAGTACGAACTTGGCGCAAAGGGGTTCGGCTGCTCTTTTTTGGGCGCGGCTGTGCCCGCGGCCTATTTTTGTAGTGAGGAGGGTGATGGCAAAGTCTCGGCCGATTCCGAGTATGGCCGACGAAGTTCCCCGGCCCCACGCCCGAAGGCTATAGCCCCCCCCCCCTTTTTGGGCGTTTTTCCTCAGGACGAACTTGGCGCCAAGGGGTTCGGCTGTTCTTTTTTTGGCGCGGCTGTGCCCGCGGCCTATTTTCGTCACGGGGAGGGGGTAGGCAAAGTCTCGGCCCATTGCGAGTCCCGCGGACGAAGTTCGCAAGCCCCACGCCCCAAGGCTATAGCTCACCCCCTATTTGGGCATTTTTGCTCTGGGAGAACTTCGCGCCAAGGGGTTCGGCTGCTCTTTTTTGGGCGCGGCTGTGCCCGCGGCCTATTATTGTCGCCGGGAGGGGGTGGGAAAAGTCTCGGCCCATTCCGAGCCTGGCTGACGAAGTTCGCCATCCCCACGCCCCAAGGCTATATCCCGCCCCCTTTTTGTTTATTTTTCCGCATGACCAACCTGCCGCCAAGGAAAAGTCTCGGCCCATTCCGACCGGCGGACGAAGTTCGCCAACCCCACGCCCCAAGGCTATAGCACACCCCTTTTTTGGGCATTTTTCCGCAGGACGAACGTGGCGCCAAGGGTTTCGGTTGCTCGTTTTTGGGCGAGGCTGTGCCCGCGGCCTATTTTTGTCCCGGGGAGGGGGGTGGGTAAAGTCTCGGCCCATTCCGAGTCCGGTGGACGAAGTTCGCCAGCCCCACGCCCCAAGGCTATAACCCACCTCCTTTTTGTTCATTTTGCCGCAGGACCAACTAGGCGCCAAGGGATTCGGCTGCTCTTTTTTGGGTACGGCTGTGCCCGCGGCCTATTTTTGTCATGGGGAGGGGGTGGGCAAAGTCTCGACCTAGTCCGAGTCCGGCGGACGAAGTTCGCCGGCCCCACGCCCCAAGGCTATAGCACACCCCTTTTTTGGGCATTTTTCCGCAAGACGCACTAGGCGCCAAGGGTTTCGGCTCCTCGTTTTTGGGTGCGGCTGTGACCGCGGCCTATTTTTGTCGCGGGGAGGGGGTGGGCAAAGTCTCGGCCCATTCCGAATCCGGCGGACGAAGTTCGCCAGCCCCACGCCCCAGGGCTATAACCCACCCCCTTTTTGGTCATTTTTCCGCAGGACCAACTTGGCACCAAGGGGTTCGGCTGCCCTTTTTTGGGTGCGGCTGTGCCCGCGGCCTGTTTTTGTCGCGGGGAGGGGGTGGGAAAAGTCTCGGCCTATTCTGAGACCGGCGGACGAAGTTCGCCAACCCCACGCCCCAAGGCTATAGCACACCCCTTTTTTGGGCATTTTTCCGCAGGACGAACGTGGCGCCAAGGGTTTCGGTTGCTCGTTTTTGGGCGAGGCTGTGCCCGCGGCCTATTTTTGTCCCGGGGAGGGGGTGGGTAAAGTCTCGGCCCATTCCGAGTCCGGTGGACGAAGTTCGCCAGCCCCACGCCCCAAGGCTATAACCCACCTCTTTTTTGTTCATTTTGCCGCAGGACCAACTAGGCGCCAAGGGATTCGGCTGCTCTTTTTTGGGTACGGCTGTGCCCGCGGCCTATTTTTGTCATGGGGAGGGGGTGGGCAAAGTCTCGACCTAGTCCGAGTCCGGCGGACGAAGTTCGCCGGCCCCACGCCCCAAGGCTATAGCACACCCCTTTTTTGGGCATTTTTCCGCAAGACGCACTAGGCGCCAAGGGTTTCGGCTCCTCGTTTTTGGGTGCGGCTGTGCCCGCGGCCTATTTTTGTCGTGGGGAGGGGGTGGGCAAAGTCTCGGCCCATTCCGAGTCCGGCGGACGAACTTCGGCAGCCCCAGGCCCCAAGGCTATAGCACACCCCTTTTTTGGGCATTTTTCCGCAGGACGAACTTGGCGCCAAGGGGTTCGGCTGCTCTTTTTTGGGCGTGGCTGTGCCCGCGGCCTATTTTTGTCACGGGGTGGGGGTAGGGCAAAGTCTCGGCCCATTCCGAGGAAGGCGGGCGAAGTTCGCCAGCCCCACGCCCCAGGGCTATAGCCCACCCCTTTTTTGGGCATTTTTCCACAGGACGAACTTGGCGCCAAGGGGTTCGGCTGCTCTTCTTTGGGCGCGGGTCTATTTTTGGTGCAGGGAGCGGGTGGACAAAGTCTCGGCCCATTCCGAGGAAAGTGGATGAACTTTGCCGTCCCCACGCCCCAAGGCTATAGCACACCCCTTTTTTGGGCATTTTTCCGCAGGACGAACTTTGTGCCAAGGGGTTCGGCTGCTCTTTTTTGGGCGCGGCTCTGCCCGCGGCCTATTTTTGTCGTGGGGAGGGGGTGGGCAAAGTCTCGGCCCATTCCGAGTCCGGCGGACAAAGTTCGCCCACCCCACGCCCCAAGGCTATAGCGCACCCGTTTTTTGGGCATTTTTCCGCAGGACGGACTTGGCGCCAAGGGGTTCGGCTGCTCTTTTTTGGGCGCGGTTTTGCCCGAGGCCTATTTTTGTCGCAGGGAGGGGGTGGGAAATGTCTCGGCCCATTCCGATTCCGGCGGACGAAGTTCGCCAGCCCGACGCCCCAAGGCTATAGCCCACCCCCTTTTTGGGCATTTTTCCGCAGGACGAACTTGGCGCCAAGGGGTTCGGCTGCTATTTTTTGGGCGCGGCTGTGCCCGCGGCCTATTTTTGTTGGGGGGAGGCGGTGGGAAAAGTCTCGGCCCATTCCGAGTCCGGCGGACGAAGGTCGCCCACCTCACGCCCCATGGCGATAGCCCACCCCCTTTTTGGGCATTTTTGTGCAGGACGAACTTGGCGCCAAGGCGTTCGGCTGTTCTTTTTTGAGCGCGGCTGTGCCTGCGGCCTATTTTTGGCACAGGGAGGGGTGGGTAAAGTCGCGGCCCATTCCGAGGAAGGCGGACGAAGTTCGCCGGCCCCACACCCAAGGCTATAGCCCACCCCCTTTTTGGGCATTTTTCTGCAGGATGAACATGGCGCCATGGGGTTCGGCTGCTCTTTTTTGGGCGCGGTTTTGCCCGAGGCCTATTTTTGTCACGGGGAGGGGATGGGAAAAGTCTCTGCCCATTCCGAGTCCGGCGGACGAAGTTCGCCAGCCCCACGCTCCAAGGCTATAGCCCAACACCTTTTTGCGCATTTTTCCGCAGGATGAACTTGGCGCCAAGGGGTTCGGCTGCTCTTTTTTGGGAGTGGTTATGCCCGAGGCCTATTTTTGTCGAGGGGAGGGGGTGGGAAAAATCTCTGCCCATTCCGAGTCCGGCGGACGAAGTTCGCCAGCCCCACGCTCCAAGGCTATAGCCCAACACCTTTTTGCGCACTTTTCCGCAAGACGAACTTGGCGCCAAGGGGTTCGGCTGCTATTTATTGGGCGCGGCTGTACCCGCAGCCTATTTTTGTCGCGGGGAGGGTGTGGGAAAAGTCTCGGCCCATTCCGAGTCCGGCGGACGAAGTTCGCCGACCCCACGCCCCAAGGCTATAGCACACCCCTTTTTTGGGCATTTTTCCGCAAGACGCACTAGGCGCCAAGGGTTTCGGCTCCTCGTTTTAGGGTGCGGCTGTGCCCGCGGCCTATTTTTGTCGCGGGGAGGGGGTGGGCAAAGTCTCGGCCCATTCCGAGTCCGGCGGACGAACTTCGGCGGCCCCAGGCCCCAAGGCTATAGCACACCCCTTTTTTGCGCATTTTTCCGCAGGACGAACTTGGCGCCAAGGGGTTCGGCTGCTCTTTTTTGGGCGCGGCTGTGCCCGCGGCCTATTTTTGTCACGGGGTGGGGGTAGGGCAAAGTCTCGGCCCATTCCGAGGAAGGCGGGCGAAGTTCGCCAGCCCCACGCCCCAAGGCTATAGCCCACCCCTTTTTTGGGTATTTTTCCGCAGGAAGAACTTGGCGCCAAGGGGTTCGGCTGCTCTTTTTTGGGCGCGAGCCTATTTTTGGTTCAGGGAGCGGGTGGACAAAGTCTCGGCCCATTCCGAGGAAGGCGGATGAACTTTGCCGTCCCCACGCCCCAAGGCTATAGCACACCCCTTTTTTGGGCATTTTTCCGCAGGACAAACTTTGTGCCAAGGGGTTCGGCTGCTCTTTTTTGGGCGCGGCTGTGCCCGCGGCCTATTTTTGTCGTGGGGAGGGGGTGGGCAATGTCTAGGCCCATTCCGAGTCCTGCGGACAAATTTCGCCCACCCCACGCCCCAAGGCTATAGCCCACCCGTTTTTTGGGCATTTTTCCGCAGGACGGACTTGGCGCCAAGGGGTTCGGTTGCTCTTTTTTGGGCGCGGTTTTGCCCGAGGCCTATTTTTGTCGCGGGGAGGGGGTGGGAAATGTCTCGGCCCATTCCAATTCCGGCGGACGAAGTTCGCCAGCCCGACGCCCCAAGGCTATAGCCCACCCCCTTTTCGGGCATTTTTCCGCAGGACGAACTTGGCGCCAAGGGGTTCGGCTGCTCTTTTTTGGGTTCCGCTGTACCCGCGGCCTATTTTTGTCGCGGGTGGGGGTGGGAAAAGTCTCGGCCCATTCTGAGTCCGGCGTACGAAGTTCGCCAACCCCACGCCCCAAGGCTATAGCACACCCCTTTTTTGGGCATTTTTCCGCAGGACGAACGTGGCGACAAGGGTTTCGGTTGCTCGTTTTTGGGCGCGGCTGTGCCCGCGGCCTATTTTTGTCGCGGGGAGGGGGTGGGTAAAGTCTCGGCCCATTCCGAGTCCGGTGGACGAAGTTCGCCAGCCCCACGCCCCAAGGCTATAACCCACCTCCTTTTTGTTCATTTTTCCGCAGGACCAACTAGGCGCCAAGGGATTCGGCTGCTCTTTTTTGGGTACGGCTGTCCCCGCAGCCTATTTTTGTCATGGGGAGGGGGTGGGCAAAGTCTCGACCTAGTCCGAGTCCGGCGGACGAAGTTCGCCGGCCCCACGCCCCAAGGCTATAGCACACCCATTTTTTGGGCATTTTTCCGCAAGACGCACTAGGCGCCAAGGGTTTCGGCTCCTCGTTTTTGGGTGCGGCTGTGCCCGCGGCCTATCTTTGTCGTGGGGAGGGGGTGGGCAAAGTCTCGGCCCATTCCGAGTCCGGCGGACGAACTTCGGCAGCCCCAGGCCCCAAGGCTATAGCACACCCCTTTTTTGGGCATTTTTCCGCAGGACGAACTTGGCGCCAAGGGGTTCGGCTGCTCTTTTTTGGGCGTGGCTGTGCCCGCGGCCTATTTTTGTCACGGGGTGGGGGTAGGGCAAAGTCTCGGCCCATTCCGAGGAAGGCGGGCGAAGTTCGCCAGCCCCACGCCCCAAGGCTATAGCCCACCCCTTTTTTGGGCATTTTTCCACAGGACGAACTTGGCGCCAAGGGGTTCGGCTGCTCTTTTTTGGGCGCGGGTCTATTTTTGGTGCAGGGAGCGGGTGGACAAAGTCTCGGCCCATTCCGAGGAAGGTGGATGAACTTTGCCGTCCCCACGCCCCAAGGCTATAGCACACCCCTTTTTTGGGCATTTTTCCGCAGGATGAACTTTGTGCCAAGGGGTTCGGCTGCTCTTTTTTGGGCGCGGCTCTGCCCGCGGCCTATTTTTGTCGTGGGGAGGGGGTGGGCAAAGTCTCGGCCCATTCCGAGTCCGGCGGACAAAGTTCGCCCACCCCACGCCCCAAGGCTATAGCGCACCCGTTTTTTGGGCATTTTTCCGCAGGACGGACTTGGCGCCAAGGGGTTCGGCTGCTCTTTTTTGGGCGCGGTTTTGCCCGAGGCCTATTTTTGTCGCAGGGAGGGGGTGGGAAATGTCTCGGCCCATTCCGATTCCGGCGGACGAAGTTCGCCAGCCCGACGCCCCAAGGCTATAGCCCACCCCCTTTTTGGGCATTTTTCCGCAGGACGAACTTGGCGCCAAGGGGTTCGGCTGCTATTTTTTGGGCGCGGCTGTGCCCGCGGCCTATTTTTGTTGGGGGGAGGCGGTGGGAAAAGTCTCGGCCCATTCCGAGTCCGGCGGACGAAGGTCGCCCACCTCACGCCCCATGGCGATAGCCCACCCCCTTTTTGGGCATTTTTGTGCAGGACGAACTTGGCGCCAAGGCGTTCGGCTGTTCTTTTTTGAGCGCGGCTGTGCCTGCGGCCTATTTTTGGCACAGGGAGGGGTGGGTAAAGTCGCGGCCCATTCCGAGGAAGGCGGACGAAGTTCGCCGGCCCCACACCCAAGGCTATAGCCCACCCCCTTTTTGGGCATTTTTCTGCAGGATGAACATGGCGCCATGGGGTTCGGCTGCTCTTTTTTGGGCGCGGTTTTGCCCGAGGCCTATTTTTGTCACGGGGAGGGGATGGGAAAAGTCTCTGCCCATTCCGAGTCCGGCGGACGAAGTTCGTCAGCCCCACGCTCCAAGGCTATAGCCCAACACCTTTTTGCGCATTTTTCCGCAGGATGAACTTGGCGCCAAGGGGTTCGGCTGCTCTTTTGTGGGAGTGGTTATGCCCGAGGCCTATTTTTGTCGAGGGGAGGGGGTGGGAAAAATCTCTGCCCATTCCGAGTCCGGCGGACGAAGTTCGCCAGCCCCACGCTCCAAGCCTATAGCCCAACACCTTTTTGCGCACTTTTCCGCAAGACGAACTTGGCGCCAAGGGGTTCGGCTACTATTTATTGGGCGCGGCTGTACCCGCAGCCTATTTTTGTCGCGGGGAGGGTGTGGGAAAAGTCTCGGCCCATTCCGTGTCCGGCGGACGAAGTTCGCCGACCCCACGCCCCAAGGCTATTGCACACCCCTTTTTTGGGCATTTTTCCGCAAGACGCACTAGGCGCCAAGGGTTTCGGCTGCTCGTTTTAGGGTGCGGCTGTGCCCGCGGCCTATTTTTGTCGCGGGGAGGGGGTGGGCAAAGTCTCGGCCCATTCCGAGTCCGGCGGACGAACTTCGGCGGCCCCAGGCCCCAAGGCTATAGCACACCCCTTTTTTGCGCATTTTTCCGCAGGACGAACTTGGCGCCAAGGGGTTCGGCTGCTCTTTTTTGGGCGCGGCTGTGCCCGCGGCCTATTTTTGTCACGGGGTGGGGGTAGGGCAAAGTCTCGGCCCATTCCGAGGAAGGCGGGCGAAGTTCGCCAGCCCCACGCCCCAAGGCTATAGCCCACCCCTTTTTTGGGTATTTTTCCGCAGGACGAACTTGGCGCCAAGGGGTTCGGCTGCTCTTTTTTGGGCGCGGGCCTATTTTTGGTGCAGGGAGCGGGTGGACAAAGTCTCGGCCCATTCCGAGGAAGGCGGATGAACTTTGCCGTCCCCACGCCCCAAGGCTATAGCACACCCCTTTTTTGGGCATTTTTCCGCAGGACAAACTTTGTGCCAAGGGGTTCGGCTGCTCTTTTTTGGGCGCGGCTGTGCCCGCGGCCTATTTTTGTCTTGGGGAGGGGGTGGGCAAAGTCTCGGCCCATTCCGAGTCCTGCGGACAAAGTTCGCCCACCCCACGCCCCAAGGCTATAGCCCACCCGTTTTTTGGGCATTTTTCCGCAGGACGGACTTGGCGCCAAGGGGTTCGGCTGCTCTTTTTTGGGCGCGGTTTTGCCCGAGGCCTATTTTTGTCGCGGGGAGGGGGTGGGAAATGTCTCGGCCCATTCCAATTCCGGCGGACGAAGTTCGCCAGCCCGACGCCCCAAGGCTATAGCCCACCCCCTTTTCGGGCATTTTTCCGCAGGACGAACTTGGCGCCAAGGGGTTCGGCTGCTCTTTTTTGGGCGCGGCTGTGCCCGCGGCCTATTTTTTTTGGGGGGAGGCGGTGGGAAAAGTCTCGGCCCATTCCGAGTTCGGCGGACGAAGGTCGCCCGCCTCACGCCCCAAGGCGATAGCCCACCCCCTTTTTGGACATTTTTGTGCAGGACGAACTTTGCGCCAAGGCGTTCGGCTGTTCTTTTTTGAGCGCGGATGTGCCTGCGGCGTATTTTTGGCACAGGGAGGGGTGGGCAAAGTCGCGGTCCATTCCGAGGAAGGCGGACGAAGTTCGCCGGCCCCACACCCAAGGCTATAGCCCACCCCCTTTTTGGGCATTTTTCTGCAGGACGAACATGGCGCCATGGGGTTCGGCTGCTCTTTTTTGGGCACGGTTTTGCCCGAGGCCTATTTTTGTCGCGGGGAGGGGATGGGAAAAGTCTCTGCCCATTCCGAGTCCGGCGGACGAAGTTCGCCAGCCCCACGCTCCAAGGCTATAGCCCAACACCTTTTTGCGCACTTTTCCGCAGGACGAACTTGGCGCCAAGGGGTTCGGCTGCTATTTATTGGGCGCGGCTGTGCCCGCAGCCTATTTTTGTCGCGGGGAGGGTGTGGGAAAAGTCTCGGCCCATTCCGAGTCCGGCGGACGAAGTGCGCCGACCCCACGCCCCAAGGCTATAGCCCACCCCCTTTTTGGGCATTTTTCCGCAGGACGAACTTTGTGCCAAGGGTTTCGGCTGCTCTTTTTTGGGCGTGGCCGTGCCCGCGGCGTATTTTTGTCGTGGGGAGGGGGTGGGCAAAGTCGCGGCACAGTCCGAGTCCGGCGGACAAAGTTCGCCCACCCCATGCCCCAAGGCTATAGCCCACCCGTTTTTTGGGCATTTTTCCGCAGGACGAACTTGGCGCCAAGGGGTTCGGCTGCTCTTTTTTCGGCGCGGCTGTGCCCGCGGCCTATTTTTGTCACGGGGAGGGGGTGGGCAAAGTCTCGGCCCTTTCCAAGTCTGGCGGATGAACTTCGGCAGCCCCACGCCCCAAGGCTATAGCCCACCCCCTTTTTGGGCATTTTTCCGCAGGATGAACTTGGCGCCAAGGCGTTCGGCTGCTCTTTTTTGGGTTCCGCTGTACCCGCGGCCTATTTTTGTCGCGGGTGGGGGTGGGAAAAGTCTCGGCCCATTCTGAGTCCGGCGTACGAACTTCGGCAGCCCCACGCCCCAAGGCTATAGCACACCCCTTTTTTGGGCATTTTTCCACAGGACGAACATGGCGCCAAGGGGTTCGGCTGCTCTTTTTTGGGTGCGGCTGTGCCCGTGGCCTATTTTCTTCACGGGGAGGGGGTGGGAAAATTCTCGGCCCATTCCGAGGAAGGCGGATGAACTTTGCCGGCCCCACGCCCAAAGGCTATAGCTCACCCCTTTTTTGGGCATTTTTCCGCAGGACGAATTTGGCGCCATCAGGTTCGGCTGCTCTTTTTTGGGCGCGGCTGTGGCCGCGGCCTATTTTTGTCGCGGGGAGGGGGTGGGCAAAGTCTCAGCCCATTCCTAGGAAGGCGGATGAACTTTGCCGGCCCCACGCCCAAAGGCTATAGCACACCCCTCTTTTGGGCATTTTTTCCGCAGGACGGACTTGGCGCCAAGGGGTTCGGCTGCTTTTTTTTGGGTGCGGCTGTGCCGCGGCCTATTTTTTCCGCGGGGAGAGGGTTGACAAAGTCTCGGCCCATTCCCAATCCGGCGGACGAAGTTCGCCCGCACCTCGCCCCAAGGCTATAGCCCAACCCCTTTTGGGGCATTTTTCTGCAGCACGAACTTGGCGCCAAGGGGTTCGGCTTCTCTTTTTTGGGCGCGGCAGTGCCCGCGGCCTATTTTTGTCTCGGGGAGGGGGTGGGCAAAGTCTCAGGACATTCCGAGAAAGGCGGACGAAGTTCGCCGGCCCCACACCCAAAGGCTATAGCACACCCCTCTTTTGGGCATTTTTCCGCAGGACGGACTTGGCGCCACGGGGTTCGGCTGCTTTTTTTTGGGCGCGGCTGTGCCCGAGGCCTATTTTTGTCACGGGGAGGGGGTGGGAAATGTCTCGGCCCATGCCGAGTCCGGCGGACGAAGGTCGCCGGCCCCACGCCCCAAGGGGATAGCCCACCCCCTTTTTGGGCATTTTTCTGCAGGACGAACTTGGCGCCAAGGGGTTCGGCTATTCTTTTTTGAGCGCGGCTGTGCCTGCGGCCTATTTTTGGCACGGGGAAGGGGTGGGCAAAGTCGCGGCCCATTCCGAGGAAGGCGGAATAACTTTGCCGGCCCCACGCCCAAAGGCTATAGCACACCCCGTTTTTGGGCTTTTTTCCGCAGGACGAACTAGGGGCCAAGGGGTTCGGCTGCTCTGTTTTGGGCGCGGCTGTGACCGCGGCCTATTTTTGTCACGGGGAGGGGGCGGGCAAAGTATCGGCCCATTCCGAGTCCGGCGGACGAAGTTCGCCTGCCCCACGCCCCAAGGCTATAGCCCACCCCCTTTTTGGGCATTTTTCCGCAGGACGAACATGGCGCCAAGGGGTTCGGCTGCTCTTTTTTGGGTGCGGCTGTGCCCGTGGCCTATTTTCTTCACGGGGAGGGGGTGGGAAAAGTATCGGCCCATTCCGAGGAAGGCGGATGAACTTTGCCGGCCCCACGCCCAAAGGCTATAGCACACCCCTCTTTTGGGCATTTTTCCGCAGGACGGACTTGGCGCCAAGGGGTTCGGCTGCTCTTTTTTGGGCGCGATTTTGCCCGAGGCCTATTTTTGTCGCGGGGAGGGGGTGGGAAATGTCTCGGCCCATTCCGATTCCGGCGGACGAAGTTCGCCAGCCCGACGCCCCAAGGCTATAGCCCACCCCCTTTTTGGGCCTTTTTCCGCAGGACGAACTTGGCGCCAAGGGGTTGGGCTGCTCTTTTTTGGGTGTGGCTGTGCCCGCGGCCTATTTTTGTCGGGGGGGAGGGGGTGGGAAAAGTCTCGGCCCAATCCGAGGAAGGCGGATGAACTCTGCCGGCCCCACGCCCAAAGGCTATAGCTCACCCCTTTTTTGGGCATTTTTCCGCAGGACGAACTTGGCGCCAAGGGGTTCGGCTGCTCTTTTAAGGCGCGGCTGTGCCCGCGTCCTATTTTTGTCACGGGGAGGGGGTGGGCAAGGTCTCAGCGCATACCTAGGAAGGCGGATGAACTTTGCCGGCCCCACGCCCAACTGCTATAGCACACCCCTCTTTTGGGCATTTTTCCGCAGGACATACTTGGCGCCAAGGGGTTCGGCTGCTCTTTTTTGGGCGCGGTTTTACCCGAGGCCTATTTTTGTCGCGGGGAGGGGGTGGCAAATGTTTCGGCCCATTCCAAGTCCGGCGGACGAAGTTTGCCAGCCCGACGCCCCAAGGCTATAGCCCACCCCCTTTTTGGGCATTTTTCCGCAGGATGAACTTGGCGCCAAGGGGTTCGGCTGCTCTTTTTTGGGCGCGGCTGTGCCCGCGACCTATTTTTGTCGTGGGGAGGTGGTGTGCAAAGTGACGGCCCATTCCAAGTCCGGCGGACGAAGTTCGCCTGCCCCACACCCAAGGCTATATCCCACCCCCTTTTTGGACATTTTTCCGCAGGACGAACATGGCGCCATGGGGTTCAGCTGCTCTTTTTTGGGCGCGGTTTTGCCCGAGGCCTATTTTTGTCATGGGGAGGGGGTGGGAAAAGTCTCTGCCCATTCTGAGTCCGGCGGACGAAGTTCGCCAGCCCCACGCTCCAAGGCTATAGCCCACCCCTTTTTGGGCTGTTTTCCGCATGACGAACTTGGCGCCAAGGCGTTCGGCTGTTCTTTTTTGGGCGCGGCTGTGCCCATGGCCTATTTTTGGCGCGGGGAGGGCGTGGTAAAAGTCTCGGCCCATTCCGAGGATGGCGGACGATGTTCGCCGGCCCCACGCCCAAAGGCTATGGCCCACCCCCTTTTTGGGCTTTTTTCCGCAGGACGAACTTGGCGCCAAGGGGTTCGGCTGCTCTTTTTTGGGTGCGGCTGTGCCCGTGGCCTATTTTTGTCTCGGGGAGGGGGTGGGCAAAGTCTCGGCCCATTCCGAGGAAGGCGGACGAAGTTTGCCAGCCCCACGCCCAAATGCTAAGGCCCACACCTTTTTTGGGCATTTTTCCGCAGGACGAACTTGGCGCCAAGGGGTTCGGCTGCTCTTTTTTGGGCGCGGTTTTGCCCGAGGCCTATTTTTGTCGCGGGGAGGGGGTTGGAAAAGTCTCTGCCCATTACGAGTCCGGCGGACGAAGTTGGCCCGCCCCACGTCCCAAGGCTATAGCCCACCCCCTTTTTGGGCATTTTTCTGCAGGACGAACTTGACGCCAAGGGGTTCGGCAGGTCTTTTTTGGGCGCAGCTGTGCTCGCGGCCTATTTTTATCGTGGGGAGGGGGTGGGCAAAGTCTCGGCCCATTCCAAGTCCGGCGGACGAAGTTCGCCTGCCCCACGCCCCAAGGCTATAGCCCACCCCCTTTTTGGGCTTTTTTCCGAAGTACGAACTTGGCGCCTAGGGGTTCGGCTGCTCTTTTTTGGGCACGGCTGAGCCCGCGGCCTATTTTTATCGCGGGGAGGGGGTGGGCAAATTCTCGGCCCATACCGAGGAAGGCGAACGAAGTTCGCGCGCCGCACGCCCCAAGGCTATAGCCCACACTTTTTTTGGGCATTTTTCCGCAGGACGAACTTGGCGCCAAGGGGTTTGGTAGCTCTTTTTTGGTCGCGGCTGTGCCCGTGGCCTATTTTTTTTGCGGGGAGGGGGTGGGCAAAGTCTCGACACATTCCGAGTCCGGCGGACGAAGTTCGCCAGCGCCAAGCCCCAAGGCTATAGCCCACCTCTTTTTCGGGTATTTTTCCGCAGGACGAACTTGGCGCCAAGGGGTTCGGCTGATCTTTTTTGGGCACGGCTGTCCCCGCGGCCTAGTTTTGTCACGGGGAGGGGGTGGGAAAAGTCTCGGCCCATTCCGAGGATGGCGGATGAACTTTGCCGGCCCCACGCCCAAAGGCTATAGCACACCCCTTTTTTGGGCATTTTTCCGCAGGACGAACTTGGCGCCAAGGGGTTTGGTAGCTCTTTTTTCGTCGCGGCTGTGCCCGTGGCCTATTTTTGTTGCGGGGAGGGGGTGGGCAAAGTCTCGACACATTCCGAGTCCGGCGGACGGAGTTCGCCAGCGCCAAGCCCCAAGGCTATAGCCCACCTCTTTTTTGGGTATTTTTCCGCAGGACGAACTTGGCGCCAAGGGGTTCGGCTGATCTTTTTTTGGCACGGCTGTGCCCGCGGCCTAGTTTTGTCGCGGGGAGGGGGTGGGAAAAGTCTCGGCCCATTCCGAGGATGGCGGATGAACTTTGCCGGCCCCACGCCCAAAGGCTATAGCACACCCCTTTTTTGGGCATTTTTCCGCAGGACGAACTTGGCGCCAAGGGGTTCGGTTGCTCTTTTTTGCGCGCGGCTGTGCCCGTGGCTTATTTTTGTTGCGGGGAGGGGGTGGGCAAATTCTCGGCCCATTCCGAGGAAGGCGGACAAAGTTCGCCAGCCCCACGCCCCAAGCCTATAGCCCACCCTTTTTTTGGGGATTTTTCCGCAGGATGAACTTGGCGCCATGGGGTTCGCCTGCTCTTTTTTGGGCGCGGCTGGGCCCGTGGCCTATTTTTGTCGCGGGAGGGGGTGGGAAAAGTCTCGGCCCAATCCGAGTCCGGCGTACGAACTTCGGCAGCCCCACGCCCCAAGGCTATAGCACACCCCTTTTTTGGGCATTTTTCCACAGGACGAACATGGCGCCAAGGGGTTCGGCTGCTTATTTTTGGAAGCGGCTGTGCCCGCAGCCTATTTTGTTCGTGGGGAGGGGGTGGGAAAAGTCTTGGCCCACTCTGAGTCCGGCGGACGAAGTTCGCCCGCCCGACGCCCGAAGGCTATAGCCCACCACCTTTTTGATCATTTTTCCGCAGGACGAACTTGGTGCCAAGGGGTTCGGCTGCTCTTTTTTGGGCATGGCTGTGCCCGCAGCTTAGTTTTAGTGCGGGGAGGGGGTGGGCAAAGTCTCGGCCCATTCCGAGGATGGCGGATGAACTTTGCCGGCCCCACGCCCAAAAGCTATAGCACACCCCTTTTTTGGGCATTTTTCCGCAGGACGAACTTGGCGCCAAGGGGTTCGGTTGCTCTTTTTTGGGCGCGGCTGTGCCCGTGGCCTATTTTTGTTGCGGGGAGGGGGTGGGCAAAGTCTCGACAAATTCCGAGTCTGGCGGACGAAGTTCGCCAGCCCCAAGCCCCAAGGCTATAGCCCACCTCTTTTTTGGGTATTTTTCCGCACGACGAACTTGGCGCCAAGGGGTTCCGCTGCTCTTTTTTGGGCGCGGCTGTGCCCGCGGCCTATTGTTGTCGCGGGGAGGGGGTGGGAAAAGTCTCGGCCCGTTCTGAGGCCGGCGGACGAACTTCGGAAGCCCCAAGCCCCAAAGCTATGGCACACCCCTTTTTTGGGCATTTTTCCGCAGGACGAACTTGGCGCCAAGGGGTTCGGCTGCTCTTTTTTGGGCGCGGCTGTGCCCGCGGCCTATTTTTGTCGTGTGGAGGGGGTGAGAAAAGTCTCGGCCCAATCCGAGTCCTGCGGACGCAGTGCGCCGGCCCCACGCCCCAAGGCCAGCCCCACGCCCCAAGGCTATTGCCCACCCCCCTTTTTCGGCATTTTTCCGCAGGACGAACTTGGCGCCATGGGGTTTGGCAGCTCTTTTTTCGGTACGGCTGTGCCCGCGGCCTAGTTTTGTCGCGGGGAGGGGGTGGGGAAGGTCTCGTCCCATTCTGAGTCCGGCGGACGAAGTTCGCCAGCCCCACGCCCCAAGGCTATAGGCCACCCCTTTTTTGGGCATTTTTCCGCAGGACGAACTTGGCGCCAAGGGGTTCGGCTGCTCTTTTTTGGGCGCGGCTGTGCCCGCGGCCTATTTTTTTCGCGGGGAGGGGGTGGCCAAAGTCTCGGCCCATTCCGAGGATGGCGGATGAACTTTGCCGGCCCCACGCCCAAAGGCTATAGCACACCCCTTTTTTGGGCATTTTTCCGCTGGACGAACTTGGCGCCAAGGGGTTCGGCTGCTCTTTTTTGGACGAGGCTGTGCCCGTGGCCTATTTTTGTCGCGGGGAGGGGGTGGCCAAAGTCTCGGCCCATTCCGAGGAAGGCGGACGAAGTTCGCCGTCCCATGCCCAAAGGCTATAGCACACCCCTTTTTGGGTATTTTTCCGCTGGACGAACTTGGCGCCATGGGGTTTGGCTGCTCTTTTTTGGATGCGGCTGTGCCTGCGGCCTATTATTGTCGTGGGGAGGGGGTGGGGAAAGTCTCGCCCATTCCGAGTCCGGCGGACGAAGTGCGCCATCCCCACGCCCCAAGGCTATAGCCCACCCCTTTTTTGGGCATTTTTCCGCAGGACGAACTTGGTGCCAAAGCGTTCGGTTGCTCTTTTTTGGGCGCGGCTGTGCCCGCGGCCTATTTTTATCGCGGGGAGGCGGTGGGCAAATTCTCGGCCCATTCCGAGGAAGGCAGACAAAGTTCGCCAGCCCCACGCCCCAAGCCTATAGCCCACCCTTTTTTTGGGGATTTTTCCGCAGGATGAACTTGGCGCCATGGGGTTCGCCTAATCTTTTTTGGGCGCGGCTGGGGCCGCGGCCTCTTTTTTTCGCGGGGAGGGGGTGGGAAAAGTTTCGGCCCATTCCGAGTCCGGCGTACGAACTTCGGCAGCCCCACGCCCCAAGGCTATAGCACACCCATTTTTTGGGCATTTTTCCGCAGGACGAACTTGGCGCAATGGGGTTCGGCTGCTCTTTTTTGGGAGCGGCTGTGCCCGCGGCCAATTTTGGTGCGGGGAGGGGGTGGGCAAAGTCTCGGCCCATTCCGAGGAAGGCGGACGAAGTTCGCCTGCCCCACGCCCAAAGGCGATAGCCCACCCCTTTTTTGGGCATTTTTCCCCAAGACGAACATGGCGCCAAGGGGTTCGGCTTGTCTTTTTTGGGCGCGGTTGTGCCCGCGGCCTATTTTTGTCGTGGGGAGGGGGTGGCCAAACTCTCGGCCCATTCCGAGTCCCGCAGACGAAGTTCGCCCGCCCCACGCCCCAAGGCTATATAGCCCACCCCCTTTTTGAGCATTTTTCCGCAGGACGAACTTGGCGCCAAGGGGTTCGGCTGCTATTTTTTTGGCGCGGCTGTGCCTGCAGCTTATTTTTAGTGCGGGGAGGGGGTGGGCGAAGTCTCGGCCCATTCCGAGGAAGGCGGACGAAGTTCGCCAGCCTCACGCCCAAAGGCTACAGCCCACCCCTTTTTTGGGCATTTTTCCGCAGGACGAACTTGGCGCCAAGGGGTTCGGCTGCTCTTTTTTGCGCGAGGCTGTGCCCGCGGCCTATTTTTGTCGCGGGGAGGGGGTGGGCAAAGTCTCGGCCCATTCCGTGGAAGGAGGACGAAGTTCGCCCGCCCCACGCCCCAAGGCTATAGCCCACCCCCTTTTTGAGCATTTTTCCGCAGGACGAACATGGCGCCAAGGGGTTCGGCTGCTCTTTTTTGCGTGAGGCTGTGCCCGCGGCCTATTTTTGTCGTGGGGAGGGGGTGGGCAAAGTCTCGGCCCATTCCGAGGAAGGCGGACGAAGTTCGCCCGCCCCACGCCCCAAGGCTATAGCCCACCCCCTTTTTGAGCATTTTTCCGCAGGACGAACCTGGCGCCAAGGGGTTCGGCTGCTCTTTTTTGGGCGCGGCTGTGCCCGTAGCTTATTTTTAGTGCGGGGGGGGGGGAGGTGGGCAAATTCTCGGCCCATTCTGAGGAAGGCGGACGAAGTTCGCCAGCCCCACGCCCAAAGGCTATAGCCCACCCCTTTTTTGGGCATTTTTTCGCAGGACGAACTTGGCGCCAAGGGGTTCGGTTGCTCTTTTTTGGGCGCGGCTGTGGCCACGGCCTATTTTTGTCGTGGGGAGGGGGTGGGAAAAGTCTCGGCCCATTCCGAGTCCGGCGGACGAACTTTGCCGACCCCACGCCCAATGGCTATAGCACACCCCTTTTTTGGGCATTTTTCCGCAGGACGAACTTGGCGCCAAGGGGTTCAGCTGCTCTTTTATGGGCGCGGCTGTGGCCCCGGCCTATTTTTGTTACGGGGAGGGAGTGGGCAAAGTCTCGGCCAATTCCGAGTCCGGCGGACGAAGTTCGCCAGCCCCACGCCCCGAGGCTATAGCCCACCCCTTTTTTGGGCATTTATCCGCAGGACGAACTTGGCGCCAAGTGGTTCGGCTGCTCTTTTTTTGGGCGCGGCTGTGCCCGTGGCCTATTTTTGTCGCGGGGAAGAGGTGGACAAAGTCTCGGCCCATTCCGAGTCCGGCGGACGAAGTACGCCCGACCCACGCCCCAAGGCTATAGCCCACCACTTTTTTGGGCATTTTTCCGCAGGACGAACTTGGCGCCAAGGGGTTCGGCTCCTCTTTTTTGGGCACGGCTGTGCCCGCGGCCTATGTTTGTCGTGGGGAGGGGGCGGGAAAAGTCTAGGCCGATTCCGAGGAAGGCGGACGAAGTTCGCAGGCCCCACGCCCAAAGGCTATAGCACACCCCTTTTTTGGGCATTTTTCCGCAGGATGAACTTGGCGCCAAGGGGTTCAGCTGCTCTTTTTGGGGCGCGGCTGCATCCGCGGCCTATTTTTGTCACGGGGAGGGGGTGGGAAAAGTCTCGGCCCATTCCGAGTCCGGCGGACGAACTTAGCCGGCCCCACCCCCCATGGCTATAGCACACCCCTTTTTTGGGCATTTTTCCGCAGGACGAACTTGGCCCCAGGGGGTTCGGCTGCTCTTTTCTGGGCGCGGCTGTGCCAGCGCCCTGTTTTTGTTGCGGGGAGGGGGTGGCCAAAGTCTCGGCCCATTCCGAGTCCGGCGGACGAAGTGAGGCAGCCCCACGCCCCAAGCCTATAGCCCACCCCTTTTTTGGGCATTTTTCCGCATGACGAACATGGCGCCAAGGGGTTCGGCAGCACCTTTTTGGGTGCGGCTGTGCCCGCGGCCGATTTCTATCGCGGGGAGGCGGTGGGCAAAGTCTCGGCCTATTCCAAGGAAGGCGGACGATGTTCGCCAGCCCCACGCCCCAAGGCTATAGCCCACCCCCTTTTTGGGCATTTTTCCGCAGGGCGGACTTGGCGCCAAGGGGTTCGGCTGCTCTTTTTTGGGCGTGACTGTGCCAGTGACCTATTTATGTCGTGGGGAGGGGGTGGGCAAATTCTCGGCCCATTCTGAGGAAGGCGGACGAAGTTCGCCAGCCCCACGCCCAAAGGCTATAGCCCACCCCTTTTTTGGGCATTTTTTTCGCAGGACGAACTTGGCGCCAAGGGGTTCGGTTGCTCTTTTTTGGGCGCGGCTGTGGCCACGGCCTATTTTTGTCGTGGGGAGGGGGTGGGAAAAGTCTCGGCCCATTCCGAGTCCGGCGGACGAACTTTGCCGACCCCACGCCCAATGGCTATAGCACACCCCTTTTTTGGGCATTTTTCCGCAGGACGAACTTGGCGCCAAGGGGTTCAGCGGCTCTTTTATGGGCGTGACTGTGCCAGTGACCTATTTCTATCGCGGGGAGGCGGTGGGCAAAGTCTCGGCCTATTCCAAGGAAGGCGGACGATGTTCGCCAGCCCCACGCCCCAAGGCTATAGCCCACCCCCTTTTTGGGCATTTTTCCGCAGGGCGGACTTGGCGCCAAGGGGTTCGGCTGCTCTTTTTTGGGCGTGACTGTGCCAGTGACCTATTTCTATCGCGGGGAGGCGGTGGGCAAAGTCTCGGCCTATTCCAAGGAAGGCGGACGAAGTTCGCCAGCCCCACGCCCCAAGGCTATAGCCCACCCCTTTTTTGGGCATTTATCCGCAGGACGAACTTGGCGCCAAGTGGTTCGGCTGCTCTTTTTTTGGGCGCGGCTGTGCCCGTGGCCTATTTTTGTCGCGGGGAAGAGGTGGGCATAGTCTCGGTCCATTCCGAGTCCCGCGTACGAAGTTCGCCAGCCCCACATCCCAAGGCTATAGCCCACCCCCTTTTTGGGCATTTTTCAGCAGGACGAACTTGGCGCCAAGGGGTTCGGCTGCTCTTTTTTGGGCGCGGCTGTTCCCGTGGCCTATTTTTGTCGCGGGGAGGGGGTGGTCAAAGTCTCGGCCCATTCCTAGTCCGGCGGACGAAGTATGCCAGCCCCACGCCCCATTGCTATAGCCCACCCACTTTTTGGGCATTTTTCCGCATGGCGAACTTGGAGCCAAGGGGTTCGGCTGCTCCTTTTTCAGCGCGGCTGTGGCCGCGGCCTATTTTTTGGCGCGGGGAGGGGGTGGGCAAAGTCTCGGCCCATTCCGAGGAAGGTGGATGAACTTTGCCAGCCCCACGCCCCAAGGCTATAGCCCACCCCTATTCTGGGCATTTTTCCGCAGGACGAATTTGGTGCCAAGGGGTTCGACTGCTCTTTTTTGGGCGCGGCTGTGCCCGCGGCCTATTTTTGGTGCGGGGAGGGGGGTGGGCAAATTCTCGGTCCATTTTGAGTCCCGCGTACGATTTTCGCCAGCCCCACGCCCCAAGGTTATGGCCCACCCCGTTTTTGGGCATTTTTCCGCAGGACGAACTTGGCGCCATGGGGTTCGGCTGCTCTTTTTTGAGTGCGGCTGTGCCCGGGGCCTATTTTTGTCGTGGGGAGGGGGTGGCCTAAGTCTCGGCCCATTCCGAGTCCGGCGGACGAAGTTTGCCAGCCCCACGCCCCAAGGCTATAGCCCACCCCAATTTTGGGCATTTTTCCGCAGGACGAACTTGGTGCCAAGGGGTTCGACTGCTCTTTTTTGGGCGCGGCTGTGCTCGCGGCCTATTTTTGGTGTGGGGAGGGGGTGGGCAAAGTCTCGGTCCATTCCGAGTCCCGCGTACGAAGTTCGCCAGCCCCACATCCCAAGGCTATAGCCCACCCCCCTTTTTGGGCATTTTTCAGCAGGACGAACTTGGCGCCAAGGGGTTCGGCTGCTCTTTTTTGGGCGCGGCTGTTCCCGCGGCCTATTTTTGTCGCGGGGAGGGGGTGGTCAAAGTCTCGGCCCATTCCGAGTCCGGCGGACGAAGTGCGCCAGCCCCACGCCCCAAGGCTATAGCCCACCCCCTTTTTGGGAATTTTTCTGCAGGACGAACTTGGCGCCAAGGGGTTCAGCTGCTCTTTTTTGGGCGCGGCTGTGCCCGCGGCCTATTTTTTTCACGGGGACGGGGTGGTCAATGTCACGGCCCATTCCTAGCCCGGCGGACGAAGTATGCCAACCCCACGCCCCAAGGCTATAGCCCACCCACTTTTTGGGCATTTTTCCGCATGACGAACTTGGAGCCAAGGGGTTCGGCTGCTCCTTTTTCAGTGCGGCTGTGGCCGCGGCCTAGTTTTTGGCGCGGGGAGGGGGTGGGCAAAGTCTCGGCCCATTCCGAGGATGGCGGATGAACTTTGCCAGCCCCACACCCTAAGGCTATAGCCCACCCATATTTTGGGCATTTTTCCGCAGGACGAACATGGTGCCAAGGGGTTCGACTGCTATTTTTTGGGCGCGGCTGTGCCCGCGGCCTATTTTTGGTGCGGGTAGGGGGTGGCCAAATTCTCGGTCCATTCCGAGTCCCGCGTACGATGTTCGCCAGCCCCACGCCCCAAGGTTATGGCCCACCCCATTTTTGGGCATTTTTCCGCAGGACGAACTTGGCGCCATGGGGTTCGGCTGCTCTTTTTTGAGTGCGGCTGTGCCCGGGGCCTATTTTTGTCGTGGGGAGGGGGTGGCCAAAGTCTCGGCCCATTCCGAGTCCGGCGGACGAAGTTTGCCAGCCCCACGCCCCAAGGCTATAGCCCACCCCAATTTTGGGCATTTTTCCGCAGGACGAACTTGGTGCCAAGGGGTTCGACTGCTCTTTTTTGGGGCGCGGCTGTGCTCGCGGCCTATTTTTGGTGTGGGGAGGGGGGTGGGCAAATTCTCGGTCCATTCCGAGTCCCGCGTACGAAGTTCGCCAGCCCTACGCCCCAAGGCTATGGCCCACCCCCTTTTTGGGCATTTTTCCGCCGGACGAACCTGGCGCCATGGGGTTCGGCTGCTCTTTTTTGGGCGCGGCTGTGCCCGGGGCCTATTTTTGTCGTGGGGAGGGGGTGGGTAAAGTCTCGGCCCATTCCGAGTCCGGCGGACAAAGTTCGCCAGCCCCACGCCCGAAGGCTATAGCCCCCCCCCCCCTTTTTGGGCGTTTTTCCTCAGGACGAACTTGGCGTCAAGGGGTTCGACTGCTCTTTTTTGGGCGCGGCTGTGCCCGCGGCCTAATTTTTGTCGTGGGGAGGGGGTGGGCAAAGTCTCGGCCCATTCCGAGTCCGGCGGACGAAGTGCGCCAGCCCCACGCCCCAAGGCTATAGCCCACCCCACTTTTTGGGCATTTTTTCGCAGGACGAACTTGGCGCCAAGGGGTTCGGCTGCCCTTTTTTCGGCCCGGCTGTGCCCACAGCCTATTTTTGCCGTGGGGAGGGGGTGGGCAAAGTCTCGGCCCATTCCTAGTCCGGCGGACGAAGTATGCCAGCCCCACGCCCCATTGCTATAGCCCACCCACTTTTTGGGCAATTTTCCGCATGACGAACTTGGAGCCAAGGGGTTCGGCTGCTCCTTTTTCAGTGCGGCTGTGGCCGCGGCCTATTTTTTGGCACGGGGAGGGGGTGGGCAAAGTCTCGGCCCATTCCGAGGATGGCGGATGAACTTTGCCAGCCCCACACCCCAAGGCTATAGCCCACCCATATTTTGGGCATTTTTTCCGCCGGACGAACATGGTGCCAAGGGGTTCGACTGCTATTTTTTGGGCGCGGCTGTGCCCGCGGCCTATTTTTGGTGCGGGGAGGGGGTGGCCAAATTCTCGGTCCATTCCGAGTCCCGCGTACGTTGTTCGCCAGCCCCACGCCCCAAGGTTATGGCCCACCCCATTTTTGGGCATTTTTTCCGCAGGACGAACTTGGCGCCATGGGGTTCGCTGCTCTTTTTTGAGTGCGGCTGTGCCCGGGGCCTATTTTTGTCGTGGGGAGGGGTGGTCAAAGTCTCGGCCCATTCCTAGCCCGGCGGACGAAGTATGCCAGCCCCACGCCCCAGGCTATAGCCCACCCACTTTTTGGGCATTTTTCCGCATGACGAACTTGGAGCCAAGGGGTTCGGCTGCTCCTTTTTCAGCGCGGTTGTGGCCGCGGCCTATTTTTTGGCGCGGGAAGGGGGTGGGCAAAGTCTCGGCCCATTCCGAGGAAGGTGGATGAACTTTGCCAGCCCCACACCCCAAGGCTATAGCCCACCCATATTTTGGGCATTTTTCCGCAGGACGAACTTGGTGCCAAGGGGTTCGACTGCTATTTTTTGGGCGCGGCTGTGCCCGCGGCCTATTTTTGGTGCGGGGAGGGGGTGGGCAAATTCTCGGTCCATTCCGAGTCCCGCGTACGAACTTCGCCTGCCCTACGCCCCAAGGCTATGGCCCACCCCCTTTTTGGGCATTTTTCCGCCGGACGAACTTGGCGCCATGGGGTTCGGCTGCTCTTTTTTGGGCGCGGCTGTGCCCGGGGCCTATTTTTGTCGTGGGGAGGGGGTGGGTAAAGTCTCGGCCCATTCCGAGTCCGGCGGACGAAGTTCGCCAGCCCCACGCACGAAGGCTATAGCCCCCCCCCCCCTTTTTGGGCGTTTTTCCTCAGGACGAACTTGGCGCCAAGGGGTTCGACTGCTCTTTTTTGGACGCGGCTGTGCCCGCTGCCTAATTTTTGGCGCGGGGAGGGGGTGGGCAAAGTCTCGGCTATGCCCGCGGCCTATTTTTGTCGTGGTGAGGGGGTGGGCAAAGTCTCGGCCCATTCCTAGTCCGGCGGACGAAGTGCGCCAGCCCCACGCCCCAAGGCTATATCCCACCCACTTTTTGGGCATTTTTTCGCAGGACGAACTTGGCGCCAAGGGGTTCGGCTGCTCTTTTTTCGGCGCGGCTGCGTCCACAACCTATTTTTGTCGTGGGGAGGGGGTGGGCAAAGTCTCGGCCCATTCCTAGTCCGGCGGACGAAGTATGCCAGCCCCACGCCCCATTGCTATAGCCCACCCACTTTTTGGGCATTTTTCCGCATGACGAACTTGGAGCCAAGGGGTTCGGCTGCTCCTTTTTCAGCGCGGCTGTGGCCGCGGCCTATTTTTTGGCGCGGGGAGGGGGTGGGCAAAGTCTCGGCCCATTCCGAGGATGGCGGATGAACTTTGCCAGCCCCACACCCCAAGGCTATAGCCCACCCATATTTTGGGCATTTTTCCGCAGGACGAACATGGTGCCAAGGGGTTCGACTGCTATTTTTTGGGCGCGGCTGTGCCCGCGGCCTATTTTTGGTGCGGGGAGGGGGTGGGCAAATTCTCGGTCCATTCCGAGTCCCGCGTACGAAGTTCGCCAGCCCTACGCCCCAAGGCTATGGCCCACCCCCTTTTTGGGCATTTTTTCCGCCGGACGAACTTGGCGCCATGGGGTTCGGCTGCTCTTTTTTGGGCGCGGCTGTGCCCGGGGCCTATTTTTGTCGTGGGGAGGGGGTGGGTAAAGTCTCGGCCCATTCCGAGTTCGGCGAACGAAGTTTGCCAGCCCCACGCCCGAAGGCTATAGCCCCCCCCCCCCTTTTTGGGCGTTTTTCCTCAGGACGAACTTGGCGCCAAGGGGTTCGACTGCTCTTTTTTGGGCGCGGCTGTGCCCGCGGCCTAATTTTTGGTGCGGGGAGGGGGTGGGCAAAGTCTCGGCCCATTCCAAGTCCGGCGGACGAAGTTTACCAGCCCCACGCCCCAAGGCTACAGCCCACCCACTTTTTGGACATTTTTCCGCTGGACGAACTTGGAGCCAAGGGGTTCGGCTGCTCCTTTTTCAGCATGGCTGTGGCCGCGGCCTATTTTTTGGCGCGGGGAGGGGGTGGGCAAAGACTCGGCCCATTCCGAGGAAGGCGGATGAACTTTGCCAGCCCCACGCCCCAAGGCTATAGCCCACCCATATTTTGGGCATTTTTCCGCAGGACGAACTTGGTGCCAAGGGGTTCAACTGCTCTTTTTTGGGCGCGGCTGTGCCCGCGGCCTATTTTTGGTGCGGGGAGGGGGTGGTCAAAGTTTCGGCCCATTCCGAGTCCGGCGGACGAAGTTCGCCAGCCCCACGCCCCAAGGCCATAGCGCACGACGAACTTGCCGCCAAGGGGTTCGGCTGCTCTTTTTTGGGCGCGGCTGTGCCCGCGGCCTATTTTTGACACGGGGAGGGGGTTGTCAAAGTCTCGGCCCATTCCGAGGAGGGCGGATGAACTTTGCCGGCCCCACGCCCAATGGCTATAGCCAACCCTTTTTTGGGCACTTTTCCGCAGGACGAACTTGGCGCCAACGGGTTCGGCTGCTATTTTTTGGGCGCGGCTGTGCCCGCGGCCTATTTTTGTCGCGGGGAGGGGGTGGGATAATTCTCGGCCCATTCCGTGTCCGGCGGACGAAGTGCGCCAGCCCCACGCCCCAAGGCTATAGCCCACCCCCTTTTTGGGAATTTTTCCGCAGGACGAACTTGGCGCCAAGGGGTTCGGCTGCTCTTTTTTGGGCGCGGCTGTGCCCGTGGCCTATTTTTGTCGCGGGGAGGGGGTGGTCAAAGTCTCGGGCCATTCCGAATCCGGCGGACGAAGTGCGCCAGCCCCACGCCCCAAGGCTATAGCCCACCCCCTTTTTGGGCATTTTTCCGCAGGACGAACTTCGCGCCAGGATGTTTGGCTGCTCTTTTGTGGGCGCGGCAGTGCCCGCGACATATTTTTGTCGGGGGGAGGGGGTGGGCAAAGTCTCGGCCCATTCCGAGTCCGGCGGACGAAGTTCGCCAGCCCCACGCCCCAAGGCTATAGCCCACCCAATTTTTGGGAATCTTTCCGCAGGACGAACTTGGCGCCAAGGGGTTCGGCTGCTCTTGGCCTATTTTTGTCGTGGGGAGGGGTGGGCAAAGTCTCGGCCCATTCCGAGTCCGGCGGACGGAGTTTGCCAGCGCACGCCCCAAGGCTATAGCCCACCCACTTTTTGGGCATTTTTCCACAGGACGAACTTGGCGCCAAGGGGTTCGGCAGCTCTTTTTTCAGCGCGGCTGGGCCCGCGGCCTATTTTTGTGGCGGTGAGGGGGTGGTCAAAGTCTCGGTCCATTCCGAATCCGGCGGACGAATTGCGCCAGCCCCACGCCCCAAGGCTATAGCCCACCCCCTTTTTGGGCATTTTTCCGCAGGACGAACTAGGCGCCAGGATGTTTGGCTACTCTTTTGTGGGCGCGGCAGTGCCCGCGACATATTTTTGTCGTGGGGAGGGGGTGGGCAAAGTCTCGGCCCATTCCGAGTCCGGCGGACGAAGTTCGCCCGCCCCACGCCCCAAGGCTATAGCCGACCCCCTTTTTGGGCATTTTTCCGCTGTACGAACTTGCCGCAAAGGGGTTCGGCTGCTCTTTTTTGGGCGCGGCTGTGCCCGCGGCCTATTTTTGTCGTGGGGAGGGTGTGGGCAAAGTCTCGGCCGATTCCGCGTCAGGCGGACGAAGTTTGCCAGCCCCACGCCCGAAGGCTATAGCCCCCCCCCCCCCCCTTTTTGGGTTTTTTTCCTCAGGACGAACTTCGCGCCAAGGGGATCGGCTGCTCTCTTTTGGGCGCGGCTGATCCCGCGGCCTATTTTTGTCGCGGGGAGGGGGTGGTCAAAGTCTCGGCCCATTTCGAGTCCGGCGGACGAAGTGCGCCAGCCCCACGCCCCAAGGCTATAGCCGACCCCCTTTTTGGGAATTTTTCCGCAGGACGAACTTGGCGCCAAGGGGTTCGGCTGCTCTTTTTTGTGCGCGGCTGTGCCCGCGGCCTATTTTTGTCACGGGGAGGGGGTGGTCAAAGTCTCGGCCCATTCCGAGTCCGGCGTACGAAGTGCGCCAGCCCCACGCCCCAAGGCTATAGCCCACCCACTTTTTGGGCATTTTTCCGCAGGATGAACTTGGCGCCAAGGGGTTCGGCTGCTCTTTTTTCGGCGTCGCTGTGCCCGCGGCCTATTTTTGTCGTGGGGAGGGGGTGGGCAAAGTCTCGGCCCATTCCGAGTCCGGCGGACGAAGTTTGCCAGCCCACGCCCCAAGGCTATAGCCCACCCACTTTTTGGGCATTTTTCCGCAGGACGAACTTGGCGCCAAGGGGTTCGGCTGCTCTTTTTTCAGTACGGCTGTGCCCGCGGCCTATTTTTGTGGCGGGGAGGGGGTGGTCAAAGTCTCGGCCCATTCCGAGTCCGGCGGACGAAGTGCGCCAGCCCCACGCCCCAAGGCTATAGCCCACCCCCTTTTTGGGCATTTTTCCGAAGGACGAACTTGGCGCCAGGTTGTTTGGCTGCTCTTTTGTGGGCGCGGCAGTGCCAGCGGCATATTTTTGTCGTGGGGAGGGGTGGGCAAAGTCTCGGCCCATTCCGAGTCCGGCGGACGAAGTTCGGCAGCCCCACGCCCCAAGGCTATAGCCGACCCCCTTTTTGGGCATTTTTCCGCAGTACGAACTTGGAGCAAAGGGGTTCGGCTGCTCTTTTTTGGGCGCGGCTGTGCCCGCGGCCTTTTTTTGTCGTGAGGAGGGTGTGGGTAAAGTCTCGGCCGATTCCGAGTACGGCCGACGAAGTTCCCCGGCCCCACGCCCGAAGGCTATAGCCCCCCCCCCCCTTTTTGGGCGTTTTTCCTCAGGACGAACTTGGCGCCTAGGGGATCGGCTGTTCTTTTTTTGGCGCGGCTGTGCCCGCGGCCTATTTTCGTCGCGGGGAGGGGGTGGGCAAAGTCTCGGCCCATTCCGAGTCCCGCTGACGAAGTTCGCAAGCCCCACGCCCCAAGGCTATAGCTCACCCCCTATTTGGGCATTTTTGCTCTGGGAGAACTTCGCGCCAAGGGGTTCGGCTGCTCTTTTTTGGGCGCGGCTGTGCTCGCGGCCTATTATTGTCGCCGGGAGGGGGTGGGAAGAGTCTCGGCCCATTCCGAGCCTGGCTGACGAAGTTCGCCATCCCCACGCCCCAAGGCTATATCCCGCCCCCTTTTTGTTTATTTTTCCGCATGACCAACCTGCCGCCAAGGGGTTCGGCAGCTCTTTTTTGGGCGCGGCTGTGACCGCGGCCTATTTTTGTCGCGGGGAGGGGGTGGGCAAAGTCTCGGCCCATTCCGAATCCGGCGGACGAAGTTCGCCAGCCCCACGCCCCAGGGCTATAACCCACCCCCTTTTTGGTCATTTTTCCGCAGGACCAACTTGGCGCCAAGGGGTTCGGCTGCTCTTTTTTGGGTGAGGCTGTGCCCGCGGCCTGTTTTTGTCGCGGGGAGGGGGTGGGAAAAGTCTCGGCCTATTCTGAGACCGGCGGACGAAGTTCGCCAACCCCACGCCCCAAGGCTATAGCACACCCCTTTTTTGGGCATTTTTCCGCAGGACGAACGTGGCGCCAAGGGTTTCGGTTGCTCGTTTTTGGGCGCGGCTGTGCCCGCGGCCTATTTTTGTCGCGGGGAGGGGGTGGGTAAAGTCTCGGCCCATTCCGAGTCCGGTGGACGAAGTTCGCCAGCCCCACGCCCCAAGGCTATAACCCACCTCCTTTTTGTTCATTTTTCCGCAGGACCAACTAGGCGCCAAGGGATTCGGCTGCTCTTTTTTGGGTACGGCTGTGCCCGCGGCCTATTTTTGTCATGGGGAGGGGGTGGGCAAAGTCTCGACCTATTCCGAGTCCGGCGGACGAAGTTCGCCGGCCCCACGCCCCAAGGCTATAGCACACCCCTTTTTTGGGCATTTTTCCGCAAGACGCACTAGGCGCCAAGGGTTTCGGCTCCTCGTTTTTGGGTGCGGCTGTGCCCGCGGCCTATTTTTGTCATGGGGAGGGGGTGGGCAAAGTCTCGGCCCATTCCGAGTCCGGCGGATGAACTTTGCTGGCCCCACGCCCAAAGGCTATAGCTCACCCCTTTTTTGGGCATTTTTCCGCAGGACGAACTTGGTGCTATCAGGTTCGGCTGCTCTTTTTGGGGCGCGGCTGGGCCCGCACCCTATTTTTGTCGTGGGGAGGGGGTGGCCAAAGTCTCGGCCCATTCCGAGGAAGGCGGATGAACTTTGCCGGCCCCACGCCCAAAGGCTATAGCACACCCCTTTTTGGGAATTTTTCCGCAGGACGAATTTGGCGCCAAGGGGTTTGGCTGCTCTTTTTTGGGTGCGGCTGTGCCCGTGGCCTATTTTCTTCACGGGGAGGGGGTGGGAAAAGTCTCGGCCCATTCCGAGGAAGGCGGATGAACTTTGCTGGCCCCACGCCCAAAGGCTATAGCTCACCCCTTTTTTGGGCATTTTTCCGCAGGACGAACTTGGTGCTATCAGGTTCGGCTGCTCTTTTTGGGGCGCGGCTGGGCCCGCACCCTATTTTTGTCGTGGGGAGTGGGTGGCCAATGTCTCGGCCCATTCCAAGGAAGGCGGATGAACTTTGCCGGCCCCACGCCCAAAGGCTATAGCACACCCCTTTTTGGGAATTTTTCCGCAGGACGAATTTGGCGCCAAGGGGTTTGGCTGCTCTTTTTTTGGCGCGGCTGTCCCCGCGGCCTATTTTTGTCACGGGGAGGGGGTGGCCAAAGTCTCGGCCCATTCCGAGTTCGACGGACGAAGTTCGCCAGCTCCACGCCCCAAGGCTATAGCCCACCTCTTTATTGGGCATTTTTCCGCAGGACGAACTTGGCGCCAAGGGGTTCGGCTGCTCTTTTTTGGGCGCGGCTGTGCCCGCGACCTATTTTTGGTGTGGGGAGGGGGTGGCCAAAGTCTCGGCCCATTCCGAGGAAGGCGGATGAACTTTGCCGGCCCCACGCCCAAAGGCTATAGCACACCCCTTTTTTGGGCATTTTTCTGACGGACGAACTTGGCGCCAAGGGGGTCGGCTGCTCTTTTTTGGGCGCGGCTGTGCCCGTGGCCTATATTTGTCGCGGGGAGGCGGTGGGAAAAGTCTCGGCCCATTCCGAGGAAGGCGGATGAACTTTGCCGGCCCCACGCCCAAAGGCTATAGCTCACCCCTTTTTTGGGCATTTTTCCGCAGGACGAACTTGGCGCCAAGGGGTTCGGCTGCTCTTTTTTGAGCGCGGCTGTGCCCGCGTCCTATTTTTGTCACGGGGAGGGGGTGGGCAAGGTCTCAGCGCATACCTAGGAAGGCGGATGAACTTTGCCGGCCCCACGCCCAACTGCTATAGCACACCCCTCTTTTGGGCATTTTTCCGCAGGACATACTTGGCGCCAAGGGGTTCGGCTGCTCTTTTTTGGGCGCGGTTTTACCCGAGGCCTATTTTTGTCGCGGGGAGGGGGTGGCAAAATGTTTCGGCCCATTCCAAGTCCGGCGGACGAAGTTTGCCAGCCCGACGCCCCAAGGCTATAGCCCACCCCCTTTTTGGGCATTTTTCCGCAGGATGAACATGGCGCCATGGGGTTCAGCTGCTCTTTTTTGGGCGCGGTTTTGCCCGAGGCCTATTTTTGTCGCGGGGAGGGGGTGGGAAAAGTCTCTGCCCATTCTGAGTCCGGCGGACGAAGTTCGCCCGCCCCACGCTCCAAGGCTATAGCCCACCCCCTTTTTGGGCTGTTTTCCGCATGACGAACTTGGCGCCAAGGCGTTCGGCTGTTCTTTTCTGGGCGCGGCTGTGCCCATGGCCTATTTTTGGCGCGGGGAGGGCGTGGTAAAAGTCTCGGCCCATTCCGAGGATGGTGGACGATGTTCGCCGGCCCCACGCCCAAAGGCTATGGCCCACCCCCTTTTTGGGCTTTTTTCCGCAGGACGAACTTGGCGCCAAGGGGTTCGGCTGCTCTTTTTTGGGTGCGGCTGTGCCCGCGGCCTATTTTTGTCTCGGGGAGGGGGTGGGCAAAGTCTCGGCCCATTCCGAGGAAGGCGGACGAAGTTTGCCGGCCCCACACCCAAATGCTAAGGCCCAAACCTTTTTTGGGCATTTTTCCGCAGGACGAACTTGGCGCCAAGGGGTTCGGCTGCTCTTTTTTGGGCGCGGTTTTGCCCGAGGCCTATTTTTGTCGCGGGGAGGGGGTGGGAAAAGTCTCTGCCCATTCTGAGTCCGGCGGACGAAGTTCGCCAGCCCCACGCTCCAAGGCTATAGCCCACCCCCTTTTTGGGCTGTTTTCCGCATGACGAACTTGGCGCCAAGGCGTTCGGCTGTTCTTTTTTGGCCGCGGCTGTGCCCATGGCCTATTTTTGGCGCGGGGAGGGCGTGGTAAAAGTCTCGGCCCATTCCGAGGATGGTGGACGATGTTCGCCGGCCCCACGCCCAAAGGCTATGGCCCACCCCATTTTTGGGCTTTTTTCCGCAGGACGAACTTGGCGCCAAGGGGTTCGGCTGCTCTTTTTTGGGTGCGGCTGTGCCCGCGGCCTATTTTTGTCTCGGGGAGGGGGTGGGCAAAGTCTCGGCCCATTCCGAGGAAGGCGGACGAAGTTTGCCGGCCCCACGCCCAAATGCTAAGGCCCAAACCTTTTTTGGGCATTTTTCCGCAGGACGAACTTGGCGCCAAGGGGTTCGGCTCCTCTTTTTTGGGCGCGGTTTTGCCCGAGGCCTATTTTTGTCGCGGGGAGGGGGTGGGAAAAGTCTCTGCCCATTCTGAGTCCGGCGGACGAAGTTCGCCAGCCCCACGCTCTAAGGCTATAGCCCACCCCCTTTTTGGGCTGTTTTCCGCATGACGAACTTAGCGCCAAGGGGTTCGGCTGTTCTTTTTTGGGCGCGGCTGTGCCCATGGCCTATTTTTGGCGCGGGGAGGGGGTGGGAAAAGACTCGGCCCATTCCGAGGATGGCGGACGAAGTTCGCCGGCCCCACGCCCAAAGGCTATGGCCCACCCCCTTTTTGGGCTTTTTTCCGCAGGACGAACTTGGCGCCAAGGGGTTCGGCTGCTCTTTTTTGGGCGCGGCTGTGCCCGCGGCCTATTTTTGTCGCAGGGAGGGGATGGGAAAAGTCTCGGCCCGTTCTGAGTTCGGCGGACGAACTTCGGCAGCCCCACGCCCAAGGCTATAGCACACCCCTTTTTTGGGCATTTTTCCGCAGGAGAAACTTGGCGCCAAGGGGTTCGGCTGCTCTTTTTTGGGCACGGCTGATCCCGCGGCCTATTTTTGTCACGGGGAGGGGGTGGGCAAAGTCTCGGCCCATTCGGAGTCCGGCGGACGAAGTTCGCCAGCCCCACGCCCCAAGGCTATAGCCCACCTACTTTTTGGGCATTATTCCGCAGGACGAACTTGGCGCCAAGGGGTTCGGCTGCTCTTTTTTGGGCGCGGCTGTGCCCGCGGCCTATTTTTATCGCGAGGAGGGGCTGGAAAAAGTCTCGGCCCATTCCGAGTTCGGCGGACGAACTTCGCCAGCCCCACGGCCCAAGGTGATAGCCCACCCCCTTTTTGGGCATTTTTCCGCAGGACGAACTTGGCGCCAAGGGGTTTGGCTTCTCTTTTTCGGGCACGGCTGTGCCCGCGGCCTGTTTTTGTCGCGGGGAGGGGGGTGGGAAAAGTCTCGGCCTATTCCGAGTCCGGCGGACGAAGTTCGCCAGCCCCACGCCCCATGGCTATAGCCCACCCCCTTTTTGGGCATTTTTCCGCAGGACGAACTTGGCGCCAAGGGGTTCGACCGCTCTTTTTTGGGCGCGGCTGTGCCCGCGGCCTATTTTTGTCGCGGGGAGGGGGTGGGGAAAGTTTCGGCCCGTTCTGAGTCCGGCGGACGAACTTCGGCAGCCCCACGCCCTGGGGCCATAGCACACCCCTTTTTTGGGCATTTCTTGGCGCCAAGGGGTTCGGCTGCTCTTTTTTGGGTGTGGCCGTGCGCGCGGCCTATTAATGTCGCGGGGAGGGGGTGCGCAAAGTCTCGGCCGATTCCGGGGATGGCGGACGTAGTTCACCAGCCCCACGCCCCAAGGCTATAGCCCACCCCCTTTTTGGCATTTTTCCGCAGGACGAACTTGCCGCCCAGGGGTTCGACTTTTCTTTTTTGGGCGCGGCTGTGCCCCCGGCCTATTTTTGTTGCGGGGAGGGGGTGGGAATAGTCTCGGCCCGTTCTGAGTCCGGCGGACGAACTTCGACCGCCCTACCCCCCGAGGCTATAGCACACCCCTTTTTTGGGCATTTTTCCGCAGGACGAACTTGGCGCCAAGGGGTTCGGCTGCCCTTTTTTGGGCGCGGCTGTGCCTGCGGCCTATTAGTGTGGCGAGGAGGGGTTGCGCAAAGTCTAGGCCGATTCCGGGGATGGCGGACGAAGGTCGCCGGCCCCACGCCCAAAGGCTATAGCACACCCCTTTTTTGGGCATTTTTCCGCAGGATGAACATGGCGCCAAGGGATTTGGCTGCTCTTTTTTGGACTCAGCTGTGCCCGCGCCCTATTTTTGTCGCAGGGAGGGGGTGGACAAACTCTCGGCCCATTCCAAGACCGGCGGACGAAGTGCGCCTGCCCCACACCCCAAGGCTATAGCCCACCCCGTTTTTGGGCATTTTTCCGCAGGACGAACTTGGCGCCAACGGGTTCGGCTGCTCTTTTTTGGGCGCGGCTGATCCCACGGCCTATTTTTGTCATGGGGAGGGGGTGGGCAAAGTCTCAGCCCATTCCAAGTCCGGCGGACGAAGTGCGCCTGCCCCACGCCCCAAGGCTATAGCCCACCCCCTTTTTGAGCATTTTTCCGCAGGACGGACTTTGCGCCAAGGTGTTCGGCAGCTCTTTTTTGGGCACGGCTCTACCCTCGGCCTATTTTTGTTGCGGGGAGGGGGTGGGGAAAGTCTCGGCCCATTCTGAGTCCGGCGGACGAAGTTCGCCATCCCCACGCCCAAAGCCTATAGCCCACCCCCTTTTTGGGCATTTTTCCGCAGGACGAACTTGGCTCCAAGGGGTTCGGCCGCTCTTTTTTCTGCGCAGCTGTGCCCGCGGCCTATTTTTGTCGCGGGGAGGGGGTGGGCAAAGTCTCGGCCCATTCCAAGTCCGGCGGACGAAGTTCGCCAGCCCCACGCCCCTAGGCTATAGCCCACCCCCTTTTTGGGCATTTTTCCGTAGGACGAACTTGGCGCCAACGGGTTCGGCTGCTCTTTTTTGGGCACGGCTGATCCCACGGCCTATTTTTGTCATGGGGAAGGGGTGGGCAAATTCTCAGCCCATTCCCAGTCCGGCGGACGAAGTGCGCCTGCCCCACGCCCCAAGGCTATAGCCCACCCCCTTTTTGGGCATTTTTCCGCAGGACGAACTTGGCGCCAACGGGTTCGGCTGCTCTTTTTTGGGCGCGGCTGATCCCACGGCCTATTTTTGTCATGGGGAGGGGGTGGGCAAAGTCTCAGCCCATTCCGAGTCCGGCGGACGAAGATCGCCAGCCCCACGCCCCATGGCCATAGCCCACCATTTTTGTCGTGTTGAGGGGGTGGGAAAAGTCTGGGCCCATTCCGAGTCCGGCGGACGAAGTGCACCGGCCCCACGCCCCAAGGCCAGCCCCACGCCCCAAGGCTATAGCCCACCCCCTTTTTGGGCATTTTTCCGCAGGACGAACTTGGCGCCACGGGGTTTGGCAGCTCTTTTTTCGGTGCGTCTGTGCCCGCGGCCTATTTGTGTCGCGGGGAGGGGGTGGGGAAAGTCTCGTCCCATTCCGAGTCCGGCGGACGAAGTTCGCCCGCCCCACGCGCCAAGGCTATAGCCCACCCCCCTTTTGGGCATTTTTCCGCTGGACGAACTTGGCGCCAAGGGGTTCAGCTGTTCTTTTTTGGGCGCGGCTCTGCCCGCGGCCTATTTTTGTTGCGGGGAGGGGGTGGGAAAAGTCTCAACCCATTCGGAGTCCGGCGGACGAAGTTCGCCAGCCCCACGCTCCAAGGCTATAGCTCACCCCCTTTTTGGGCTGTTTTCCGCATGACGAACTTAGCGCCAAGGGGTTCGGCTGTTCTTTTTTGGGCGCGGCTGATCCCACGGCCTATTTTTGTCATGGGGAGGGGGTGGGCAAAGTCTCAGCCCATTCCAAGTCCGGCGGACGAAGTGCGCCTGCCTCACGCCCCATGGCTGTAGCCCACCCATTTTTTGGGCATTTTTCCGCAGGACGGACTTTGCGCTAAGGTGTTCGGCTGCTCTTTTTTGGGCACGGCTCTACCCGCGGCCTATTTTTGTTGCGGGAAGGGGGTGGGGAAAGTCTCGGCCCATTCCGAGTCCGGCGGACGAAGTTCGCCATCCCCACGCCCAAAGGCTATAGCCCACCCCCTTTTTGGGCATTTTTCCGCAGGACGAACTTGGCTCCAAGGGGTTCGGCCGCTCTTTTTTCGGCGCAGCTGTGCCCGCGGCCTATTTTTGTCGTGGGGAGGGGGTGGGCAAAGTCTCGGCCCATTCCAAGTCCGGCGGACGAAGTTCGCCAGCCCCACGCCCCAAGGCTATAGCCCACCCCCTTTTTGGGCATTTTTCCGCAGGACGAACTTGGCGCCAACGGGTTCGGCTGCTCTTTTTTGGGCGCGGCTGATCCCACGGCCTATTTTTGTCATGGGGAGGGGGTGGGCAAAGTCTCAGCCCATTCCAAGTCCGGCGGACGAAGTGCGCCTGCCCCACGCCCCAAGGCTATAGCCCACCCCCTTTTTGAGCATTTTTCCGCAGGACGAACTTGGCGCCAAGGGGTTCGGCTGCTCTTTTTTTTGCACGGCTGTGACCGCAGCTTATTTTTAGTGCGGGGAGGGGATGGGCAAAGTCTCTGCCCATTCCAAGTCCGGCGGACGAAGTTCGCCCACCCCACGCCCCAAGGCTATAGCACACCGCTTTTTTGGGCATTTTTCCACAGGACGAACATGGCGCCAAGGGGTTCGGCTTCTCTTTTTTGGAAGCGGCTGTGCCCGGGGCCTATTTTTATCGTGTGGAGGGGGTGGGAAAAGTCTCGGCCCATTCCGAGTCCGGCGGACAAAGTTCGCCTGCCCCACGCCCCAAGGCTATAGCCCACCCCCTTTTTGAGCATTTTTCCGCAGGACGAACTTGGCGCCAAGGGGTTCGGCTGCTCTTTTTTGGGCACGGCTGTGACCGCAGCTTATTTTTAGTGCGGGGAGGGGGTGGGCACAGTCTCGGCCCATTCCGAGGATGGCGGATGAACTTTGCCGGCCCCACACCCAAAGGCTATAGCACACCCCTTTTTTGGGCATTTTTCCGCAGGACGAACTTGGCGCCCAGGGGTTTGGTAGCTCTTTTTTGGTCGCGGCTGTGCCCGTGGCCTATTTTTGTTGCGGGGAGGGGGTGGGTAAAGTCTCGGCACATTACGAATCCGGCGGACGAAGTTCGCCCGCCCCAAGCCCCAAGGCTATAGCCCACCTCTTTTTTGGGTATTTTTCCGCAGGACGAACTTGGCGCCAAGGGGTTCGGCTGCTCTTTTTTGGGCACGGCTGTGCCCGCGGCCTAGTTTTGTCGCGGGGAGGGGGTGGGAAAAGTCTCGGCCCATTCCGAGGATGGCGGATGAACTTTGCCGGCCCCACGCCCAAAGGCTATAGTACACCCCTTTTTTGGGCATTTTTCCGCAGGACGAACTTGGCGCCAAGTGGTTTGGTAGCTCTTTTTTCGTCGCGGCTGTGCCCGTGGCCTATTTTTGTTGCGGGGAGGGGGTGGGCAAAGTCTCGACACATTCCGAGTCCGGCGGACGGAGTTCGCCAGCGCCAAGCCCCAAGGCTATAGCCCACCTCTTTTTTGGGTATTTTTCCGCAGGACGAACTTGGCGCCAAGGGGTTCGGCTGATCTTTTTTGGGCACGGCTGTGCCCGCGGCCTAGTTTTGTCGCGGGGAGGGGGTGGGAAAAGTCTCGGCCCATTCCGAGGATGGCGGATGAACTTTGCCGGCCCCACGCCCAAAGGCTATAGCACACCCCTTTTTTGGGCATTTTTCGGCAGGACGAACTTGGCGCCAAGGGGTTCGGTTGCTCTTTTTTGCGCGCGGCTGTGCCCGTGGCTTATTTTTGTTGCGGGGAGGGGGTGGGCAAAGTCTCGACACATTCCGAGTCCGGCGGACGAAGTTCGCCAGCGCCAAGCCCCAAGGCTATAGCCCACCTCTTTTTTGGGTATTTTTCCGCAGGACGAAGTTGGCGCCAAGGGGTTCGGCTGCTTTTTTTTCGGCGCGGCTGTGCCCACGGCCTATTGTTGTTGGGGGGGGGGGGGGTGGGAAAAGTCTCGGCCTGTTCTGAGGCCGGCGGACGAACTTCGGCAGCCCCATGCCCCAAGGCTGTAGCCCACCCCATTTTTGGGCATTTTTCCGCAGGACGAACTTGGCGCCAAGGGGTTCAGCTGCTGTTTTTTGGGCGCGGCCGTGCCCGCGGCCTATTTTTGTCGTGGGGAGGGGGTGGGAAAGTCTCGGCCCATTCCGAGTCCGGCGGACGAAGTACGCCAACCCAACGCCCCAAGGCTATAGCCCACCCCTATTTTGGGCATTTTTCCGCAGGATGAAATTGGTGCCAAGGTGTTCGGCTGATATTTTTTGGGCACGGCTGTGCCCGCAGACTAGTTCTGTCGCGGGGAGGGGGTGGGAAAAGTCTCGGCCCATTCCGAGTCCGGCGGACGAAGTTCGCCTGCCCCACGCACCAAGGCTATAGCCCACCCCTTTTTTGGGTATTTTTCCGCAGGACGAACTTGGCGCCAAGGGGTTCGCCTGTTCTTTTTTGGCGCGGCTGGGCCCGTGGCCTATTTTTGTCGCGGGAGGGGGTGGGAAAAGTCTCGGCCCAATCCGAGTCCGGCGTACGAACTTCGGCAGCCCCACGGCCCAAGGCTATAGCACACCCCTTTTTTGGGCATTTTTCCACAGGACGAACATGCCGCCAAGGGGTTCGGCTGCTTATTTTTGGAAGCGGCTGTGCCCACAGCCTATTTTTTTTGTGGGGAGGGGGTGGGAAAAGTCTTGGCCCACTCTGAGTCCGGCGGACGAAGTTCGCCCGCCCGACGCCCGAAGGCTATAGCCCACCACCTTTTTGAGCATTTTTCCGCAGGACGAACTTGGCGCCAAGGGGTTCGGCTGCTCTTTTTTGGGCACGGCTGTGCCCGCAGCTTAGTTTTAGTGCGGGGAGGGGGTGGGCAAAGTCTCGGCCCATTCCGAGGATGGCGGATGAACTTTGCCGGCCCCACGCCCAAAGGCTATAGCACACCCCTTTTTTGGGCATTTTTCCGCAGGACGAACTTGGCGCCAAGGGGTTCGGTTGCTCTTTTTTGGGCGCGGCTGTGCCCGTGGCCTATTTTTGTTGCGGGGAGGGGGTGGGCAAAGTCTCGACAAATTCCGAGTCTGGCGGACGAAGTTCGCCAGCCCCAAGCCCCAAGGCTATAGCCCACCTCTTTTTTGGGTATTTTTCCGCAGGACGAACTTGGCGCCAAGGGGTTCGGCTGCTCTTTTTTGGGCGCGGCTGTGCCCGCGGCCTATTGTTGTCGCGGGGAGGGGGTGGGAAAAGTCTCGGCCCGTTCTGAGGCCGGCGGACGAACTTCGGAAGCCCCAAGCCCCAAAGCTATGGCACACCCCTTTTTTGGGCATTTTTCCGCAGGACGAACTTGGCGCCAAGGGGTTCGGCTGCTCTTTTTTGGGCGCGGCTGTGCCCGCGGCCTATTTTTGTCGTGTGGAGGGGGTGAGAAAAGTCTCGGCCCAATCCGAGTCCGGCGGATGCAGTGCGCCGGCCCCACGCCCCAAGGCCAGCCCCACGCCCCAAGGTTATTGCCCACCCCCTTTTTCGGCATTTTTCCGCAGGACGAACTTGGCGCCACGGGGTTTGGCAGCTCTTTTTTCGGTACGGCTGTGCCCGCGGCCTAGTTTTGTCACGGGGAGGGGGTGGGGAAGGTCTCGTCCCATTCCGAGTCCGGCGGACGAAGTTCGCCAGCCCCACGCCCCAAGGCTATAGGCCACCCCTTTTTTGGGCATTTTTCCGCAGGACGAACTTGGCGCCAAGGGGTTCGGCTGCTCTTTTTTGGGCGCGGCTGTGCCCGCGGCCTATTTTTGTCGCGGGGAGGGGGTGGCCAAAGTCTCGGCCCATTCCGAGGATGGCGGATGAACTTTGCCGGCCCCACGCCCAAAGGCTATAGCACACCCCTTTTTTGGGCATTTTTCCGCTGGACGAACTTGGCGCCAAGGGGTTCGGCTGCTCTTTTTTGGACGAGGCTGTGCCCGCGGCCTATTTTTGCCGTGGGTAGGGGGTGGGCAAACTCTCGGCTCATTCCGAGTCCGGCGGACGATGTTCGCCAGCCCCACGCCCCTAGGCTATAGCCCACCCCCTTTTTGGCATTTTTCCGCAGGACGAACTTGGCGCCAAGGGGTTCGACTGCTCTTTTTTGGGCGCGGCTATGCCCGCGGCCTATAGTTGTCGCGGGGAGGGGATGGGAAAAGTCTCGGCCCGTTCTGAGGCCGGCGGACGAACTTCGGCAGCCCCAAGCCCCAAGGCTATAGCACACCCCTTTTTTGGGCATTTTTCCGCAGGACGAACTTGGCGCCAAGGGGTTCGGCTGCTCTTTTTTGGGCGCGGCTGTGCCCGTGGCCTATTTTTGCCGTGTGGAGGGGGTGGGAAAAGTCTCGGCCCATTCCGAGTCCGGCGGACGAAGTGCGCCGGCCCCACGCCCCAAGGCCAGCCCCACGCCCCAAGGCTATAGCCCACCCCCTTTTTGGGCATTTTTCCGCAGGACGAACTTGGCGCCACGGGGTTTGGCAGCTCTTTTTTCGGTGCGGCTGTGCCCGCGGCCTAGTTTTGTCGCGGGGAGGGGGTGGGGAAGGTCTCGTCCCATTCCGAGTCCGGCGGACGAAGTTTGCCCGCCCCACGCGCCAAGGCTATAGCCCACCCCCTTTTTGGGCATTTTTCCGCAGGACAAACTTGGCGCCACGGGGTTTGGCAGCTCTTTTTTCGGTGCGGCTGGGCCGCGGCCTAGTTTTGTCGCGGGGAGGGGGTGGGGAAGGTCTCGTCCCATTCCGAGTCCGGCGGACGAAGTTCGCCCACCCCACGGGCCAAGGCTATAGCCCACCCCCCTTTTGGGCATTTTTCCGCAGGACGAACTTGGCGCCAAGGGGTTCGGCTGCTCTTTTTTGGGCACGGCTCTGCCCGCGGCCTAGTTTTGTCATGGGGAGGGGGTGGGAAAAGTCTCGGCCCATTCGGAGTCCGGCGGACGAAGTTCGCCAGCCCCACGCCCCAAGGCTATGGCCCACCCCCTCTTTGGGCATTTTTCCGCCCGACGAACTTTGCGCCAAGGGGTTTGACTGCTCTTTTTTGGGCGCGGCTGTGCCCGCGGCCCATTTTTGTCATCGGGAGGGGGTGAGGAAAGTCTCGGCCCATTCCGAGTCCAGCGGACGATGTTTGCAAGCCCACGCCCCAAGGCTACAGCCCACCGCTTTTTTGGGCATTTCTCCGCAGGACGAACTTGGCGCCAAGGGGTTCGGCTGCTCTTTTTTGGGTGCGGCTGGGCCTGCGGCCTATTTTTGTCGCGGGGAGGGGGTGGGAAATGTCTCGGCCCATTCCGAGTCCGGCGTACGAACTTCGGCAGCCCCACGCCCCAAGGCTATAGCACACCCTTTTTTGGGCATTTTTCCGTAGGACGAACTTTGCGCAATGGGGTTCGGCTGCTCTTTTTTGGGAGCGGCTGAGCCCGCGGCCAATTGTGGTCGCGGGGAGGGGGTGGGCAAAGTCTCGGCCCATTCCGAGTCCAGCGGACGAAGTTCGCCAGCCCCACGCTCCAAGGCTATACCCCACCCTTTTTTGGGCATTTTTCCACAGGACGAAGACGGCGCCAAGGGGTTCGGCTCCTCTTTTTTGGGCGCGGTTGTGCCCGCAGCCTATTTTTGTCGTGGGGAGGGGGTGGGAAAAGTCTCGGCCCATTCCGAGTCCGGCGGACGAAGTTCGCCCGCCCCACGCCCCAAGGCTATAGCCCACCCCCTTTTTGAGCATTTTTCCGCAGGACGAACTTGGCGCCAAGGGGTTGGGCTGCTCTTTTTTGGGCGTGGCTGTGCCCGAAGCTTATTTTTAGTGCGGGGAGGGGGTGGGCAAAGTCTCGGCACATTCTGAGGATGGCGGATGAACTTTGCCGGCCCCACGCCCAAAGGCTATAGCACATCCCTTTTTTGGGCATTTTTCCGCTGGACGAACTGCGCCAAGGGGTTCGGCTGCTCTTTTTAGGACGAGGCTGTGCCCGTGGCCTATTTTTGTCGTGGCGAGGGGGTGGGCAAAGTCTCGGCCCATTCCGAGTGCGGCGTACGAAGTTTGCTGGCCCCACGCCCCAAGGCCAGCCCCACGCCCCGAGGCTATAGCCCACCCCCTTTTTGGGCATTTTTCCGCGGGATGAACTTGGCGCCAAGGGGTTCGGCAGCGCTTTTTTCGGCGCTGCTGTGCCCGCTGCCTATTTTTGTCGCTGGGAGGGGGTGGGAAAAGTCTCGTCCCATTCCGAGTCCGGCGGACAAAGTTCGCCCGCCACACGCCCCAAGGCTATAGCCCACCCCGTTTTTGGGCATTTTTCCACAGGACGAACTTGGCGCCAAGGGTTTCGGCTGCTGTTTTTTGGGCGCGGCCATGCCCGCGGCCTATTTTTGTCGCGGGGAGGGGGTGGGAAAAGTCTCGGCCCATTCCGAGTCCGGCGGACAAAGTTCGCCCGCCCCACGCCCCAAGGCTATAGCCCACCCCATTTTTGGGCATTTTCCCGCAGGACGGACTTGGCGCCAAGGTGTTCGGCTGATCTTTTTTGGGCACGGCTGTGCCCGCTGCCTAGTTTTGTCGCTGGGAGGGGGTGGGAAAAGTCTCGGCCCATTCCGAGTCCGGCGGATGAAGTTCGCCTGCCCCATGCCCCAAGGCTATAGCCCACCCCCTTTTTCGGCATTTTTCCGCACGACAAACTTGACGCCAAGGGGTTCGGCGGCTCTTTCTTCGGTGCGGCTGTGCCCGCGGCCTATTTTTGTTGCGGGGAGGGGGTGGGAAAAGTCTCGGCCCATTCCGAGTCCGGGGGACGAAGTTCGCCAGCCCCACGCCCCAAGGCCATAGCCCACCCCTTTTTTGGGCATTTTTCCTCCGGACGAACTTGGCACCAAGGGGTTCGGCTGCTCTTTTTTGGGTGCGGCTGTTCCTGCGGCCTATTATTGTCGTGGGGAGGGGGTGGGGAAAGTCTCGGCCCATTCCGAGTCCGGCGGACGAAGTGCGCCAGCCCCACGGCCCAAGGCTATAGCCCACCCCTTTTTTGGGCATTTTTCCGCAGGACGAACTTGGTGCCAAGGGGTTCGGCTGCTCTTTTTTGGGCGCGGCTGTGCCTGCGGCCTATTTTTATCGCGGGGAGGCGGTGGGCAAATTCTCGGCCCATTCCGAGGAAGGCGGACAAAGTTCGCCAGCCCCACGCCCCAAGGCTATAGCCCACCCTTTTTTTGGGGATTTTTCCGCAGGATGAACATGGCGCCATGGGGTTCGCCTGCTCTTTTTTGGGCGCGGCTGGGGCCGCGGCCTCTTTTTTTCGCGGGGAGGGGGTGGGAAAAGTTTCGGCCCATTCCGAGTCCGGCGTACGAACTTCGGCAGCCCCACGCCCCAAGGCTATAGCACACCCATTTTTTGGGCATTTTTCCGCAGGACGAACTTGGCGCAATGGGGTTCGGCTGCTCTTTTTTGGGAGCGGCTGTGCCCGCGGCCAATTTTGGTGCGGGGAGGGGGTGGGCAAAGTCTCGGCCCATTCCGAGGAAGGCGGACGAAGTTCGCCTGCCCCACGCCCAAAGGCGATAGCCCACCCCTTTTTTGGGCATTTTTCCCCAAGACGAACATGGCGCCAAGGGGTTCGGCTTGTCTTTTTTGGGCGCGGTTGTGCCCGCGGCCTATTTTTGTCGTGGGGAGGGGGGTAGCCAAACTCTCGGCCCATTCCGAGTCCCGCAGACGAAGTTCGCCCGCCCCCACGCCCCAAGGCTATATAGCCCACCCCCTTTTTGAGCATTTTTCCGCAGGACGAACATGGCGCCAAGGGGTTCGGGTTCTCTTTTTTGCGTGAGGCTGTGCCCGCGGCCTATTTTTGTCGCGGGGAGGGGGTGGGCAAAGTCTCGGCCCATTCCGAGGAAGGCGGACGAAGTTCGCCCGCCCCACGCCCCAAGGCTATAGCCCACCCCCTTTTTGAGCATTTTTCCGCAGGACGAACCTGGCGCCAAGGGGTTCGGCTGCTCTTTTTTGGGCGCGGCTGTGCCCGTAGCTTATTTTTAGTGCGCGGGGGGGGGGGGGGGGGTGGGCAAATTCTCGGCCCATTCTGAGGAAGGCGGACGAAGTTCGCCAGCCCCACGCCCAAAGGCTATAGCCCACCCCTTTTTTGGGCATTTTTCCGCCGGACGAATTTAGCGCCAAGGGGTTCGGCTGCTCTTTTTTGCACGCGGTGCTGCCCGCGGCCTATTTTTGCCACCGGGAGGGGGTGAGATAAGTCTCGGCCACTTCCGAGACCGGTGGACGAACTTCGGCAGCCCCACGCCCCAAGGCTATAGCACACCCCTTTTTTGGGCATTTTTCCGCAGGGCGGACTTGGCGCCAAGGGGTTCGGCTGCTCTTTTTTGGGCGTGACTGTGCCAGCGACCTATTTTTGTCGTGGGGAGGGGGTGGGCAAATGCTCGGCCCATTCTGAGGAAGGCGGACGAAGTTCGCCAGCCCCACGCCCAAAGGCTATAGCCCACCCCTTTTTTGGGCATTTTTTCGCAGGACGAACTTGGCGCCAAGGGGTTCGGTTGCTCTTTTTTGGGCGCGGCTGTGGCCATGGCCTATTTTTGTCGTGGGGAGGGGGTGGGAAAAGTCTCGGCCCATTCCGAGTCCGGCGGACGAACTTTGCCGACCCCACGCCCAATGACTATAGCACACCCCTTTTTTGGGCATTTTTCCGCAGGACGAACTTGGCGCCAAGGGGTTCAGCTGCTCTTTTATGGGCGCGGCTGTGGCCCCGGCCTATTTTTGTTGCGGGGAGGGAGTGGGCAAAGTCTCGGCCAATTCCGAGTCCGGCGGACGAAGTTCGCCAGCCCCACGCCCCAAGGCAATAGCCCACCCCTTTTTTGGGCATTTATCCGCAGGACGAACTTGGCGCCAAGTGGTTCGGCTGCTCTTTTTTTGGGCGCGGCTGTGCCCGTGGCCTATTGTTGTCGCGGGGAGGGGGTGGGCAAAGTCTCGGCCCATTCCGAGGAAGGCGGACGAAGTTCGCCCGCCCCACGCCCCAAGGCTATAGCCCACCCCCTTTTTGAGCATTTTTCCGCAGGACGAACCTGGCGCCAAGGGGTTCGGCTGCTCTTTTTTGGGCGCGGCTGTGCCCGTAGCTTATTTGTAGTGCGGGGGGGGGGGGGGTGGGCAAATTCTCGGCCCATTCTGAGGAAGGCGGACGAAGTTCGCCAGCCCCACGCCCCAAGGCTATAGCCCACCCCTTTTTTGGGCATTTTTCCGCCGGACGAATTTAGCGCCAAGGGGTTCGGCTGCTCTTTTTTGCACGCGGTGCTGCCCGTGGCCTATTTTTGCCACCGGGAGGGGGTGAGATAAGTCTCGGCCCATTCCGAGACCGGCGGACGAACTTCGGCAGCCCCACGCCCCAAGGCTATAGCACACCCCTTTTTTGGGCATTTTTCTGCAGGACGAACTTGGCGCCAAGGGGTTCGGCTGCTCTTTTTTGGGCGCGGCTGTGCCCACGGCCTATTTTTGTTGCGGGGAGGGGGTGGCCAAAGTCTCGGCACATTCCGAGTCCGGCGGACGAAGTTCTCCCGCCCCACGCCCCAAGGCTATAGCCCACCCCTTTTTTGGCATTTTTCCGCCGGACGAATTTAGCGCCAAGGGGTTCGGCTGCTCTTTTTTGCACGCGGTGCTGCCCGCGGTCTATTTTTGCCACCGGGAGGGGGTGGGAAAAGTCTCGGCCCATTCCAAGTCTGGCGGACGAACTTCGGCAGCCCCACGGCCCAAGGCTATAGCACACCCCTTTTTTGGGCATTTTTCCGCAGGACGAACTTGGCGCCAAGCGGTTCGACTGCTCTTTTTTAGGCGCAGCTGTGGCCGCGGGCTATTTTTGGCGTGGGGAGGGGGTGGGCAACGTCTTGGCCCATTCTGAGAAAGGCGGATAAACTTTGCCGACCCCATGCCCAAAGGCTATAGCACACCCCTTGTTTGGGCATTTTCCCGTTGGACGAACTTGGCGCCAAGGGGTTTGGCTGCTCTTTTTTGGGCGCGGCTATGCCCGCGGCCTATTTTTGTCGCGGGGAGGGGGTGGGCAAAGTCTCAGCCCATTCCGAGGAAGGCGGACGAATTGTGCCGGCCCCACGCCCAAAGGCTATTGTACACCCCTTTTTCGGGCATTTTTCCGCAGGACAAACTTGGGGCTAAGGGTTTCCGCTGCTCTTTTTTGGGCGCCGCTGTGCCCGCGGCCTATTTTTGTCATGGTGAGGGGGTGGGAAAAGTCTCGGCCCATTTCGAGTCCGGCGGACGAACTTCGGCAGCCCCACGCCCCAAGGCTATAGCACACCCCTTTTTTGGGCATTTTTCCGCAGGACGAACTTGGCGCCAAGGGGTTCGGCTACTCTTTTTTGGGCGCGGCTGTGTCCGTGGCCTATTTTTGTCGCAGGGAGGGGGTGGGCAAAGTCTCAGCATATTCCGTGTCCGGCGGACGAAGTTCGCCAGCCCCACGCCCCAAGGCTATAGCCCACCCCTTTTTTGGGCATTTTTCCGCAGGACGAACTTGGCGCCAGGGGGTTCGGCTGCTCTTTTTTGTTCGCGGCTCTGCCCGCGGCCTATTTTTGGCGCGGGGAGGGGGTGGGAAAAGTCTCCGCCCATTGCGAGTCCGGCGGACGAAGTTTGCCAGCCCCACGCCCCAAGGCTGTGGCCCACCCCTTTTTTGGGCATTCTTCCGCAGGACGAACTTGGCGCCCAGGGGTTCGGCTGCCCTTTTCTGGGCCCGGTTGTGCCCGCGGCCTATTTTTGTCGTGGGGAGGGGGTGGTCAATGTCTCCGCCCATTCCGAGTCCGGCGGACGAAGTTTGCCAGCCCCACGCCCCAAGGCTATGGCCCACCCCTTTTTTGGGCATTCTTCCGCAGGACGAACTTGGCGCCCAGGGGCTCGGTTGCCCTTTTCCGGGCCCGGCTGTGCCCGCAGCCTATTTTTGGCGCGAGGAGGGGGTGGGAAAAGTCTCTGCCCATTCTGAGTCCGGCAGACGAAGTTTGCCAGCCCCACGCCCCAAGGCTATAGCCCAACCCTTTTTTGGGCATTTTTCCGCAGGACGAACTTGGCGCCAGGGGGTTCGGCTGCTCTTTTTTGTTCGCGGCTCTGCCCGCGGCCTATTTTTGGCGCGGGGAGGGGGTGGGAAAAGTCTCTGCCCATTGCGAGTCCGGCGGACGAAGTTTGCCAGCCCCACGCCCCAAGGCTATGGCCCACCCCTTTTTTGGGCATTCTTCCGCAGGACGAACTTGGCGCCCAGGGGTTCGGCTGCCCTTTTCTGGGCCCGGTTGTGCCCGCTGCCTATTTTTGGCGCGGGGAGGGGGTGGGAAAAGTCTCTGCCCATTCCGAGTCCGGCGGACGAAGTTTACCATTCCCACGCCCCAAGGCTATAGTGCACCCCTTTTTTGGGCATTTTTCCGCAGGACGAAATTGGCACCAAGGGGTTCGGCTGCTCTTTTTTGGGCGCGGCTGTGCCCGCGGCATTTTTTGTCATGGGGAGGGGGTGGGCAAAGTCTCGGCGCATTCCGAGTCCGGTGGACGACGTGCGCCAGCCCCACGCCCCAAGGCTATAGCACACCCCTTTTTTGGGCTTTTTTTCGCAGGACGAACTTGGCGAAAACGGGTTCGGCTGCTCTTTTTTGGGCGCGGCTGTGCCCGCAGCCTATTTTTGTGATGGGGAGGGGGTGGGAAAAGTCTCGGCCCATTCCGAGTCCGGCGGACAAAGTTCGCCGGCCCCACGCCCCAAGGCTATAGCCCACCCCCTTTTTGGGCATTTTTCCGGAGGACGAACCTGGCGCCAAGGAGTTCCGCTGCTCATTTTTTGGAGCGGCTGTGCCCGTGGCCTATTTTTTTCACGGGGAGGGGTTGGGCAAAGTCTCGGCACATTCCGAGTCCGGCGGACGAAGTTCACGAGCCCCACGCCCCAAGGCTATAGCCCACCCCTTTTTTGGGCATTTTTCCGCAGGACGAACTTGGCGCCAAGGGGTTCGGCAGCTATTTTTTGGGCGCGGCTGTGCCCGCGGCCTATTGTTGTCGCGGGGAGGGGGTGGGCAAAGTCTCGGCCCATTCCGAGTCCGGCGGACGAAGTTCACGAGCGCCACGCCCCAAGGCTATAGCCCACCCCTTTTTTGGGCATTTTTCCGCAGGACGAACTTGGCGCCAAGGGGTTTGGCCGCTCTTTTTTGGGCGCGATTGTACCCGCGGCCTATTTTTGTCGCAGGGAGGGGGTGGGCAAAGTCTCGGCCCATTCCGAGTCCGGCGGACGAAGTTCGCCCGCCCCACGCCCAAAGGCTATAGCACACCCCTTTTTTGGGCATTTTTCCGCAGGACGAACTTGGTGCCACGGGGTTCGGCTGCTCTTTTTTGGGTGAGGCTGTGCCCGCGGCCTATTTTTCTCGTGGGGAGGGGGTGGCCAAAGTCTCGGCCCATTCCGAGTGCGGCAGACGAAGTTCGCCTGCCCCACGCCCCAAGGCTATAGCCGACCCCTTTTTTGGGCATTTTTCCGCAGTACGAACTTGACGCCAAAGGGCTCGGCTGCTATTTTTTGGGCGCGGCAGTGCCCGCGGCCTATTTTTGTTGCGGGGAGGGGGTGGCCAAAGTCTCGGCCCATTCCAAGTCCGGCGGACGAAGTTCGCCAGCCCCACGACCCAAGGCTATAGCACACTTTTTTGGTCATTTTTCCCCAGGACGAACTTGGCACCAAGGGCTTCGGCTGCTCTTTTTTGGGCGCGGCTGCGCCCGCGGCCTATTTTTATCACAGGGAGGGGGGGGGGGGAAGTCTCGGCCCATTCCGAGTCAGGCGGACGAAGTTCGCCATCCCCACGCCCCAAGGCTATAGCCAACCCCCCTTTTGGGCATTTTTCCGCAGGACGAACTTGACGCCAAGGGGTTCGGCTGCTATTTTTTGGGCGTGGCTGTGCCCGCGGCCGATTGTTGTCGCGGGGAGGGGGTGGGCAAAGTCTCGGCCCATTCCGAGTCCGGCGGACAAAGTTCACGAGCGCCACGCCCCAAGGCTATAGCCCACCCCTTTTTTGGGCATTTTTCCGCAGGACGAACTTGGCGCCAAGGGGTTTGGCCGCTCTTTTTTGGGAGCGGCTGTGCCCGCGGCCTATTTTTGTCGCAGGGAGGGGGTGGGCAAAGTCTCGGCCCATTCCGAGTCCGGCGGACGAAGTTCGCCCGCCCCACGCCCAAAGGCTATAGCACACCCCTTTTTTGGGCATTTTTCCGCAGGACGAACTTGGTGCCACGGGGTTCGGCTGCTCTTTTTTGGGTGAGGCTGTGCCCGCGGCCTATTTTTGTCGTGGGGAGGGGGTGGCCAAAGTCTCGGCCCATTCCGAGTGCGGCAGATGAAGTTCGCCTGCCCCACGCCCCAAGGCTATAGCCCACCCCTTTTTTGGGCATTTTTCCGCAGGACGAACTTGACACCAAAGGGTTCGGCTGCTATTTTTTGGGCGCGGCTGTGCCCGCGGCCTATTTTTGTTGCGGGGAGGGGGTGGCCAAAGTCTCGGCCCATTCCAAGTCCGGCGGACGAAGTTCGCCAGCCCCACGACCCAAGGCTATAGCACACTTTTTTGGGCATTTTTATCACAGGGAGGGGGGGGGAAGTCTCGGCCCATTCCGAGTCAGGCGGACGAAGTTCGCCATCCCCACGCCCCAAGGCTATAGCCAACCCCCCTTTTGGGCATTTTTCCGCAGGACGAACTTGACGCCAAGGGGTTCGGCTGCTATTTTTTGGGCACGGCTGTGCCCGCGGCCTATTTTTGTCACGGGAGGGGGTGGGCAAAGTCTCGGCCCATTCCGAGGAAGGCTGACGAAGTGCGCCGGCACGCCCAAAGGCTATAGCACACCCCTTTTGGGCATTTTTCCGCAGGATGAACATGGCGCCAAGTGGTTCGGCTACTCTTTTTTGGGCGCGGCTGTGCCCGCGGCCTATTTTTGTCTTGGGGAGGGGGTGGGAAAAGTCTCGGCCCATTCCGAGTCTGGCGGACGAAGTTCGCCGGCCCCATGCCCCAAGCCTATAGCCCACCCCCTTTTTGGGCATTTTTCTGCAGGACGAACTTCGCGCCAAGGGGTTCGGCTGTTCTTTTTTGGGCGCGGCTGTGCCCGCGGCCTATTTTTGTCGCGGGGAGGGGGTGGGAAAAGGTCTCGGTCCATTCCGAGTCTGGCGGACGAAGTGCACCAGCCCCACGCCCCAAGGCTATAGCACACCCCTTTTTTGGGCATTTTTCCGCAGGACGAACTTGGCGCCAAGGGGTTCGGCTTCTCTTTTTTGGGCGCGGCTATGCCCGCGGCCTATTTTTGTCGCGGGGAGGGCGTGGGCAAAGTCTCGGCCCATTCCGAGCCCGGCGGACGAAGTTCGCCAGCCCCACGCCCCAAGGCTATAGCACACCCCTTTTTTGGGCATTTTTCCGCAGGACGAACTTGGCGCCAAGGGGTTCGGCTGCTCTTATTTGGGCGCGGCTGTGCTCGCTACCTATTTTTGTCTCGCGGAGGGGGTGGGAAAAGACTCGGCTCATTCTGAGTCCGGCGGAGGAAGTTCGCCAGCCCCACGCCCCGAGGCTATAGCCCACCCCTTTTTTGGGCATTTTTCCGCAGGACGAACTTGGCGCCAAGGGGTTCGGCTGCTCTTTTTTGGGCGCGGCTGTGCCCGCGGCCTATTTTTGTCGCGGGGAGGGCGTGGGCAAAGTCTCGGCCCATTCCGAGCCCGGCGGACGAAGTTCGCCAGCCCCACGCCCCAAGGCTATAGCACACCCCTTTTTTGGGCATTTTTCCGCAGGACGAACTTGGCGCCAAGGGGTTCGGCTGCTCTTATTTCGGCGCGGCTTTCCCCGCGGCCTATTTTTGTCGCGGGGAGGGGGTGGGAAAGTCTCTGCCCATTCCACGCCCCAAGGCTATAGCACACCCCTTTTTTGGGCATTTTTCCGCTGGACGAACTTGGCGCCAAGGGGTTCGGCTGCTCTTTTTTGGGCGCGGCTGTGCCCGCGGCCTATTTTTGTTGCAGGGATGGGGTGGGAAAAGTCTCGGCCCATTCCGAGTCCGGCGGACGAAGTCCACCCGCCCCACGCCCCAAGGCTATAGCCCACCCCCTTTTTGGGCATTTTTCCGCAGGACGAACTTGGCGCCAAGGGGTTCGGCTGCTCTTTTTTCGGCGCGGCTTTGCCCGCGGCCTATTTTTGTCACGGGGAAGGGGTGGGCAAAGTCTCGGCCCACTCCGACGAAGGCGGACGATGTTCGCCAACCCCACGCCCAAAGGCTATAGCACACCCCTTTTTTGGGCATTTTTCCGCAGGACGAACTTGGCGCCAAGGGGTTCCGCTGCTCTTTTTTGGGCGCGGCTGTGCTCGCTACCTATTTTTGTCGCTGGGAGGGGGTGGGAAAAGTCTCGGCTCATTCGGAGTCCGGCGGACGAAGTTCGCCAGCCCCACGCCCCGAGGCTATAGCCCACCCCTTTTTTGGGCATTTTTCCGCAGGATGAACTTGGCGCCAAGGGGTTCGGCTGCTCTTTTTTGGGCGCGGCTGTGCCCGCGGCCTATTTTTGTCGCGGGGAGAGCGTGGGCAAAGTCTCGGCCCATTCCGAGCCCGGCGGACGAAGTTCGCCAGCCCCACGCCCCAAGGCTATAGCACACCCCTTTTTTGGGCATTTTTCCGCAGGACGAACTTGGCGCCAAGGGGTTCGGCTGCTCTTATTTCGGCGCGGCTTTCCCCGCGGCCTATTTTTGTCGCGGGGAGGGGGTGGGAAAGTCTCTGCCCATTCCACGCCCCAAGGCTATAGCACACCCCTTTTTTGGGCATTTTTCCGCCGGACGAACTTGGCGCCAAGGGGTTCGGCTACTCTTTTTTGGGCGCGGCTGTGTCCGTGGCCTATTTTTGTCGCAGGGAGGGGGTGGGGAAAGTCTCAGCATATTCCGTGTCCGGCGGACGAAGTTCGCCAGCCCCACGCCCCAAGGCTATAGCCCACCCCTTTTTTGGGCATTTTTCCGCAGGACGAACTTGGCGCCAGGGGGTTCGGCTGCTCTTTTTTGTTCGCGGCTCTGCCCGCGGCCTATTTTTGGCGCGGGGAGGGGGTGGGAAAAGTCTCCGCCCATTGCGAGTCCGGCGGACGAAGTTTGCCAGCCCCACGCCCCAAGGCTGTGGCCCACCCCTTTTTTGGGCATTCTTACGCAGGACGAGCTTGGCGCCAAGGGGTTCGGCTGCTCTTTTTTCGGCGCGGCTTTGCCCGCGGCCTATTTTTGTCACGGGGAAGGGGTGGGCAAAGTCTCGGCCCACTCCGACGAAGGCGGACGATGTTCGCCAGCCCCACGCCCAAAGGCTATAGCACACCCCTTTTTTGGGCATTTTTCCGCAGGACGAACTTGGCGCCAAGGGGTTCCGCTGCTCTTTTTTGGGCGCGGCTGTGCTCGCTACCTATTTTTGTCGCTGGGAGGGGGTGGGAAAAGTCTCGGCTCATTCTGAGTCCGGCGGACGAAGTTCGCCAGCCCCACGCCCCGAGGCTATAGCCCACCCCTTTTTTGGGCATTTTTCCGCAGGACGAACTTGGCGCCAAGGGGTTCCGCTGCTCTTTTTTGGGCGCAGCTGTGCGCGCGGCCTATTTTTGTCGTGGGTAGGGGGTGGGCACAGTCTCGGCCCATTCCGAGCAAGGCGGACGAAGATCGCCAGCTCCACGCCCCAAGCCTATAGCCCACCCCCTTTTTGGGCATTTTTCCACAGGACGAACTTGGCGCCAAGGGGTTCAGCTGCTCTTTTTTGGGCGCGGCTGTGCCTGCAGCCTATTTTTGTCATGCGGAGCGGGTGGGGAAAGCCTCGACCTATTCCGAGTCCGGCGGACGAAGTGCGCCGGCCCCGCGCCCCAAGGCTATCGTCCACCCCCATTTTGGGCATTTTTCCGCAGGACGAACTTGGCGCAAAGGGGTTCGGCTGCTCTTTTTTGGGCGCGGCTCTGCCCGCGGCCAATTTTTGTCGCGGGGAGGGGGTGGGAGAAAGTCTCGGCCCATTCCGAGTCCGGCGAACGAAGTCTGCCCGCCCCACGCCCAGAGGCTATAGCACACCCCCTTTTTGGGCATTTTTCCGCAGGACGAACTTGGCGCCAAGGGGGTTGGCTGCTCTTTTTTGGGCGCGGCCTATTTTTGTCACGGGGAGGGGGTGGGAAAAGTCTCGGCCCATTCCGAGTCCGGCGGACGAAGCTCGCCAGCCCCACGCCCCAAGGTTATAGCCCACCCCTTTTTGGGCATTTTTGCGCAGGACGAACTTGGGGTCAAGGCGTTCGGCTGCTCTTTTTTGGGCGCGGCTGTGCCCGCGGCCTATTTATGGCGCGGGGAGGGGGTGGGCAAAGTGTCGGCCCATTCCGAGGAAGGCGGATGAACTTTGCCGGCCCCACACCCAAAGGCTGTAGCACACCCCTTTTTTGGGCATTTTTCCGCAGGACGAACTTGGCGCTAAGGGGTTTGGCTGCTTGTTTTTTGGCGTGGCTGTGCCCGCGGTATATTTTTGTCGTGGGGAGGCGGTGGGCAAAGTCTCGGCCCATTCCGAGTCCGGCGGACGAAGTTCCCCAGCCCCACGCCCCAAGGGTATAGCCCACCCCTTTTTTGGGAATATTTCCGCAGGACGAACTTGGGGCCAAGGGGTTCGGCTGCTCTTTTTTGGTCGCGGCTGTGTTCGCTACCTATTTTTGTCGCGGGGAGGGGGTGGGAAAAGTCTCGGCTCATTCTGAGTCCGGCGGACGAAGTTCGCCAGCCCCACGCCCGGAGGCTATAGCCCACCCCTTTTTTGGGCATTTTTCCGCAGGACGAACTTGGCGCCAAGGGGTTCCGCTGCTTTTTTTTGGGCGCGGCTGTGCTCGCTACCTATTTTTGTCGTGGGGAGGCGGTGGGCAAAGTCTCGGCCCATTCCGAGTCCGGCGGACGAAGTTCCCCAGCCCCACGCCCCAAAGGTATAGCCCGCCCCTTTTTTGGGAATTTTTCCGCAGGACAAACTTGGGGCCAAGGGGTTCGGCTGCTCTTTTTTGGGCGCGGCGGTGCCCGCGACCTATTTTTGTCACGGGGAGTGGGTGGGTAAAGTCTCGGCACATTCCGAGTCCGGCGGACAAAGTGCGCCGGCCCCACGCCCCGAGGCTATCGCCCACCCCCATTTTGGGCATTTTTTCGCAGAACGAACTTGGCGCCAAGGGGCTCGGCTACTCTTTTTTGGGCGCGGCTGTGCTCGCGGCCTATTTTTGTTGCGGGGAGGGGATGGTCAAAGTCTCGGCCCATTCCGAGTCTGGCGGACGAAGTTCGCCGGCCCCACGCCTCAAGGCTATAGCCCACCGCCTTTTTGGGCATTTTTCCGCAGGACGAACATGGCGCCATGGGGCTCGGCTACTCTTTTTTGGGTGCGGCTGTGCCCACAGCCTATTTTTGTCACGGGGTGGGGGTGGTCAAACTCTCGGCCCATTCCGAGTCTAGCGGACGAAGTTCGCCAGCCCCACGCCCCAAGGCTATAGCCCCCCCCCCCCCCGTTTTGGGCATTTTCCCACAGGACGAACTTCGCGCCAATGGGTTCGGCTGCTATATTTTGGGCGCGGCTGTGCCCGCGGCCTATTTTTGCCGCGGGGAGGGGGTGGGCAAAGTCTCCGCCCATTCCGAGGAAGGCGGACGAAGTTCACCAGCCCCGCGCCCCAAGGCTATAGCCCACCCCTTTTTTGCGCATTTTTCCGCAGGGGGAACTTCTCGCCAAGGGGTTCGGCTGCTCTTTTTTGGGCGTGGCTGTGCCCGCGGCTTATTATTGTCGCGGGGAGGGGGTGGAAAGAGTCTCGGCCCATTCCGAGTCCGGCGGACGAACTTCAACAGGCTCACGCCCCAAGCCTATAGCACACCCCTTTTTTGGGCATTTTTCCGCAGGACGAACTTGGCGCCTAGGGGTTCAGCTGCTCTTTTTTGGGCGCGGCTGTGCCTGCGGCCTATTTTTGTCATGCGGAGCGGGTGGGGAAAGCCTCGACCTATTCCGAGTCCGGCGGACGAAGTGCGCCGGCCCCACGCCCCAAGGCTATCGCCCACCCCCATTTTGGGCATTTTTCCGCAGGATGAACTTGGCGCAAAGGGGTTCGGCTATTCTTTTTTGGGCACGGTTGTGCCCGCGGCCTATTTTGTTCGTGGGGAGGGGGTGGGAAATGTCTCCGCCCATTCCGAGTCCGGCGGACGAAGTACGCCCGCCCCACACCCCAAGGCCATGGCCCACCCCTTTTTTGGGCATTTTTCGCAGGACGAACATGGCGCCAAGGGGTTCGGCTGCTCTTTTTTGGGCGCGGTTGTGCCCGCGCTCTATTTTTGTCGTGGGGAGGGGGTGGACAAACTCTCGGCCCATTCCGAAGAAGGCGGACGAAGTTCGCCAGCCCCACGCCCCAAGGCTTTAGCCCACCCCCTTTTTGGGCATTTTTCCGCAGGACGAACTTGGCGCCAAGGGGTTCGGCTGCTCTTTTTTGGGCGCGGCTGTGCCCGCTACCTATTTTTGTCATGGGGAGGGGGTGGGAAAAGTCTCGGCTCATTCGGAGTCCGGCGAACGAAGTTCGCCCGCCCCACGCCCCAAGGCTATAGCCCACCCCCTTTTTGGGTATTTTTAGGCAGGACGAACTTCGCGCCAAGGCGTTCGGCTGCTCTTTTTTGGGCGCGGCTGTGCCTGCGCCCTATTTGTGTCACGGGGAGGAGGTGGACAAAGCCTCGGCCCATTCTTAGTCTGGCGGACGAAGTGCGCCGGCCCCACGCCCCAAGGCTATAGCGCATCCCCTTTTTGGGCGTTTTTCCACAGGACGAACTTGGCGCCAACGGGTTCGGCTGCTCTTTTTTGGGCGCGGCTGTGCCTGCGGCCTATTTTTGGCGTGGGGAGGGGGTGGGAAAGCCTCGGCCCATTCGAAGGAAGGCGGACGAAGTGCGCCGGCCCCACGCCCCAAGGCTATCGCCCACCCCCATTTTGGGCATTTTTCGGCAGGACGAACTTGGCGCCAAGGGGTTCGGCTATTCTTTTTTGGGCACGGTTGTGCCCGCGGCCTATTTTGTTCGTGGGGAGGGGGTGGGAAATGTCTCCGCCCATTCCGAGTCCGGCGGACGAAGTACGCCCGCCCCACACCCCAAGGCCATGGCCCACCCCTTTTTTGGGCATTTTTTCGCAGGACGAACATGGCGCCAAGGGGTTCGGCTGCTCTTTTTTGGGCGCGGTTGTGCCCGCGCTCTATTTTTGTCGTGGGGAGGGGGGTGGACAAACACTCGGCCCATTCCGAAGAAGGCGGACGAAGTTCGCCAGCCCCACGCCCCAAGGCTTTAGCCCACCCCCTTTTTGGGCATTTTTCCGCAGGACGAACTTGGCGCCAAGGGGTTCGGCTGCTCTTTTTTGGGCGCGGCTGTGCCCGCTACCTATTTTTGTCATGGGGAGGGGGTGGGAAAAGTCTCGGCTCATTCGGAGTCCGGCGAACGAAGTTCGCCCGCCCCACGCCCCAAGGCTATAGCCCACCCCCTTTTTGGGTATTTTTAGGCAGGACGAACTTCGCGCCAAGGCGTTCGGCTGCTCTTTTTTGGGCGCGGCTGTGCCTGCGCCCTATTTGTGTCACGGGGAGGAGGTGGACAAAGCCTCGGCCCATTCTTAGTCTGGCGGACGAAGTGCGCCGGCCCCACGCCCCAAGGCTATAGCGCATCCCCTTTTTGGGCGTTTTTCCACAGGACGAACTTGGCGCCAACGGGTTCGGCTGCTATATTTTGGGCGCAGCTGTGCCCGTGGCCTACTTTCACCACGGGGAGGGGGGGTAAAGTCTCGGCCCATTCCGAGGAAGGCGGACGAAGTTCGCCAGCCCCACGCCCCGAGGCTATAGCCCACCACTTTTTTGTGCATTTTTCCGCAGGGCGAACTTGGCGAATAGGGGTTCGGCTGCTCTTTTTTGGGCGCGGCTGTGCCCGCGGCCTATTTTTGTCACGGGGAGGGGGTGGGAAAAGTCTCGGCCCATTCCGAGTACGGCGGACGAAGTTCGCCCGCCCCACGCCCCAAGTCTCTAGCACACCCCTTTTTTGGGCATTTTTCCGCAGGACGAACTTGGCGCCAAGGGGTTCGGCTGCTCTTTTTTGGGCGCGGCTGTGCACGCGGCCTATTTTTGTCGTTCGGAGGGGGTGGGGAAAGCCTCCGCCTATTCCGAGTCCGGCGGACAAAGTGCGCCGGCCCCACGCCCCGAGGCTATCGCCCACCCCCATTTTGGGCATTTTTCCGCAGGACGAACTTGGCGCCAAGGGACTCGGCTACTCTTTTTTGGGCGCGGCTGTTCTCGCGGCCTATTTTTGTCGCGGGGAGGGGGTGGTCAAAGTCTCGGCCCATTCCGAGTCCGGCGGACGAAGTGCGCCGGCCCCACACCTCAAGGCTATAGCCCACCGCCTTTTTGGGCATTTTTCTGCAGGACGAACATGGCGCCATGGGGCTCGGCTACTCTTTTTTGGGCGCGGCTGTGCCCGCGGCCTATTTTTGTCACAGGGTGGGGGTAGTCATAGTCTCGGCCCATTCCGAGTCTAGCGGACGAAGTTCGCCAGCCCCAGGCCCCAAGGCTATAGCCCCCCCCCCCCCCCGGTTTTGGGCATTTTCCCGCAGAACGAACTTGGTGCCAAGGGGTTCGGCTGTGCCCGCGGCCTATTTTTGTCGAGGGGAGGGGGTGGTCAAAGTCTCGGCCCATTCCTTGTCCGGCGGACGAAGTGCGCCGGCCCCACGCCCCAAGGCTATAGCCCATCCCCTTTTTGGGCATTTTTCCGCAGGACGAACTTGGCGCCAACGGGTTTGGCTGCTCTTTTTTGGGCGAGGCTGTGCCCGCGGCCTATTTTTGTCGTGCGGAGGGGGTGGGGAAAGCCTCGGCCTATTCCGAGTCCGGCGGACAAAGTGCGCCGGCCCCACGCCCCGAGGCTATCGCCCACCCCCATTTTGGGCATTTTTCCGCAGAACGAACTTGGCGCCAAGGGGCTCGGCTACTCTTTTTTGGGCGTAGCTGTGCTCGCGGCCAATTTTTGTCACGGGGAGGGGGTGGTCAAAGTCTCGGCCCATTCCGAGTCTGGCGGACGAAGTTCGCCGGCCCCACGCCTCAAGGCTATAGCCCACCGCCTTTTTGGGCATTTTTCCGCAGGACTCACATGGCGCCATGGGGGTCGGCCACTCTTTTTTGGGCCCGGCTGTGCCCGCGGCCTATTTTTGTCACGGGGTGGGGGTGGTCAAACTCTCGGCCAATTCCGAGTCTAGCGGACTATTTTTGGGGATTTTTCCGCAGGACGAACTTCGCGCCAATGGGTTCAGCTGCTCTTTTTTGGGCGCGGCTGTGCCCGCGGCCTATTTTTGTCGCGGGGATGGGTGGGAAAAGTCTCGGCCCATTCGGAGTCCGGCGGACGAAGTTCGCCAGCCCCACGCCCCAAGGTTATAGCCCACCCCCTTTTTTGGACATTTTTCAGCAGGACAAACTTGGCGCCAGGGGGTTCGGCTACTCTTTTTTGGGCACGGCTGTGCCCGCGGTCTATTTGTTTCGCGGGGAGGGGGTGGGAAAAGTGTCGGCCCATTCCGAGTCCGGCGGACGAACTTCGGCAGCCCAACGCCCCAAGGCTATAGTACACCCCTTTTTTGGGCTTTTTTCCGCAGGAAGAACTTGGCGCCAAGGGGTTCGACTGCTCTTTTTTGGGCGCGGCTGTCCCCGTGGCCTATTTTTGTCGTGGGGACGGGTGGGAAAAATCTCGGCCCATTCCGAGTCCAGCGGACGAATTTCGGCAGCCCCACGCCCCAAGGCTATAGTACACCCCTTTTTTGGGCTTTTTTCCGCAGGACGAACATGGTGCCAAGGGGTTCGACTGCTCTTTTTTGGGCGCGGCTGTCCCCGCGGCCTATTTTTGTCGTGGGGAGGGGTGGTCAAAGTCTCGGCCCATTCCGAGTCCGGCGGACGAACTCCGGCGGCCCCACGCCCCAAGGCTATAGCACTCTTCTTTATTAGGCATTTTTCCGCAGGATGAACTTGGCGCCAAGGGGTTCGGCTGCTCTTTTTTGGGCGAGGCTGTGCCTGCGGCCTATTTCTGTCGTGGGGAGGGGGGTGGCCAAAGTCTCAGCCCATTCTGAGGAAGGCGGACGAAGTGCGCCGGCCCCACGCCCAAAGGCTATAGCACGCCCCTTTTTTGGGCATTTTTCTGCTGGACGAACTTGGCGCCAAGGGGGTCGGCCGCTATTTTTTGGGTGCGGCTGTGCCCGCGGCCTATTTTTGTCGCGGGGAGGGGGTGGGCAAAGCCTCGGCCCATTCCAAGTTTAGCGGTCGAAGTTTGCCAGCCCCACGCCCCAAGGCTATAGCCCACCCCTTTTTTGGACATTTCTCCGCAGGACGAACTTGGTGCCAAGGGGTTCGGCTGCTCTTTTTTGGGCGCCGCTGTGTCCGCGGCCTATTTCTGTCGCGGGGAGGGGATGGGAAAAGTCTCGGCCCATTCCGAGTCCAGCGGACGAATTTCGGCAGCCCCACGCCCCAAGGCTATAGTACACCCCTTTTTTGGCTTTTTTCCGCAGGACGAACATGGCGCCAAGGGGTTCGACTGCTCTTTTTTGGGCGCGGCTGTCCCCGCAGCCTATTTTTGTCGTGGGAAGGGGTGGTCAAAGTCTCGGCCCATTCCAAGTCCGGCGGACGAACTCCGGCGGCCCCACGCCCCAAGGCTATAGCACTCTTCTTTATTAGGCATTTTTCCGCAGGACGAACTTGGCGCCAAGGGGTTCGGCTGCTCTTTTTTGGGCGAGGCTGTGCCCGCGGCCTATTTCTGTCGTGGGGAGGGGGTGGCCAAAGTCTCAGCCCATTCTGAGGAAGGCGGACGAAGTGCGCCGGCCCCACGCCCAAAGGCTATAGCACACCCCTTTTTTGGGCATTTTTCCGCTGGACGAACTTGGCGCCAAGTGGTTCGGCTGCTCTTTTTTGGATGCGGCTGTGCCCACGGCCTATTTCTGTCGCGGGGAGGCAGTGGGCAAAGTCTCGGCCCATTCCGAGTCCAGCGGACGGACGAAGGTTGCCAGCCCCACGCCCCAAGCCTATAGCCCACCCCTTTTTTGGGCATTTTTCCGCAGGACGAACTTGGTGCCAAGGGGTTCGGCTGCTCTTTTTTGGGTGCGGATGTGCCCGCGGTGTATTTTTGTCGCGGCGAGGGGGTGGGCAAAGTCTCGGCCCATTCCGAGTCCAGCGGACGAAGTTCGCCAGCCCCACACCCCAAGTCTATAACCCACCCCTTTTTTGGGCATTTTTCCGCAGGACGAACTTGGCGCCAAGGGGTTCGGCTGCTCATTTTTGGCCGCGGCTGTGCGCGCGGCCTATTTTTGTCGCGGGGAGGGGGTGGGAAAAGTCTCGGCGCATTCCGAGTCCGGCGGACGAACTTCGGCAGCCCCACGCCCCAAGGCAATAGCACACCCCTTTTTTGAGCATTTTTCCGCTGGACAAAGTTGGCGCCTAGGGGTTCGGCAGCTCTTTTTTGGGCGCGGCTGTGCCCGCGGCCTATTTTTGTCACGGGGAAGGGCTGGGCAAAGTCTCGGCCCATTCCGAGTCCGGCGGACGAAGTTCGCCTGCCCCACGCCCCAAGAATATAGCCCACCCCTTTTTTTGGGCATTTTTCCGCAGGACGAACTTGGCGCCAAGGGGTTCGACTACTCTTTTTTGGGCGCGGCTGTGCCCGCTGCCTATTTTTGGCGCGGCGAGGGGTGGTCAAAGTCTCGGCCCATTCCGAGTCCGGCGGACGAACTCCGGCAGCCCCATGCCCCATGGCTATAGCACACCTCTTTTTTAGGCATTTTTCCGCAGGACGAACTTGGCGCCAAGGGGTTCAGCTGCTCTTTTTTGGGCGAGGCTGTGCCCGCGGCCTATTTCTGTCGTGGGGAGGGGGTGGCCAAAGTCTCAGCCCATTCCGAGGAAGGCGGACGAAGTGCGCCGGCCCCACGCCCAAAGGCTATAGCACACCCCTTTTTTGGGCATTTTTCCGCTGGACGAACTTGGCGCCAAGTGGTTCGGCTGCTCTTTTTTGGACGCGGCTGTGCCCACGGCCTATTTTTGTCGCGGGGAGGCGGTGGGCAAAGTCTCGGCCCATTCCGAGTCCAACGGACGGACGAAGGTTGCCAGCCCCACGCCCCAAGGCTATAGCCCACCCCTTTTTTGGGCATTTTTCCGCAGGACGAACTTGGCGCCAAGGGGTTCGGCTGCTCTTTTTTGGGTGCCGCTATGCCCGCGGTGTATTTTTGTTGCGGCGAGGGGGTGGGCAAAGTCTCGGCCCATTCTGAGTCCAGCGGACGAAGTTCGCCAGCCCCACGCCCAAAGGCTATAGCACACCCCTTTTTTGGGCATTTTTCCGCAGGATGAACTTGGCGCCAAGGGGTTCGGCTGCTCTTTTTTGGGCGCGGCTGTGCCCACGGCCTATTTTTGTCGCGGGGAGGGGGTGGGAAAATTCTCGGCCCATTCCGAGTCAAGCGGACGAACATCGGCAGCCCCACGCCCCAAGGCTATAGTACACCCCTTTTTTGGGCATTTTTCCGCAGGACGAACTTGGCGCCAAGGGGTTCGACTGCGCTTTTTTGGGCGCGGCTGTGCCCGCGGCCTATTTTTGGCGAGGGGAGGGTGTCGGCAAAGTACCGGCCCATTCCGAGGAAGGCGGAGGAAGTTTTCCGGCCCCACACCCAAAGGCTATAGCACACCCTTTTTTTGGGCATTTTTCCGCAGGACGAACATGGCGCCAAGGGGTTCGGCTGCTCTTTTTTGGGCGCGGCTGTGCCCGCGGCCTATTTTTGTCGCGGGGAGGGGGTGGGTATTGTCTCGGCCCATTCCGAGTCCGGCGGATGAAGTTCGGCAGCCCGACGCCCCAAGGATATAGCCCACCCCCTTTTTGGGTATTTTTCCGCAGGACGAACTTGGCGGCAAGGGGTTCGGCTGCCCTTTTTTGGGCGCGGCTGCAGCCGCGGTCTATATTTGTTGCGGGTAGGGAGTGGGCAAAGTCTCGGCCCATTCCAAGTCCGGAGGACGAAGTTCGCCAGCCCCACGCCACTAGGCTATAGCCCACCCCTTTTTTGGGCATTTTTCTGCAGGACGAACTTGGCGCCAAGGGGTTCGTCGGCTCTTTTTTGGGCGCGGCTGTGGCCGCGGCCTATTTTTGTTGCGGGGTGGGAGTGGGCAAAGTCTCGGCCCATTCCGAGTCCGGAGGATGAAGTTCGCCAGCCCCACGCCCCAAGGTTATAGCCCACCCGTTTTTTGGGCATTTTTCCGCAGGACGAACTTGGCGCCAAGGGGTTCGGCCGCTCTTTTTCGGTCGCGGCTGCGGCCGCGGCCTATTTTTGTTGCGGGGAGGGAAGGGGCAAAGTCTCGGCCCATTCCGAGTCCGGAGGACGAACTTCGCCAGCCCCACGCCCAAAGGCTATAGCACACCCTTTTTTTGGGCATTTTTCCGCAGGACGAACTTGGCGCCAAGGGGTTCGGCTGCTCTTTTTTGGGCGCGGCTGTACCCGCGGCCTATTTTAGTTGCGCGGAGGGGGTGGACAATGTCTCGGCCCATTCCGAGTCCGGCGGACGAAGTTCGCCTGCCCCACGCACCAAGGCTATAGCCCACCCCCTATTTGGGCATTTTTCGGCAGGACGAACTTGGCGCAAAGGCGTTCGGCTACTCTTCTTTGGGCGCGGCTGTGTCAGCGGCCTATATTTGTCATGGGGAGGGGGTGGGGAAAGTCTCGGCCCATTCTGAGTCCGGCGGACGATGTTCGCACGCCCCACACCCCAAGGCTATAGCCCACCCCTTTATTGGGCATTTTTCCGCAGGACGAAGTTTGCGCCAAGGGGTTCGGCTGCTCTTTTTTGTGCGCGGCTGTGCCTGTGGCCTATTTTGGCCGCGGGGAGGGGGTGGGCAAAATCTCGGTCAATTCCGAGTTTGGCGGACGAACCCACGCCCCAAGGCTATAGCCCACCCCCTAGTTCGGAATTTTTCCGCTGGACGAACTTGGTGCCAAGTGGTTCGGCTGCTCTTTTTTGGACGCGGCTGCTCCCACGGCCTATTTTTGTCGTGGGGAGGCGGTGGGCAAAGTCTCGGCCCATTCGGAGTTCAGCGGACTGACGAAGTTTGCCAGCCTCACGCCCCAAGGCTATAGCCCACCCCTTTTTTGGGCATTTTTCCGCAGGACGAACTTGGCGCCAAGGGGTTCGGCTGCTCTTTTTTGGGCGCGGCTGTGCCCACGGCCTTTTTTGTCGTGGGGAGGGGGTGGGCAAAGTCTCGGCCCATTCCGAGTCCAGCGGACGAAGTTCGCCAGCCCCACACCCAAAGGCTATAGCACACCCCTTTTTTGGGCATTTTTCCGCAGGACGAACTTGGCGCCAAGGGGTTCGGATGCTCTTTTTTGGGCGCGGCTGTGCCCACGACCTTTTTTGTCGTGGGGAGGGGGTGGGCAAAGTCTCGGCCCATTCCGAGTCCAGCGGACGAAGTTCGCCCGCCCCACACCCAAAGGCTATAGCACACCCCTTTTTTGGGCATTTTTCCGCAGGACGAACTTGGCGCCAAGGGGTTCGGCTGCTCTTTTTTGGGCGCGGCTGTGCCCACGGCCTTTTTTGTCGTGGGGAGGGGGTGGGAAAAGTCTCGGCCCATTCCGAGTCCAGCGGACGAACATCGGCAGCCCCACGCCCCAAGGCTATAGTACATCCCTTTTTTGGGCATTTTTCCGCAGGACGAACGTGGCGCCAAGGGGTTCGGCAGCTCTTTTTTGGGCGCGGCTGTGCCCGCGGCCT